>JAYJLV010000001.1:4704965-4727210 GCA_036873485.1 Torymus texanus | reverse complement strand
ATATATATATAGAGAGGGGGAGGTTCGCGCACAGCCGTGACGCCGGGCATTAGGCCAGATTAATGGAACGTGCCGGGATGTGACAGATGCGCTGACGGATTTGTACGCGTCGCGTTTTCACGCGCACAAACACCTGGTCGCCGTATGTATGTATATATATGGCATACGGGGGTTCTGTTTTCTTTTTCAGCTATTGGTACAAGCGGGCCCCGGAGGGTTATGGCGGTTGGGCAATTTGTTGCGCGTCGGATTTTGGCAGTGAAATTTTTTTTTTCTTAAGTATAGGCTATGTTTTTGCGATGGGAACGTGTGTCGAGGATGTTTCTTATTAATGTTTTAGAATTAAGCATTTGTGACAGGCGTGACTGTTTTTTTTTCTTTGTAGGGAAATCGAAGTAAAATTGAAATTCTTATATTGAAAGTAGACTTGACATTACTGGGAAACGGCAAAGTGAATGAACCGACGATTGCCTTATGAGATTATAACTTGTGAAAACCGATGGTATCAGTATACGTCGGAAGCGATCGACTGATCCTCTTTTATGACTACTCTTCTTCTCTGCAGAATGCAATTAACGGATAAGAATCGAATAAAAATTACCGAATGATTCGGGACGCCGCTGTCTTCTTGGTGAAAAAAAAAGAACTAGACTTTTCGTCTTCGCCTCCTTACTATTCGCTTAATTAATAAAACTCATCGAAAAGTTTCGGCGCTAGCCTCTTTCTCTCTTCTCCCGCTTATAAAGTTCGCGCGAGTCTCGCGAGTTTTCCCTTTCCTCACGCCGACTGATTAGGGAAAAACGGAATGAACGACGCGACGAAAGACGACGACTGTACGACGAGGGTGAGGAGAAATTTCGATGCTCATTCCGGGAAAGTCGCTCCTCCTTCTCTCTAACTCTAATCATTTTCAATTCATGAGAATCCTCTTGTCTAATTAAGCCGCGCCATTGTTCGAACGGGGCGTGATTTTTTGAGAGGAGAGAAAGAGAGAGAAAGAGAGAGAGCGACTTTTGGGGGATAAAGATTGATTTGATGGAGATTTTGTTGAGGGAATTGAGATGTTAAAGTTGGAAATGGGATAACACATGTGTGTCGAATAGTTTTGATTAAATATTTTCAATAATTTGTTCTGTATTGGATAAAGTTTTAAAATAAAATAAAAATTTAATGGAAAAAATTATTTTATACCGAATGTATTGATCTAAAAAGTAGTAAACAGTGATAGAATTGTTTATTATAGAAATGTAAATTAATTTTTAATAACACTTTACGATTATTGCACATAAAAAATGCTATAAAAAATATTTTATCATATAATCGTCATTGAAAAGTATATTCTTCGATTAACAAATACCTATAATTGTTTAAAATTTTTCCAAATTTTTATTAGTTTTCAAACGCATGTGCAATTTATCAATGATTAAGCCATTAGCATATTTAAACTGAAAACATTAACAAAAAAACTTTTTAAAAAGTCGACAAAAATTTGCCAAAAGTTGTTCTTGTGAACTTGAGTTCCTGTCTCCGACAAAATGGCGGCTCAAAAGAAATTTGAATCTTACATCACGAGTCTTGGTAATGCGGACTTTGAACTTTTTCAAACTGAAGTTTAGTTTCTTTTTCAATTGAGAACCTTATTTACAAATTAAAAGGCATTCATTTTTTCAATTTTAACTATATTTAAAAAAATTTAATATAATTGTAATAACTACATGTTGACCGTTTCCGACTTAGAATCACGAAGTAAAGTTACGATAAAGGCCAGCTGCTTGAACTCCCGGCCCTCGTTAAGCATTAGTTAACCAAACACTCTTCTCTAATAAAAAAACAATAATTAATTAAACAATACGCTGAATAAATATTGTATTTAAACAAAATGTTTGATAAAACATTAATTCCACTCATCGTTTTGGCAATGCGATTTCTCACTACGCTAGCAGCAGTCCATCGCTAGAAATCCCAACCAAATCTGTCAAAAAAAGAAAGAAGCCGCAGCATATAGAGTACACACATAACCAGCAGATATAAGTCGCGGTAAAGTATCGAACATCATCGGTGCGCAACAATCCATCGAACAAAGCGAAAAGTCGAATTCCCATGGTGCGCAGGCAGACCGTGCGATTCGCCGATACGCTTCCAATACTCTCACTCACTTACTCTCCCATCACACACACAGACACAGACACATACCTACGTTATACATCGCAGCGTGTATATTCAAACTCGACGCGCTCCCACGAGACCACTTGCGAGAAACTGGGCCACCTATGCATTATGTAACGCGCAGCGAGACGTCTCCGAAGACGCTCTCTCTCTTTCTCTCTCTTTCTCTCTCTTTCTATCCCCCGCGCGTAGACAACAACCAACCCTCTCTCTTATACGCTCGCTTTTCCCATGCGTTCCCTCTCTCTATTCCCATAGTTGTACACATACATATCGCGAGGGGGTCGTCGTTGCGCGTTCATAGACCCGAAAAAAAAGGTCGAGGCCACCACGCGCTCTCGCGAGCGCAGGTAACCTAGCGCGTGAGAGATAGCGAGTTTAGTGTTATATACGTAGCTGCTTTCTTCTCACACGCATACGGCTATGTGCCTGTGAACCCTAGTCTATATATATATACTACTACTACCCCTGATGTCGCTACTACGTTACGGTGTGTATATGTATGTGTGTATAGAAGGTCTCTCACGGTGCGCTGTCGAGGTCGTCGTCGTCATCGCGGCTGTATGTGTATAGGGAAAGTTGGGAGGAGGTGGCGAAGGCAACTACTACTATATATACCTATAATCCTTTGACCGGCGGAACACGAAAACGCCATTGGCTAATAGGTGTGCAACGCGCGATGGCGGGCCGCTTGACGATGTTTATACATTGTTGCATAGCAGTTTCTTTTTATTTTTTTTTTTTTTTTTAGGGTGATACGTTGAATTTGATTGGAAGTCTATAGTAGTGTTGCATTGTGCATAGCTTTGGAGAAGATATATTGGGGTGGTTATGAAAAGTGGCGTGGCGAGGAGATAACGGAATATGGAAGAAATACTGGTCGCTATATAACGATTATTGCATTACTGCTCTGCCATTCGCATATCGAACTACTTTCCACTCACGCTGTATTTATTATCATGGGGATTATGCTTTTCCGATGTCCGCAGCTTCACTTTTCTCTTATTTTATTCGATATTTATTTTAAAATCTAGGTTCGTCATTGCACATTAGCAATAAAATTTTTACCTTTTTCTTCTTCTGAAGCAGTCAGATTAAACGTTTAATTTCCCAATAACTTAAAAGTAATAGCGTTCACTTAGGCTCTATTTACTACTACAAAACTAGATATTAAAAGACCGTAGAGCAGACTCGACCGCATCCCATCGGTCGTTTCCACGGCGTATAGCGCGATTCCGCGAAAAACCGTCTCTCCAACACGCAGGCGCCACCTTGGCCAATCAGTCGCGCCCCGTCACTTTATAAACGGCACTTCATTAAAGGCGAACAAAAGAAACCCTCGCTTGCCCATCAAGATCCTTCTCACTCTCCCACTTTCCTCTCTCTCTCTCTATATATATATACACCTCACAGTGGCCACTATACTGTATGTATGTCTCATGCAATAGAGTCTCTCTCGTGACACAGGCCACAGCGCGGCGTCAGCGACACGCGCCATTGTCGCGCTCCGCTACCATCTTGATTCGCTCGCTCGCTCCTGTACACGCTAACTCTTTCACTCGTGCGATTTTCCGTATTACACGCGGCTGTCCTTACGTATTTACGAGATTGCAATGGGGAAATTGTTGCGCAGAGTGATGGTGGTGGTATAGTGGTTGTTCTCGCGTGCGATTCGAGGGGACGACGACCGAGGGTTGCTAGCGTTGTAGTATAGGGAAGGAAAATTGCGAAACTCCATTAAACTTTGGAAACGCGAAACTCGCTCCACTGCCCTATCTGACGCTTCGACTGTTTCTCGAGCTGCGCTGTTGCTGCAGCTGCACACGCCTGCTGGATGATTCGTTGTTGGTAGTGGTGGTGGTGGAGGAGAGTATGTGTTGGATACAGTGACGCTATACACGCGGGGGGATACTTTTACCGATACTTTGTCGGTTGACACGATCTTTTTTCAATTAGCTGCCGAGTGGAGTCATTGAATAAGTTAACGGAAAGTAATTGTGTTATGGTTGTTTTATTTTTATCTTTTTTTGTCTAAAATTTCCCGAATTCAGATGCTCAAGTTAACTTGGTATATAAGTATACGTAAGGGATGGCATATTTGATGGCAGTTTAAGAATATTTTAATCAGGATAAAATATAATAACGATTAATTAACTATAAACAAGTGATACTCGTCAAGAAAATGAACTACTTAAATTTTTTTATTGAAAAAAAAAAAAAAGTTTTATTCTTCAAAACGACCTTACATAAAGGTTCAATCACGCCCGTTAAGGAGTCACTCACCGAGCTCACACCAAACCACTCTCACATCTAACCACACGAGAATCACCGAACCAGCACCACCCTCAATCCAATAAATTTTTCACTGCAGTGATAGCAGTAGCGCAGTATAAGCATCGACAGCCGCGTCTCCTTTTTCTCCACCGATAGTGCGTGCGCGCGTCCCATCGATCGCCTCGCTTGGACTCACTCACTCTCTTTCTCTTCTCTGCGTGCTCTCCATGCCGCAGTTTCCCTTTTCCCAAGGGATACTTTGATGTAGGGACCGATTTCGGAAGCTCTTACAGCCCCGTCGTAATGCGTTACTATATACCTGTGCGCGTCGAGAGTTTGCGCATAGCGATGGTCGAACGTGTGCGTGCGTGCCTTCTCGAGCGTCGATCTATGGGCTTTTGAACCTTTCCGTTTAACGGAGGATGGTTACTTTCTCGAAGGGAAATATTTTGTGAAAGTTGAGTTTCGAAAATTTACGGTGTGGAATTTTGGGATTTTGGAAATTTTTGGGTCTGAGTTTTGAACTTTAATATGATGAAGGAAATGTAATATAGTAGGGATTTGAATATAAGAGGGATATGGGAATATATAGTATGATGGGAAAGATTTAATTAATTAGAAATTTTTTATTTTTGTTACCAAAAGTAGTAATACCTTATTAAGATATTAACATCTGTAAGAATGCAGATTTTCCAAAATTTTACATTCAATTTTGTAAACGAGTGAAAGAAAAAATATGTTGCAAAACTTTCATGATAAAAAATTAATGAAATAATTAATCTATTAAATTTAATAATATTACTTTCTTAATAACTTTTGACTTACTAAAAATATTTTTATTTTAGTTTGAATTTTAGCTCTTTTAGCATCTCAAAAAAAGTAAAAATCAAATTGTAAATGCCGAGTTTACAAAAATAAAAATATATTGCCTATTTATTGTTAACTCGTAGCTTAAGAAAATTAAAGAAAATAAAAAATTATTATTTATTATTACTCGTACAACCATGTAATAAAGAAAATTGTAAAGTTTCAGTTACAACTTAAAAGAAAATTTTCAAATTAGAAATGTAATCAAGTTCTTAGTTTCGCAAACGAATTTTTAAAACAATAACTAAAGAAGCCTTACTTAAAAATTAAAAACAATTAAATTTTTCGTTAAATATTAAACTGCTGAAAAAATCATTTTTCTTAAAACAAAAATTTACGAGTTACGTTGGAAAAACATTTAAAATCAAACAATTGAAATCGAGAAAGCAAAGCGAAAGAAATAAAAAGAAAACTTGCTCACGAAAACCCCGAGAAAAACCCCCGGAGGAAACCCATAAAACCTACCCACTATACTCTCTCTCTCTCTCTCCCTCCCCCCGACTCAGCTCACACCAACACACACGCTGACATCTTCGCACGCTCAGCACACATGCATAGTATATCGCGCTCGCTTCCTCTATCTCTCTTCGAACGCGCAAATGGCGACCCTCTCTCCGCACCGACAGTCTACCACCACCACCACCACCACCACCACCACTATACCAGCTTCGACTTCTATCTCTATCCTTGTCTCACTCTCTTTCTCGTCCAACTACGACGATATAGCCCCCGCGACGGGCGGCGCGCGGCCATGTTTGCGCGGGCGCGGTGGGCGTGGCCCAGGACGCAGAGTGGGGGCAACTGTACGCCAGTTCATTGGTTAGCGAAGGGAGGGGGGAAGTATAAAGCGCGCGCGGGGGGGAAGACTGCGAGGCAACGAGCGCGACCTGGAATGTGAAATCGCGCAGGTGTGTGGGGGAGAGCGTGTATACGTATACATATATGTGTACGTGTAGGTGTGGATGTATGTATGTATGGATGTGTGTGGTTGTGGTATACGACGTTGAAGTTTTGGGAGGACGGCTGTGTGGGTGGACGGGTGGGTGGCGAGCGCGGGGAGTGTGCGTGAAGTTAGAGCTGGAGAGTGTTCCTTGGGGTAGGCCGTTTTGCTCGTGGGCTTTTTGGAACACGGTTGACAGGGTCTTCGGTAAGGATATATAAAAATTTTTTTTTTTTAATAATTATTAAATGTTTGTGAGCTACCTAGACGTTGGTTATTAGTGTAATTTGGAAAGATATTATTTTTTTTTTTGAAAATTAAATAATGGATAATTTAATATACTTTTATTAAAATTTACTATTTTCATGAGATCATTCAGTTAAATGTAAGGAGTTTCACTATTTTTAAATCGTTCTTAATTAACACAAGCAATTTAGAGAAAAGAAAAAATATTCTTCTATATTTCCTGCTACAATTTATTTTACTCACACACACCAGAAGGCTTTATGTCGACACTTATTTTTTTAATGATGATTAAAACCTAAAACGTCCATTTGATTCTTAACGCCCGTAGAATAGCAATTTCACTTGTAATTTTCACTATTATTTTAAACTTAAATTACAGTTAAACAAAAAGATCGCGCTTAAAGCTTACATTAGAATCTTTTTTTTTTTTTCGACACTAGCCTTCCAATCTCGCAGCCATTAAAAAAGGCTAGAGTGTCAATGAAACGCACGACGATAAGACTTTATTATTTTCACTCTTATCAAAAGCAAAATTCAGAAAAATAAATTCATCAAAATTATTTCATTCTTCTTCGCTCGAATGTAAAAAAAAAATTCATCAGCCTCTAAACCATTTTCTGAACAATAATAAAAAAAAAGAGAAAAAAAATAGACGTTTTTTTTTGTTACGGGAAAATTTTCACTTCGCGTTCATATATGTATACGCCGTGCTGTCGCGCGTCATGGCATTATTATTATACCACTCACTGCGGCGCATTATATTTCGGCGTTGCAGAGTATATGGCACAGAGCTCGCAGCGCGACGTTGAATTACGAAAACTCATTAAATACGTCGCGAGAGGAATTACACGGGGAATCGCTTTAATTGAAGCGGGGTAAAAAGGTAGCGCGCGCGTTTAAGCGCTGTATGATGTATACGTGCACATGTGTGTGTGTGTGTGTGTGCGTATATACGCTCGCGCTTGATTCGCGACACTTCCGCCGGAACGATTGGCCATTCGCTTTCTCTCTCGCTCTGGCTAGTAGTAGCATTCGCTCTTCTTCCCTCTTTTTCCCTCTCGATTCTTCCTGCTTAAAATTGCGCGTTGTTTGTATATTTTTGTTCGTCGCTGATATCTTTAGGCTTTAGGTTGTTTGACGCTTAGGAGGAATATCTCAGACTTTTTATACACGTATAGGGAAGAAGGAATAATTAAGTTAATATACATATTAGTGACGTATATAACCAGATTGTTTAATGTTTTTGTTTTCTTTTTGCGTTACAGGCAGATGGTTGGCAAGCTGCTAACCAACCTTTTCCAGAATGCCGTCAAGTCAGAAACACCTTTAAACGTCGATGAAGTGTTTCATTCAGTCGAACAGATAATTCATGACCCCGGTAAGTTGATTTTATTATATCATTAAAAAAAACATTTGCACGTTTCTCTTCTACACCTAATATTTCCAACCGTATTGATGTGAACTGAAAACAAAAACTGCTTGGATAAGAAATAACAGTTTTATGACGATTTTCGAAACGGTCAGTTCTTCCTCTTTTATCTCTTTCCTCTAAATGGCCACATTTTCTTGAGGGACACTTTGTATACTTAAAATGGAAAATATATAACTTTAATAAACATAGAGATGCGACATAGATAGTTTCTAACGATATTTGTTATGATTAGTCATGCACGTAGAGTATCGAAGTTTAATTAACAACGTTACAAATGAGTGTGACTAAATAATGATCATTCATTAAATTGTAATAGAGAACAAATAACTGAGTTACAATTATAAGTGACTAGAACTTACATTAGTAACCATTAGTATTCACGTTTATTATAGTAGCACTATTAGAGTTTTTTTTTGCACCTCGCTTCTTGCACTATTTCCTGTACACGTATAGTCACAAAATAGACGCTTTCACTTTTTGAGAGTAAAATAAAGGGAAAAAACATATAGATGTAACAAAGTTCGAGTAGTAAAACAAATTTTGGTGAAGTAAAAAAAACGAACAGTTGTGTGGTGCGAACGGATTGGAAATGTTACTGTGTCGTCCAAATCCTACCACCACTACGTTAAAAAAAAAAGACATATAATACAGTGTGCAATCGAGAAATACTGGTAAATGTCTCAGTGTCGAAAAAATATCGAGAAAATAGAGTAAATATGTATATAAATATATATAAATGCGCGTGTATGTGTATAAATACATACACGAAATTTGACAGCATGTATAGCAAAATGGCCGTTCAGTGAAAAACGATACTATTGAACATGAAAACGGCTGCTTTATTCTTTTTTATCTCCCCCTTCCCCCTCTACGAATCCTCTCTCTCTATCGCTAGCACATGACTTCACACGCACCAAGAAAAAAAGATCACGGCTGCTTTTTCCTCACTTTTTTTTTTTGCTATAGTATGTGTGTGTGTATACATATATAAATCCTTAACATGCGAAGCAAATGCAAACAGTAAATTCACACATTTAGAACGAAAATAATAACCGACTTTTTCGTTTAATTCTCGATTCACGTCAAGTGATAATCCAAATTTCGAGAATAAGAGAAAAAGAATTATAGTCCATAAAAATGCACGTTGAGACCATCATGTATATTACCATAAACAATTCTTTACGTAGTAGACAAGTAGCTGTAGCGCTTTATGCTCGCTGTTAAGCGAGAAAAATAAAATAAAACACAAAGAGACGACATTAGGCAGAGCTAGAGAGAGAGAGCGAGAGAGCGATAGAGCTGTAAGCTGCGCTTGACCCAGCTTCGGCAGTAGCAGTAGCGTACGCGAGATATCGAGAATGAGAGAATAAAAAAAGTGCGCGCGCGAAAGAGAACGAACGCGTTACAAAATCTCCTCTTGTCTTCTAATCGCACGTCGTCGTCGTAGTCGTTGTTGGCGGCAGCGGCGCGGTGGCGTCGCGTCGCCTTATCGCTTTGAAAACGCTCGGAACTTCACCTTGGCTCTCTATATACAAGAGATTCTGTCTCTCTCCCAGAGTAATTTTCCATGACGCCGCCGTCGCCACCGCCGCCGATTTCGCCGCGCCGTTCTCTTCTGTCTCTGTTTCACGCGCTCTCTCTCTCTCTCTCTCACTCTCTGTCTCTCGCTTCGCGCGTTCTCCGTCTTCGCTTTATACGAATATCCCGCGAATCGAACGTGTGTAGGCTTAATTTGTGCCCCCTCTAAATAAATTTTTGCCTCTCCCCCTTTTCTCATTCGCGAGAGTCACCAGATTTTGTGTCTCCAGCTCTTTCTCTGTCTCTCTCTCTGTCTTTCTCTCTTTGAGCTTTAATCGTGTGTCTTTGTGTTTGGATAAGTATATATAAGTATGTGTTGTTTGTCGACTACTCGCTTGATATTGTTAGTCGCTACCGATTTTTTTAAAAATAATTTCTAAGTAGACTAGTTATTCTCCCTGAATTAGCACGTGTATTTCGTTTTTTCACATGAGTTAAGTGATTTATACGCGCAAAGCAAAGAAAATGGTAATTAATTATTCAATAAGCTTCGCGATATCAGTTTTTACAGTTGAAAAGTGTTTTAATGGCCAGAGATACGTACTCGTTCCTGAGAATCGCGGAATTTTTATATACGTCCGTCCGTGTATTGTCGATGATACTCTTTTTTTTAGCATGTTTCCTTTTACTTTTTACGTTTTTATTATAATATACCTTACTTACATACGACAATCATTGAACAACTTTAAATTCGTCAGTGTTAGTTAGTTATCTCGTATTTATGTTTTCCATTGATATGCCTTATTTACGTATATTTTAGAACGATAAAATTGCTCTTTTTAAGTACCGCTGATGTAGCTAACTATAATTAAGTGTTATTTCATTATTTGCCACGCTAGCTGTAACTACAGACTTGAGATTAAGACACTGAAAATTATCAAAATGTGTGTCCTACTTTGAGATAATATAAGAAAATTTCGTACGATTACCTAAAGAATTTGGAATGTCTAAAGTCCAAATGCTTTGAACGTAATTATTTATAATGTTTGCAGTGCGTTTCATGTTGGTAAAAAGGATCATAGCGATAAGGCGTGCGAATTTGAGTTTTTGCCGACAAAATGGCGTCCAAAATGTGTGTTTTTAAGTCTAGCATGAGTTTTGCGCAGTTAACTAAAGTAATGAAAGTTTGCACTCTTCTCTTTTATAAAGTTACATTTATAATTTTATTTATTTAATTTAAACTGAATCTATGTTTTATATAAATAAATTATGTTAAATTTACAATAATAAACACGTAATTTAACTTTAAATAATTGCAGTATAAATTTGTTCTCAAATACTTTACGTATCATTGCTTTCATATTTTTTTATATTATAGTATAACATACTAAACACAAAAGATATGTGAATAAATAACATTTTTTATAATCTTTTTCAATATATGTTTAAAGAATGAAAGGAAAAATAAATAATTTAAAGAATCTATCTGAGTCGAAGTAGACATATAATAGATCAGTCACCTAATACTTAATGTGGCATAAAGTGTAGTTGAGATAATCTTATCTAACAATAATATTTTAATTTACTTCTAAATGGTCAATAAATAAGTTTTGAAATATAAATTCAGCGTGTGTTGAAAGAAACAAGATTTTAGAAATTAATTAAAGCTATACAAGTTTTAAAAAAAAAACCGTTTCTGTCTTCTGATCAAGACATAAAATTAAAACTAAAGTTGTTTAGCTTTTACTAAAATAAAAACTTCATTAACTCTTTCATTAAGACCGTATATTATATACATACTTTATCGTCGACTTCTTCCCCAAATCAACGAATTTTCATCATTCCAAAAATTAAATGCAAATCTACCCGCAAAAAAAACGACTCCTCCTTATACCCCTCATGATAGCCTTCTCCCACAAATCCTCCTTCTCCACCCACACACACGCACTCCTCCCAAATCTTTCCTTCTCTCGTTTTTTCGCCTCTCGTTCTTCTTCATCATCCGCGGGGAGCACAAAAATAGCGCGCGCTCTTTTTAAAACCAAGCGGTATATAAGCGTGGGCGTAGACGAGATGCGGGCTAAGAAGGAAAGAGTGAGAGAAGGGGCTGCTGCTGCTGCTGTTGCTGCAACGACGACGACGACGACAGACTGACGCGTAGTGCACTTCCGGTGGGGCACGTGGGCCGGAAGTTCAGCTCGCGACTGGCTTCGAAGCCGGTACGGAACGAAGCTCTGCGCGGAGTTCGCTGTCGGAGCGAAATTTTTTAGTTTATATAAGTGAGAGGAGAGCGTGTTTCGGAGTTGCAAATTTCAATTAACCGTTCGCGGGACTGAGATGTTTGTTGTTGGAAAGACGATTAAAGAGGTGAATGGTTTAAATTGATTAAAGGGATGTTTTGAAGAAAATAGTGAAGAGTAAGTTTATTTCAATAGATACAAAATAATGTTGTAAATTTAATATATTATTTAACTTTAGCTTGTCAAATTAATGTACATAAGGGAAATATTTTTTAACAATTTTACTGACTTGGAAATAGAAAAACAGTTCTCTTCACTTACATGCTACTTGCGATAACAAATTATCATTATTAACCATAATTATTGTTTAAGACAGAGGTCATGAATGCGTCGTATAACTCAATGTATATTCGAGCTACTTCGAAACAAATATTTCGTTAAAAAAAAAAAGCTCCTGCTCGCGTCTAACGTGGCAAAAAAAAAGGAGTCCCGCGACTGTTTCCAATTTACCGGCGAGCTTCACTCCCTGCAAGCGAAGGTAAAAATGTTGCCTTTGCTCCTCTCCATCGCGAAGAATGAAATACGATAGACTTCAGGTAATTACAGCGAGGGCTGCAGCACGCTCACACACGCCACTGGTCTATTATTCACTTCAAAGAATCTAGCCACCCTCGTTGAAGTACAAACGGCGAAAACAGTCCCTGTCTCTCTCCCTAAACGCGCCTAATTCCCTCTGGTTTCTCTACTTCGTCCCTCCCGATCCAACGCGCCGATTTAATCAATCATTCGTCCGCTCGCAATCTCTCTGCTATCGAACGAACGCGCGCACGTCCATTTCGAAGTAGTAAACGAAAGGTGTATATAGTATGCCCTCGGGGGGGAGGTGGAGGAAGAATAATGAGGGCGTAAGGAGCGCGATAATGGAGGGAGGGAGGGAAGAGAAGGGTTGCACTGTGCTACCGCTTGCACGCGCGTTCGCTGCAGGGTGGGAGCCTCTATGGTTGAGGCCTAAAAGGGAGGGAGGAAGTGACGCGAAGTCAAAGGGGGCGTGTGCACGCACGCTGCTACCTCGCGAAAAAAATGGCGTGTCGGTAGCTGGCTGCTATATATAGAGCCGGGGTGTAGTAAGCACGGACTTCACCTCGGAGCGTGAGCTACCCGAAAGGGGGAGGAAGTTTCGTGCCGGGGCGCGATTAAAATTCGACGTCGAGATGCATGATTCATTTAATTTATTCGTCTTCGCTTCGTTCATATATTTTTTTTTTTTTTTTTTACTTCACCACTGTTACCACCACACACACACATATCACCTTTTTCGTTTGTTATTAAAATTTAGCCGTAGCATGCGACTGGTGGCGTCGTAATTGCCTTTGAATAAATTTGCCAGGCGTGTGTTGTGTGTGTAGAGACAGAGAGGGAGAGAGAGAGAGAGAAAGAGGTGACTGAAGTAAAAATTGGCTTCGCCAGGTAATTAATTGTCGGACGACGGGAAGGAGAAGGAGGAGGAGGAAGAGATCGAAGGATTTTCCGGAGATAAGAAGTTTAAGTAACTGTTTTCCGAGGTCATGGCGAAGTGTATGGAGGAGGAGGAGGGAGAGGGAAGTGAGTGAGAGAGTTGAAATGGGTGCAATTGTTCGTTCGTGTTAACGCGCTTATATACACTGTATGCTTAATAAAGTGGTTAACGCGCGAGTAATGAAAGCGTTATTTAAAGGGCGATAATTTTAAGTTGAAATGAAGTTTTACGTTGTTTTCAATTATGTAGATTAGACGTATGCGCTGGTAGAGTGTAATTGAAAAATTACTATGTTTCTTTGAAGTTTTCTATTTTCCTCGTTCTTTAGTACAAGTATCTATGAAAAAATTTAGATAATAAATGTATAGTATTAAAACTTGAATTAAAAAATATTTTTTTTTTCTATCACTAAATATGAGTTTTTTCATTACCTAGATACAACTAAAATGTTTAGATAAAACTGTACCGTAAAAAGTATACAAAACCCAGCCATTTTTTTCCTCACTAAGAAATTTCATTAATTAATTAACCACTCAGACAGCCATGCGCGCATACAACCCATAACCGCCACATCGTCGCGGCATAGGTCGTTGCATCCGCGCGACCCAATGTCATTGACTGTTTCTCGCGAGGGGGCGCGAGAAAACATCGACTAAGACTCGACTAAGACGACGCGCGCGAGTAGCGTGGGTATATATAAATAAACGCATCTCCCGAATACCTCTGAGACCCCCATGGCGCGTGCCGGCTTGCTTCCTCTATTTCCACCCTCTCTTTTTTTTTACCTCCGCTCTCTCTCTTTCCCTCTTCCTTCCTCTGCTACAAGCGCGCGCTAATGCGTCGAGAGCACGTGCAAGGATGTTCTCTCTCTCTCTCTCTCTCTCTCGCTCCTTCTCTTTTCGGAATTAAACGGATTTTTTTCGAGATGAGGGGAGTTAATGAGCAGAGTTTTTTGTGCACCTCTTGAGCTGGAAATAGTTGGTAGGAAGAAGGGAGATGCGGAGGAGGAGTAATTATTGCTACCATGAGGGGAAGCTTGAAGAAGACGACGGCAGCAGAGGATGAGGATTAGAGAGAAAAATTTTCTTTTTCTTTGTCTTCTAAAATTGGTTCTTCTTCCATCTTATTGATGCCAAACGGTTTGCATTCTGAAATGTTTATGTAACTGCTTTCGAACGGAACGCATTGGCCGAAGTTATGAGCTTCCTGCTTGAAAAACTTCCTTACTTATACCCATCTTAAAAATTAATACTCTTTCGATTCACACCTCATTCATATATATAAATTCAATCATGAAAAAATAACATTTTTCAGCCTCTCGGATTACGTCTACTGCACGTTGAAAGGTACGCGTTTCCCTTCGCTTGCGTATCATCTTCTTGTTCCGAACGCACACGGCTTTATTTTTAGGCGCCGAAAAACTGCGTCGCACGCGTGTGCGCGTCTCTGCACGTGTGCGCATTGCACTGATGGGGGGTCTTCTCTACTTTTTCTTCTACGCCGCGACTGCACGTCACTCGTATATATTTTTGTTTAACGGTTTGGAGAAAAAAGCGCTTCGTTTTTTTAAGCTTTTTCTTTTCTGGTTGAAGAGTGTAAGATTATAGGAAACTTACTTTTTTTTTTTTCTTTTAAACTTGGTTGTCATTTTGATGGTGTCGCGTAGAATTGTTTCTTTTGTATATTTGAAAAGGTATACGGAAATAGATTATGCTTCACGTCATCATTCATCAAATTCACGTAAAGCATTGATGAAAAGTATCTAAATGTCTCATTGTGTATACATATAAACCTTGAACTACCTGCTCAGATTCAAACATCCATCATATTCCCATAAAATTTAACGAAAGCACACAACTTACCCACGAAACCCTTAGAAAACATCTTCCCCCAGCTCACACTTACTGCGTGCATAACAAACACTCTTTCCTTTGCCTCTATATATTTTTACACTCGAAAGTTGTTCCACATATTATCGAAGGGGAGAGATACAGAGTGAGTGAGTGAAGTCCCTAAGCGCGCACGTGACGCATATATTTTTGGACGGAGGGGGTGACTTCCGCTTTCACCGCGCGTATTTTTTCTCGAACGTAGGGAGGTTCGTTGACTTTTCTTCGCGTTGTCGCAACGTGCATCGCGCAGCTCATCGTTATTTGTCTCCGTTCAGACGTGTAGCATGCACAAGTACGTTGTTGGTTATTGTTGACTTTCAAAGCTTCTTGAATTTATTGAAAGTGCGTGCAAGATCTTTCGGTGTCACCAGTTTTAAGGATTGGTGTGGTATATTATAGTTTCGAAAAGATCGTTCACAATGTACTTCGCACTCGATTATTAAATATTGTTAGAAAAATTTGTCATAACTCAGTCCCAGAACACGAATTTTCATAAACTATATTTCCTTCCTCCTTATAACCATCATCCATTATCAAACTAACTCACCAATACACCCACACTCTCTCTCTCTTTCTCTTACTATTCACTCCACCGCATCTAGAAAAAGCAGTTCCACAAAAAATCTCGCAGCGACACTTCCTCGCGGGCATCCGGTATCCATTCTCCACCTCTGACGTTGTCGTCAAGTCGACAAAAAAAGAGGAACGACCATCTCTCTCTCTCTCTCTCTACTCTCTCCTCGCGATCATCGGCGGCAGCGGCCCTGCATATATACACGCGTAGGGGGGTGTATTTTTAGAAAGAAAGAGAAAAGAGGCACGCGTCTGGCGCGTAGATAAGGCCGCCTGTCTGTGATCGATGGTCGGAAGCTGCAGCGCGTTGTGGCCGTGTATTAAGAATATAAGAAGAATGTCGATGAAGGAGGGACAGAAACTCGCCGAATACGTTTGGTAGAATAGTAAGATTTTTACGCTAGGGTATTGCGGAAATTAAAGGAATTACGTTTCATTTCGACATTTTCCAGGGATAGCAGTTGAAGTATAAAGTTTAAATTAGTTTTCGTAATAGGGCCGCGCACTTCGTGTTCGAAATGTAAGCAAAATTTCGGAAAACTACTTTGGAAATTAAAAATCTCATTTTTAATCATACCATTGTATGTTCGCAAGTGTAACAAGTGCTTGGAACTCGCTTGATTTTTAAATTACATACTTATTAAACGTGCTTTTTTTCTGATCACGTATCAAGAAAGCGCATATAAGTAATGCTTGTGCGAAAGTTCAGCGAATCTTGTCGAAAGTTTCCTCAGCGCCCCGCTTCTCTCCCTCCCCAAAAGCCAATGAACTTGGGCAAACTCGCGCAAGTCGGTCAGCAAGTTTTTAGCCCTCATGCATGCGTTGATACAGTATCGTTTAATGACTTTGTAACACAAATATTGGAATGAGCCGGAAAACAAAGCCCTCCCCGTGTCGTGAACCTTCTTGAGCGTATAAATCAAAGTTATACGGTCGCCAAAGCTGTAAAAACTCAACCTCAATTACAAAACCATTAAACTTCAAAGCAGCATCAAAAGAGCACTGTGAATTTTATTAGACTATATTCGACCGAAAACTTACACACACTTTCAGGCTCTTCATTCGGCATCAATTATTTACCTCGTGCGATATGTTGACAATTCATTGAATCACTACACCCTCCGCGCGTGCAGTTAGCGTCAGATTAATCACGTCTCCTCGATTTTCCGGATCAGCCGTGGTATTTCCTCTCCAAACACATAACGCATCCTCTCTCGGGGCGCTGAAAATATCTGAACCAAAAATATCCCGAAAACCTACATTTTCATCCACGCAAATCCCCTAAGTACATTTTAGGCGGGAAAACGTCGAGGGCACGCTTTTCTTTCAAGATCGAAAAGTCGTCGTCGTCGTCATCAACTAAAGGGAGGGGGATAGAGAAGAGGGAGAGTAGCAGCTGGGCACATACACCTTTTTCTAGAGCCTCCGGCTGCGCGCGAACCGCCTGCTGCCTCCTCTCCCTCTCTCGCGATGATGCACATGTATAGAGTATAAGAATACACTTTTTCGGGGGGCCCGGAACGCGCTTAATGTATTTCCGAGGTGGAACGCGCCAGGCGCGTGCCAGGACGCGTGCCTTCTCCTATATACTTTGCTTTTTCTTACTCCCTTTTTTTCTCTCTCTCTCTCTCTCTCTCTCTCTCTCACTCACCGTATAATGCTCTCTTCCCTCTGCGCCTCGGCTTTTCCACGTTCGATCGAATGAACGAAGCGTGTGTAAGAAGGGGGAACAAGAGGAAAGATGCGGCGACGACGACGACTTCGTGACTTTTGGTATCGTCTCTGGATTGATCGCGTGCCCGCGCTATTTTTAACTTTGTGTTTTTTTACTGATTGTGTAGTAGAGGTGGGAGGAGAGGAAGTTGGGAATAATTTATTGATTGTGTTACTTGGCTTAAAAATGGCGCGTTAATTTTCGGGGGAGGATTAAGTTAACTGGTTTACGTAGCCGTTAGGAGGATTAGGGATATTGGCTGGTTTAGTCGTTGGTACGCGCATGAATGTACTCGAAATGTTTATAAAGTTCTTGAAGACAAAATTTGTATATGATCTTATAAGTTCATTTTAATAGATAACGATGTAGATTTTTATAGTGCAGTAAGAGATTATTCTTCGTCTTATGAAAATTTCAACAATTACACGCTTGAATAATTATATCGGCTCTTTGATAATCAAATTAAAGAAGATCTTGACGCGCTTTGCAAACTTATTATAAAAAAAAATTTCAACCTACTGATTTTGTAACCTGAAATTGTTTTTAAACTACCGCGATTAGAAATTTACAAATGAATTAAAAACCCATTTAAAACCATTTTGGCTTATACAAACGTTCATTGAATGAAAATAGAAACTTTCCCTCATTAAAAAGGAACAAAAAATCGCTACTTCCCCATTTCGATAAACTCTGGAACAGAGCACACTACTTCTAAAAGTACACATCCCCGAGACCCAATCTTCTTCCCGATCGTCTCCATAAATCACGACATTTCTTCACCAAAAAACAATTCCCATCCATAGAAGAGAGAGATAGAGAAAAAAAAAAGAAACACAACGATATGCTCTCGAAAGAAAGCCCTAATGGCAAAATGTAAAAATAAACAGCCCTCTCAACGTATGTCAACGTAACGCAGCCGGCGACGACGAACGTGCACGCGCGGCAGTTGGAAAAACGCGGGCGAGCGTCGGTCCGGAAAAACGAGGGAGAGGGAGATATAGTAATATAGCATCTCTATGGCGACGGCGTCGGCGTCAGCGTCAGCGTCGGCTGTCGTGTTCTCTCCCCATTCGTCTCTTCGAAAATGGAAAAGTAGGGGGTCGGCTTCCCGCCAAAGGAAAACGGCGTGCCGGCGCGCGTGAAAAGTCTCGAGCGGGCCCAAGCCTACAGTCAGTCTCGCCCACGCGTTCTTCCAGTACGCATCGTTGTGTTGTATCGTCTTCTTCGTATACCGTGTCAGCTTTTCCTCGTGTTAGATCGCGTGTGTGTATTAGATAGACGTGAAGTGGTATTTTAAGCGTCCTCGCCAAATACCGTGAGTTTGAAATCGAAGCTGTTGTGATCATCGATTGTGTGTTTTGTTGGGCTTGTCGTCATCGTGTATTGCATCGTTTTTTTTAGTTTTTGAGTTTGTTTGATACTTGTATGATTGCTCTTTCGACTTTGCTGTATATGTGGCTTTTCCTTGGCTTTTCAGATTTATTTTTTATTTTCGTTGTTAGTTGCTACTAACAATTTTCTTTTGCAATAATATTCAATTGAATTAAAAAAAAAAAAAATGGATTTAGAAAATTGCCAAAACGCTAGAAATGTTGATGACAACTCTAGCCAAAACGCTAAAAATGCTGAAAACTCTTGTGAGAATGCTAAAAATGCTCGTGAGAATGCTAAAAATGCTCAAAACACCCAGCTATCCGAATACCAAAAGTATCAGTATGCCTATCACACTGTTAACGAGGATGATCCTAATTATGAGGCAATAATGACGAATGGCAACTATATACCTTTGAAACATCTCTATTCTAATAACCTAATAGCTTCCAAGCAAAAAGTGGATCGCAAAGATTGGGAGGAGCGAACGGCATCAGCAGCTTGGCAAGAGTTCGAGTATCAAATGAATCAGAAAAACAGTTCAATGTCGCGACCTACCGAATCAATTTACGACATTCTAGCGGCCCAAGACAAACTGAATGCTAAAAACATGGAGAACACGAAAAATGATGCTAACACATCCAAAAGCTCATAAATCTTACGAAACCCCTTTTCGAAGTCACTCGGATGCTTCGAAACCCCTTATTTTTT
Organism: Torymus texanus; assembly: GCA_036873485.1. Lineage (NCBI taxonomy): Eukaryota > Metazoa > Arthropoda > Insecta > Hymenoptera > Torymidae > Torymus > Torymus texanus. Next base: position 4,707,750 of record JAYJLV010000001.1, on the reverse strand, counting down.
GGATTCACCAAAAAATAAAAAATAAAAAAATTAGAATTAGTGTTAAAATTTATAGAGAGATAGAAGCCTGTAGTATAGTCTCCCCAATGTACAATGGGTAGCAGGCTGTACAAATGCAGGGGAAATAGGGAAATTTCCCGACTTCCTGGAATAACATCGTTAGCCACAGGTATAAGCGTACACGCATACGCGTCCATCCATCCGTCCGTTCGTCCCTCTGACGCGTCTGTATATTACCGATTCTAAGGGGGGAGACGAGGAACGGAGGGGGGAAATCGCCCAAATAATGGCCCTGACCTTCCTTCAACATATCCGGAATATATACGTGGCGACAATTGCCTGCTGTCCCGTCCGTGTATAATTCGGATTGTATCGTTTTTTTTATATATATATACTTTTGTTTATTACATAGTAATATGCTTTCGAGTTTTTTCTATCATCTTTATTACTCATCAATGCATGTTTCAATACTTATTATTAATTTCGTTGCTATTATTATTAGTAGTAGTTTTTTTCCTTAATTTTAATAAATTTTTTCTTTTTATGAAAAAAGACGCATGAAATTAATTTTTCGATATTTTTATTTTACAGAAAGTGCCGTAAGGTCGTCCCTGGTCGAGTGTCTTCCCCACGTGGCGCTCATATGCCAAGAGGCGCCGTACCTCTTCGGCGATAATCTTATAAATAGTATACTTAACATCATCCTTTTATACATCCGTGATCAGGAGAATCAGGTAATTAAATCATTCATCATGTTTCTACCTTAATTTCTTTCTTTTTTTTTTTTCAAATGCACACTTCTACATGTAAGTAACGTAACATAACATAAAAGTACTTGCTTACTGTAGAATCTTCACGACTATTCTTGATTTTTCCATAAAGATTAAAAATCAAAAGGAAAAGGAAATTGAGATGCATAAATTAATCGTTAAAATTTGTGCAGGTGCGACAAGATGCCCAGGCAGCGCTCAAGATGCTCCTCGAGCGGGAACTGCTGGATGACTTGCAGATCGTTGATAAAGTCTGCAACCTCATCGATGATCTTTCCCGCGACGAATGCCAGGAATTCCAGACCATGGCGCTCACCGTAAGTATATCCCCCATAAATCTCTCTTTTTTCCCTTTATAATCGCCGTCGCTCGTGTACGTAGTCAAAATATTGTTTCGCTCGCGTTGCTTCCGCTGTGAAGAATTTGTATATAATCTTTTTGTACAACAGAATCATACTTAACGAAGAATTCCAGATGGTAGCTATTCTAGCGTTTGCGTTTTCTGTCGAATTTTACTCGTAATGTTAAGTCTGGTTCTGATTTTAATTGTTCTAAACGAGAAAAAATTTCCTCAAGTCGAAACGAAGAACGAAGAAGATAAAGCGCAATGCCGCTTGAAAGACATGGGTAGTGAGATGTGTTTACCCTAGAGCTCGCGTCTCACTACCTTGTCTTTCATGCGGCGTTCGCTCTTGCATCGAAATCTTTTTCCTTCTAATATCGAAGAATTGCAGGACAATGGAAGAAAGAAGAGAATTAAATGTGGGGCATGCTTTTACCATCAAAGCTGGTTTGTCATAGGGTTTTGACTATCACAGCCAGCTTTGATGAGCAAAATTGTGTCCAATGTCATCGATGGTGTTTTATACTGCTGCAATATATGGATCATTCGACCGAAGACAAATGAAGATAAGAGCGTGGACGAGGAAGAGTACATTTTTGCGGTCCAATACATCAAATTGGTTGTGGAATGTTATGAATTCCCATATCACAGCCATTTTGATGAGCTTGGCCCGTAGAACCTATCAACGCTCTTCGTCTCGTTCGCTCTTTTACAAGCATTTTTAGATCCAAGACGTCGCAGATAGAAGATTTGGCTTTTATATTGTCATGTGTTTTCGATTATTATTATGGCTGTATGCGTTGCTTTATTTCTTCAGTTGTATCAGTAATTGTTTGCTAAATGTACAGATTATTAGAACATTTAACAGCAATTATTTTGATTGTATCTTATATTCTGTTTATACGCTCCCTCTGTGAAAAATATAAAACAACGCATAGCACAGTGAATTAAATTGTAAAAGTCTCCATGTGAAATTCTTATAACGAAAAATATATTTCACGAAGATATACGCATTATTCGAAGATCGAAGTGAAAACGAGGCCCGATCCGATCGTCAAATTGGTTGTGGCGTGTTGTTTTAAGATTTCATATCACAGCCATTTTTGACGAGTTGGATCGTTGGCTTCTTATCGTCGTTGATGCGCGTCGTCGTTGTCGTCGTCCTCGTCCAACGCATCGTCAAAGATACATATCAAGAAAGTGCCTTTGCAGATTTTCTTCTCTATGGAGACCGCGCCGCTCACAAAGTGGCTGTTGTATGTCGGTTTCGAGATCATATCACAGCCAGCTTTGTTGAGCGGCGAGCGTCTCCCATTATCGACGCTTCGAAGATAATTGCCTGCTAATTTGGATTGGTAAATAAGGTGCGCCTAGTTTGTCAGATGGAAGGCGCTTCTGTATCACTTGCAGTAATTTGTAAAATTTGATGTATACATAGCGGTTGAAATACTCACATGCACATATCTTGGAATTATCATTATTTTAGATGTCAGTACATATATTATAATTATTGTCATGTATTATCTAATTTTACTATCATTTTTTTTAATTGTAAACTTCGACGTAGTTTTGTAAAATGCGTAACAATGATCAAAGTTAACCTTCTGACAGCCGGCATGACGCCATATGGCGTCATTCCATGATCGGCCCACATATACTATTACTTAAGAAA
>JAYJLV010000001.1:4683669-4704865 GCA_036873485.1 Torymus texanus | reverse complement strand
CATATTTTATTTTTAATAAGCTTAAAACTGTGTCAATTGCTCGGTCGGTAATGATACGGCTATGGCATCCCCTTAAAGTTTCAAAGTGCTATGCCTACGAGCGCTATTTTCTATAAATATATCGGAACTTTTCTATATATATACTAGTGTTTCTATGGGTTGAAGTAATACGTCATACTTTTCATTCAAATTGATGCGTTTGAAGCTTATACCCGCGAGCATGTTCCGCTCTTGCACCGCAAATATATCATGCACTTGAATATGTAAAAAGCTTCTTGGAAGCGGCACAATGGACTACGACAACAACGTAGTTTTCCGATATTCATAATAGTGAACTTTATACAGTCTACGGCTCGATCAATTTTTTAGCGATTACAGTGCACATAAGTAAAGAGCTCCTCAATCACTCGCTAAAGATCCATGTAATTATAAACAAACAGCCTACACTGTTAAGAAAGCCAGAAAGCGCGCCTATATAAGCAATATAAGTAACTGTTTTTCTCAAAGCCTGAATTTGAATAGCCTTTTAATATGCGCCAGTTGTCGCCAACATCATCGGACATACTTGCGGCGGGCGAAATTGCAAATACCTTCGCAATGGCTTCCCGGAAAAATCACACATCACCAGTTGCACGTTCGCGAACGACTCTAAAAACTCATGAATCAACTTGCTCTCTCTCTCTCTCTCTCACTCTACTGCGAGTGAATGAGAAAAACACACACGTGATTCAAGCAAGTATATTAGCTTACTAAAAAAAAAAATTGTGAATATTTCAAATACTCGCATATAAAAGAAGTTACTTTGGTGACGCAAAGGCTGCTGCTGTTGCTGTTACTGTCTAGCAAGGAGCTCGCGCTCTCGTCCCCTCCGTCCCTTTGCGCGCGCGCGTGTGTGTGTATGTATGTGTGTGTATATATATAGGTACGCGAAATAATAATAATAACAATAATGATAATAAAAGCGAGCGAGAAAGCGTTAGGACAATGACAGTTCGGCGAAACGGGGGCCAGCCGCGGAGTCATCGGCAGCGAATTTGTCTCGGCCATAACGGCGCTCCCACTCGTCGTCGTCGTAGTCGTCGTCGCCGACGCCGCCGCCACCGCTTTTATCTGCCCGCAAAGCGCTTATGCAAATTTCTCTCTTTCTCTTTCTCCTTTTCATCTCGTAAAAAAGTGCGTGCGCGAGAGCGAGCTCTTGTCTGCGTCACAAAAGACACGGCGGTAAACATTTTTTGTTTCGTCGAAGGAACGAGGGGGAGAGAAAAAGAGTATGTATGTGTGTATGTGTGCGTGTGAGAGAGAGAGAGAGAGAGAGAGAGTATATGTTGGGAAAGACGCGAGGAGAAAATGGTTGATAATGGAGTGCAGAAATGTTTATGTTTTGAGGTAAATTGAGAATGGTCTTGGGTGGATGATTTTTATTTCTTATTGTATGATATTTCGAGTTTTGAGAAGTTGATTCGCAAAGATGGTTTATTTACAAATTTTAATGATGATTAAATCAGATTTATTGGCACGAGGTAACGTTTGATAGAACAATAGTGTAACTAAGATGAAGAATTTCGTTTTATATTTTGATTATTAAGGTCTAAGTAATTCGAGGTAATTCGATCACTTTTCTTGTTCTCTATCTCTACATATCCGAAAGCTTAGATAACCACTTATAAAAGTAAAATATATTTCTGTTTATAATTTACCTAATTTAACCAATTTTTGTCCGATCCTAAACCTTAAGATAAATACTTATATTAATTATGTAATTTTATTCCTGTTGTAGAAATTTTACTGGAACACTAATATTGAAATCAATGGAGAGCTCTTCAGATGATATTTAAAAATATACAACATTATCTACAGTTTTACGGTTTCCAAAAATTTGAACTCTATAAAATCTTTGAATAAGGACTTATTTTGCGAAAAATACTTTTTTTAAAGTTCGAAGAAATTTTAGATAACTGAATATAAAAAATGAAGCGGTGTAAAAATAAGAAACAAAAAAGGTTGTTCAAATAGCCAATAACAAAAAATTAAGAACACGTTTTTTTCTTGTATTGCGAAATTTGTGAACTAAATGGATTTTTAGATATGAAAAGCTGTTAAATCCGAGTGGGTTATGTTCACGAACAATGTATTGGATTAACAAAATATCATAAGAACTCATTAAATTTATTTGTATCTTTTGTGGACAGAAAAATTGAAACCCCGATCGAAAACAATTTTTTTTTATTTAGTTTAGGTAAAATTCTTTATTTAATGAAATTCAATAAAAATGAATATTAATTTTTACAATTTATGAGGTAATTTATATTTTTTCAATATTCACCGAATTGGAAAACGTGTCATTTATTTTTTCAAAAAACACGTTTTACACTTTTGCACTTTACAAAGTAAATATCATATCTCAGACGCTCATAACGTTTTTCTTGGTAGGATATATCATATACTTTAGAGTCTTTTCATAATTTTCTTCCAATGCATTGAAAGAAAGAAAACAACATACTCCGCCTAATGTGTCAGAATTGCCATAAGTTACCTAAATACGATTTGAGTTACATTTATATTATACGCAGTATAAAATTTATACGTAAAACAGACATTTATATTGTTTCCAGGTACCTTCAGTAAAAATGTTTGAAGATCCAAAATTGAATTTCTCATGTTGCTGCTACTGTAATTTGAAAAATAGGTAAATAAAATACTTGGTAAACTTTCGTCTTACAATTTTACATATTTTTCACGAACTATATAAATGATAAAAGTCTTAAAGGAATATCAGTTATAAATTTTTAAGATTTGTAAAATTATTGCAGCTTTTTACTATTTCAAATGATTTATGGAACAGTGGATAACATCGTACTGACATGTCGCTTATTATAAAATTTTTTGTATAAGCTTCGAATTTCGCTATACCTTATGCATAATCGGTTTTTATAAACTTTTATTTGAATTGCAAAGATATCTTCTCATACAAAAGTCCCGATAAACCAAGTTGTCTCTACCGGAATAACGATAAACTCCAAATACACACACGCGACGGAGAAAAAGTTTTAAAAAAAAGTGTCGCGAAAATGTCGCAGATTCCCGGAGATACGCGACGAGAGTCGGTCCGCAGGATTGCGTTTCTCAAAGGGACTCGGGAAAAACGGGCTGCCAGTTCCAACGCCACGACGGCGACGACGGCGGCCCGAGAACTGATAAACCGACTTTGGAATGCCATAGAGATAAAGCCATAGAGCAGCAACAGCTGGGAAATGGGAGCGAGAGAGAGAGAGAGAGAGAGAGAGAGAGAGAGAGAGGAGAGTATCTTCGCTCTTGACTTCGCTCTCTACTAACTTTGCCAAGAACGTTCGGTTAGTTTTATTTTCCTCTTCGGTTTGCTTGTTCGATTCAATTTTTCATCTTTTGATGCGAGTAAAATACAATATTATTGCGAGATTTACAGTAAGCTGAGTATATATACTATCTCGGGAGGGTAAAATTGATGATCGTAATCATTGAATATTGCTGACCGATTTTTCTTTAAAAATAGAGACCATTTTTACAGTAAGGATGGGGAAAAAATTCTTGTGCTATCGGGTTAAAGAGTATATATTTCAAGAATTTCTTCTTACAAAACTTTTATTGAAAAATTCTATCTGCTAGAAACTATAACTTTATGGAATTCAGAGTATTTGTTTGAAATTTTTAAACTAACAAAATATCAGGGACATACTATTTTGCCGATTAAAATTAACATTTCTATAGAAGTTTAAAAAAAATATACTTATATTGTACGTACAAATTGTGAATTCATACAATGCAGTAATTCGATAATCACACGTTTTCCCTCAAAATCACACATATAGCTACATGCACATTGTTCCAGAACTCATTACAAAACCCCGCCGACAAAAAAAAAGCCAAGCGTGCGTGCGCGCATCTTTTCCGCGAAAACGCAACTGCAGAAGCACCTCGCGAATTTGGGCTTCACCATATAATGCCCGCCACCGCTGCGCCCCGAAAAATCGACGACTACGAGTAAGCGGGCGCGTTATACGGCCCTACTTAGTTTCTCGCGACAGATGGCACGGCGCGGCCGAGAGAATAGGCGAGTGAGTGAGAGAGAGAAAGAGAGAGAGAGAGAGTCGAGATCAGTAACCCCTGATATAGGGCGAAGGACCTCCCGACGCAGCAACAACCGTGTGTGTGTGTGTGCGCGGGAAGGGAGAGCAACGCGCCGCACCGTTGTGGAATTTTGGGGGGAGCCTGTTGTGTGCACAGTAGTACGGGAGAATTTTAGTTTTGGGGTGGTTTTTCGTTGCTTTGGGAAAGTGCGGGTATATAGGGGAATTTAGAAGCTACCGTACCGGAGCTCTCCTGTTGAATTATGTCGAGGAAGGAAGAACAAATTTTATGATATTAGGTGTTCATGTAGTTATACAGATTATTCTGTTATAAGGGTAATGTAATTCTGTGAGATTTTTTAAAATATTGAAAATTACATTTTATTTAAATAATTTTGTATGGCAAGATTTTAAGAAATCTTATGAAGAGAAATGTTTCTATATCCGAATGCTTAAATTTCAATATTTACGCATGAAATAGTGTTGTTTCATATTATGTTTCTTCATTTATTATGAATATATCACAAATAATATTTATTTATTATTTATATAGTAATTTGTGTAACATATATAAGTTTGAGAAATACTGCTATGGATGGCATTCATAAAATGTGACCTTTCATCAATGCACCATATACCAAAAACATTTTTAATTTTTTAGATTTGAAAAGACTGTATTTCATGTAAACATTTCACGCTGGAAACGTCATTTTTCTAAAAAGTAGTTCAAAGATAACATTGAAATGGTTACTATTTTGATAACATTTTTAAAAGGTTGTTTTACGTCATGGCCGTTTGGCCTTAATAAAAATTCCAAAATTTTTATTATTACATTAGTAGTATGCTGCGAAAAAAAAGTTAATGTAAATTTGAGAAGACTTTCAAAATAACACTTCATGTAACGACGAATTTTTTGTGTATTTATCAATTTGCGTCTTAATTTTGACAACATACAACATGGAATATTTCGTATTTTAGATATATCAACCGAAAACATGCATAAAATCATTTTCCACGCAGACAATTTTGTTTAACACGTCACAACCAAAATCGCATACAATTTCCTAATTGCAAAATATCCGTAGACAAAGCAATACTTCCACGAAAAAATATGTAAAAACTCAAGCGAGCAAGAGACGACGCAGTATATGCGATCTTTCTCTGCTCGGAGCGACACGATGCCGCTACAGATGGCACCACGTGCCGGCACTCGTAACGTAACTGCGCCATTCATCGGCTCTGCGCGCGCGCGTCGAGGAAGCGAGAAAGACGGAAAGACTACATAGTACTACATACGCTCTCTCGCTTCCTCTCTCTCTTTCTCTCCCCGCGCTCTCCCTCGCGCTTCTTCTTTGCGCGCCGAGAAATGTTACACACACGCGAGAGACGTATATATACATACACGAACAAGAGTAAGCGAGAGAGAATAAGTTCGTACAAACTGCGACGCAGTTTTTTCGAGAGCCTCTCTCTCTCTCTTTCTCTCTCCCTGTTCGAGCGTTCCTTCTTCTGCGCGTCTTGTTATATGTGTTTTTTTTCTGCGTCGCAACTCTTTCGGACGATGATTTCGACACTCTCGTCTCGCCGCTACGCGTTATCGCGCGCTCGTCGATTTTCGTATGTTCACACGCTTCGTACTTTGACGCGGTGTCTCGCTTGCGCGCATGTGTGTATCTGTGTGTATGTGTGTATGTGTGTGCACACGCGGGGACTGTTCATTGATTTTTCCCTGTACGACATTTTCTCGATTCGTGCAGATCGAGTCACGTGGACGCAGACACTTTTCTACACTCGGTGCCATTGCTTTGAATTTTTGTTGCAGATTTATAAATGTGGAAAGATGATTTCACGAGGGAAGGAATATAAATATTTATATGAATCTTAATGTATTATTTATATACGTGTTAATAATAATGTTTGATGCTTTTTGATGTAAAATATGCAATATGCAATAATTTGGGGTATATGATTGATATTAAATTGTATACTGTTGGAAAAATAACATGTAACAATTCATAAAATCTATGGACGTATCGATATCATTGTTTAACTTACCATTTGAAATAAATTATGAAAATAATTAAATATTGTATATAATTCGTATATAAATATAGCAAATAATATAAGCACAATTGGCGTCGTGAGAATAACTGCAGTAAAACGCAACGTTAACAAAAGTTTCCTATGTAACTTTGACATTCAGTAGTAAACTGTTTTTACTATTTACATTTAAACATTAGTACTTTTTAACGTAACATTGTTATAACTCTCGTTATTCTAACGACGTGATATTTATAAGCGAAAGAAAGTCGGCCTGGAAATGCATCATATCTAATTCAGCAGGGAAAAAAATGCGACACACTTGATATAAATACAAGACTCCGTAATTCGCTAAGCTACATGAAATTTTCAAGCGTTTCTTTGATGTTACAGAATGCCCACAAGATATTCTTTTTCGGTTCGAATGTCAGCACTAAATACTTCAATGCTTGGTAATAAGCTTTTTATTGTATTAGCGGCCAAACTCCGATCTGGATGAGTCAGGAGAGTTAAAAATGCTTTTGGCTCCGTAAACATTTAAAGATTTCTTAAGATTGTTTGCTCCCTACAAAGTGTATATTTATAAATTTTTGAACTCGTTATTTATTAAGCTATTTCTTATACGCTTATGTATACTTAATAAAAGAAACAAAAGTTTCATTAAAATTACTTTCATTCGTTCAAGACATTAGAATTATATTGTCATAAAATTGATAGCAAACGTTAATTGAATTCAATCCGAGTATAAAGTATCACTTTTCAAATCTGCAAATGCTCTGAAATCATCAAACTTTATCTTTGACCATATAGAAACAATACATACAAGCCATCTTAACAAATCCTCAAACCCGATCAACGCTTCAAAACCCCATCAATAATAAACAGAACGCACGTATATTTTCATCGTCGTATACCTAACATCGTCGTCGCTGCAAACGCATGTATACGTACTTCGCACGACGCGCAACATTCCTCTCTCTCTCCGACCGGATGCTCACGCCGGGGCGCATCGATTTTTGCACGCATGAATCCGTGCACATCGCGCTTGCCTCGCGTTAAAAGTGCACGCACACTAGCGACGTATGCATATATATATAAAGTATATACATATATCCATGCATGCACATGCATGAACGAGTGAGGGAAAGGCCGCTGAACCTCACGCGCGCGCGCGGGACGCCGCTGCAACGAAGTAAACATTGGGACTGGGCGCGAAATAGTACACCTGGCTCCATCTCGCGGGAGCAATGCTTGCAATGGTTTGCTACGCGCGCGCGCGCGCACATGTCTGTTGTATACACGAACGCAGGAGAGAATAAAAACGCATTCACGCTGTGTATACACACGCGCGCGTATCACTCGCAAGGTTCTTTTGCGTTTGATTTTTTCACCGAGTTTTTCTTAGCCGATTGAAGGTGTTTTGATAAGACGACACGATGACAACACAGAAACTAACATAACCTAGAACATTCTCTGGCTCGCTTGCTCGCGCTCTGTTGAACATAACATTCTATATACACTATACGAGAGAGAGATAGACGCAGAGTGCGACGTACACATGACACGGTGTGTTATTGACGCGCTCTCGCGCGTATAAGTATATACGATAGCAGCGGCGACGATAGGTACACGACGGAGTCGCGTAGGCGTGAAACACGCTTGCTCGGGCGCTGATAACGTCGACGTCAGGGGATGTGTCGCGATTTGGCGAAATCGTGCACTTAACCTCAAAAAATGAGATGCTGCTGCTGCTGCTACGTCGTTGTACAGGCGGCTCTCATGTGTCTCGCATTGACGCGCATCAACGTCTTGTCAAAACATACATGCGGACCTCGAGCTTTAAAGCTCGTGGCATTATTCTATGCGCACATACATATATATATCTATATATAGCTGTACATTGACCATACGTAAGAAAACGTTCGCGGACGACGATGCAGCAGCAGCAGGGGCAAAGGACGACGGAGGAGAGAGAGAGAGAAAGCGCAACATGCGTCGCAATCGCGCAATGACAATGGAGCTAGACTAAGTAGACGCGCGTTTGCGGTGTATAAGGATAGAGATAAGAAAGAGTATTATAGGCAGACATAGAGAAACATCGCATTTATCGTGCGAGTGGTTAATGTTGCACTCACCGTCGCTCGACTCTTCCAGCTCTGCATTCTGGAAGTAGGATACATCTGAAAGCCAAAGAGAAGAGAAAAACACGGGTTATTCTTTAGGGCTGATCTCTCTCTTGCCGTGCCTCTCGCACACACCACTAGTGCAGCAGGCGTGTGTGTGTATGTGTTGTGTGTGCGAACACACGGGGGGGAAGAGCGGCCCTTCGGCTAAGGGTAAGACGACGACGTCCAGGCGTCTGGGTTATCGTTGTAATGTAATGAGCAATTCTAACGGGGGCTCTGGCGAAGAAGAGTTGAACCTCGTTCGTCGGTGCCCCCGTGGAGTCCGGAGCCGAGGAGCCGTTTTCCCCAGGCTTAGCACTCACCCGCCATCTTGCAACAAACTCTGGCGCGCTCTGCTGGCGACTACCGCCAACTCTTCGGTTATTCCTCGGACGGAGAGAAAACGCTCTGCGTGTGTGTTTGCCGTTGATGCGCGCTCCACTCCGCTGCTTGCTCGCTCGCCTATATGCCGCTGCCTGCTGCACGGAAGGCACTAAACCTGTGTGCGTGAGCGATAAACCCGCAACAGAGCAGCAGCAGTGGAGGAGCAGCAGAGTAACAGCAGCGCAACGACGTCAGCGTCCGTATGTGTGTGCGGGCTGCGCACGCGGAGGATGTGATGATGATGCTTTCGAGATATAGTTGAGAGAGCGGCGCACGCGTAGGTACCTATATACAACTAGCGATGGGTCGAGAGAAAGAGTCGAGAGATGCGCGCCCGCGCGCTTTGTGCGGGAGGATACAAGAAGCGCGCAGATTTTTAGTTGACGCGTTGAAAAAGTCGCACGTTGCGCGCTGTGGTTTATACGCACAACAACGAGTGGAAAAGATATACAAGTGTACGTATTGAGCGAGCGATGAGGCATAGACATGGGCATTTTTAGAGGCGAGAGAGAAAGAAAAAGATAAAGGCCGCGGCGAAGGCGAGCCATACTACGAACAAAGCGGAGCAAGCGAGGAAGCACGCTAACAAAGAATGGGTTTTCAAGCGTGGCATGCGTAGTAGTACACTTATATCTATCGTTGCTTGAGACTGACAGTGCGGGAAAGAATACTTATTTTTCTTTCTACGTTTACTGCTATGCAATCGAAGTCAACATATGCAGAAGAAAAAATCGGAGTCTTGGGAAAACTGAAAAACATTTCAATCTCTTGCACATATTGTAAACTTCTCTGGTATCTATATATACAATAATTAAAGACAACAATATTCCATTGGCTCTTCCTTATTTAAACATTTTTTTTCGTACGTCAAAAATGTTTCATTTTTTTAAAGCACCATTAAATATAAAAAAGTTCCAGGAAGAAAAAGTGCGGAAGAAAAATTATTTTTTGTTTATGCGTCGAAAATTATTGCTTTCAAATTCCAATCATTGTTTTTTAAATAATTATTTTTAAAATTTTTTAATATACTTAATAATTATTGTAAAGTTTTAGAAGATTAGTCGACCGTTCTGTATGAGTAAAAGATTTTGCAGAGAATTGAAAAAAAAGGATTGTAATATAAATATTGAAAATAAGAAAAAAATTTCGGCAAATGTGCGTTTTACTCCGAATCGCCTATTACACATTATCGTTAATGTTATTCTTATTTTCAACTTTTATATTATGAGTCTTCTTTTCTTTTCTTCATTACATCTTTTAGTCATATATACTTATATAGAAAACGATAGGATTATATTTTAAAATCTAGGATTGAAATGATAATGAAATGATCGTCCAAAATTGAAACTATTATGAATTTAATATCCAGCGTAATATATTTTATAAAATGATGAATTTATGTCATAGATGTATAAAAAATTAGCATATTTAGTTTTTTTTATATTTATTTCTTATTCATGGTAGGTATCGCTATTGCTTTCATTTTTTTTTTAATTGTTGTCAATTTTTTAATCACCCATTATTCGTCAGTGTGTTGAAACTTATAGATAATTGCAAGAATTAATGTTAAAAATATGCAAAAAATTAAAATAATAATAAAAGATATCAGGGGTTTAGAACAAGTTAGCTCCGATATGCAATATTTTTCTTTTTACTACACTATTGTGGATAAGCACTACACTTTTTATATTAATGTCATGTGTACTGTGCGTATTAAATTTGTAGGTATTGTATCATTACACATGTACTCACAATACTAAGATATTACATCGTAAAAGCGAATTCCACAGAGCAAAAATGTAAATATTTACTCTTAACTACAATGCGTCCATCGATTCTATGATGGATTAATGAACTAAGAAAATTTTATTTTTGACAAACTTGTCTCAAGATTTAGACGAAAAATAACAATGTCGAATTTGATTCTGATGCTGAATTAAAATTCCAAATAATTTAATAATTATATATCTGTAGTTGCGAATGCTATAACTTTAAACGAACATAATGAGTACAATTCAAGCTTTAAACCTCGCAATAACAAAATATATTTGCGTATTCCACGCAAATTCCAAGAGTTGCCACACTTATCGGTACCAGTGCTTATCCCCAAATAATTATTGCCATCATCTCTCTCGAAGTAAACACGAAAGTATTTCGATCCCATCACGCGCTATACGTTATCACTATTTATCCAAATTATCGATAATCATAGTACTCACGCGGATCAATACGAAGATCGAGGTCGCGTGGGGGTCGCCTTCTTAGGATCGTCATCTTCACAGGCGTCGAAGGTTCAGGGTTAAACCCCATGACAACCGGCGCACCTGTCAAAGCTTCGGCCGACATCATGACGCTCGCGTGCTGATCCCGTGCTCGATTTGTACTAATCGCTCGAGCGTCCTCGAAAATACCTTATATTTATTATCGTCCTGAGTTGCCTATATATAACGCGTATATATATGTGTGTAATACTAGGCGCGAAAACGCGAACGCGCGCGCGTGTGTGTGTACGTGCGATGTATAACATATATGAAGAGCTGCGCGAGAGGATGCTGGATCTGTTATACTTCTCCGGTGATAGCGACGATGAGGATGATAACAATGTGAACTCACCTAATATAAGCAGCAACAGTAGTAGTAGGAGTAGCAGCAGTAGCACCGGATCAGAGAGCGACGAGGAGACGGGCCCCATAAGCACGAGGAAGAGCAAGATGAGTGGTGACGACGATTCGAGTTGTAGCGGCCGCAAGCTCGGCAAGCCTGCCGCCAGCCGTAAGCTACTGCTGTCCCCGAGGTATTGATATGTTGATTAGGCCAGAGATGTAATCGGATGTTATAATATGTGTGTGCGGAGTTTTGGCTCAAATCTGAAGCGTGGACCTACGCGCGTTTATTTACTTGCTTATTATACTTTTACTGATGTTCTGCATGTGGACTTAGTCGTGTCCGTGATGTGCGGTATATGAAAATCGGTATATGTAAGAAAAAGGGAATTTTTGCTGATTCGGGAGAAAAATACGCGAGGTAGATGTATTTAGAATGCGGTTAACTACAATGTCATTGTAATGAAAACAAATCAGAAGGTGAAATTGTATAATTTCATACATAAAAATGCTTTTTAGCAATACATTTGTTTCACATTATTTTATATTTTAATTTCCTTTTTTTGTTTTTGCAAATTGAACATTTTATTGTTGCTGTTATTTATTACTCACAACAAGTTAAAAAATCGTGATCATAGTAATCGAATCGGCGAAGAATGAAACGTAAAAATCATGGAAAGTAAGAATACACCGAAGAATAAGTATATAAGCTCCGAAATTACATGAAATAAATATTCATGCGCCGAAATGTTGTTGGTATGGAGGTCACGATTCTTAAAATCGAATAAAAATATTTACTTCTCGTAATTGAATAATATTATGGTTTTTTATATGCTCAATGACAACTTATTCAAAACAATAGTTTCAATGCTACCTCATCAATTTTTAAAAAATGAATGTTTTATAAAAAAAAAAAAAATAAATAAATAAATGTACCCGTAAATTAAATATCATATTTCGAATTTTTACAATCAAGATTAAGATAGGATAACATATTGGATGTAAAAAAAAACTATTTTTAAAATATTAGAACTCTTTATATTCAATCAAGAATATAATATACAGTTTTTATATTTATATATATTTATATATAATAATCATGTTATCTTTTTACTTGGCTTTTGTACACTACACAGTTATTTTACAAAGAATTGTGTTCAAAATTATCATACAGAAGTTCGATGAAGTTCACATCAGCCCAAGATTAAGAGCTTTTTGGTTTTCGTGAATTGATTAAATCACAAGGTGATTTATAAATGGTGCTTGACGAGAGAATATTATATTTTTCTTTACAAAAGATTTAATAGAGAGCTGTTCTATATTCTTTAGAACATGGAAAATGTGTTTCTATTTCTTTTAATCAACAAGTGCGAATTAACATTTCATATAACAAGCTCAAAACAACATGTCTCATATAATCTCACCTTTCACGATAGTCAATTGATTAATATTTACGCAAATAATGAAAGTGAATAAAGAGATCAGTTGCCGTTCCCTTTTCGCAAATCACTTTTTTAGTTTTATTAATAATTGCAAAGTAAAAATATTTTTGTTTACAAGCACGCTAAATAATAATAATATAATAATATTAATAATAATAATTATATACCGGTATATTTACTGTATATTACAATAAAAAATTTGTCCAGCGATAATAGTTTTATACAAAACAAAAATTATAAAAATGCACTATTTAATATGCGAAGAAACGTCACTCAGGAATTATGAATAAAAAGAGTCATTTCCATATTTAATAGCATATTTAAATTTTGGCTCGGATCAGCTGTATGATTAATTAATTTGTTACGGTGATTTTTGAAAACGGCGTATTCATTGAAAAAATAAAAAAAAATATATTAATCGAAAATCATTTAAGATCTGCATAATTACTCTTTAAATTGGAATGTGTCATCTAAATATTTTCCTCTAAATATTTTCTTATGTAAAAACCGATTTAAGAGTAGAGTCCAGTTGAGAACAAATGTGTTCTCAAGAATATAAAATTTTGCTCTTATATAATGTACAAAAAACAGAATTTCCCATAAATTAAGAATTCCAACCAACTAAATTTGAAATTATTTCATAAAATATTATTCTCTAGAAAATTTAATTTGATATCAATAAGTTTGTTATGTGACCATTTCAAACAATTAAAAAAACATACTAAACATTTATCAAATTTTAATAACATTCAAATACATATATAAGAAAATACTTATAAATGAATGTAGACAAACTTTTAATAAAGTTGTTACAAATTAGTTTAAGAATTTATGTGCAAAATTTCCGGAAAATAAAAAAAAAACGGAGGCACGAGTGACATTTTGAATATTAAATAAAAAGTTGATTAGAGAGAAAATGCTTGAAGATAGATACTTGAATTGATATACAGACTTGGATTTATAATTATCTATGCTTTTTCTGGTAAAAATACATTCTAGATTATACTATTAACTTTCATTTTCTCTTTGGACCTGCTCAAAATTTTTTAAGTAGAGAATTTTTATATTTTATTCATCTAAATTTTTTCTATATCATATATTGGGAATTTCTGATTTTATTGGGAATGACTTATCACATTCATAGTCGATCTATTCTGTTAATCTTATATATTTCAGTTGCATATATTTCACAACACAGGCAGTAAATTTTATTTACATATGATTATAACTGTAACACTATAATCAATATAGTTGTTTTTAATAACCTGAGACTCTAATCTGCAAAATTTCAAGATGTTGAAATCCAAAGTAATTGAATTCATATTTAAATTTTCATTATTGATGAAAAAACTCTTCAAATATTACCTTTTAGCACTGCATTGTGCAAATTATGTTGGAAAATTACAACCAGAAAACCCAAAGTACAATAAGAACAATTAAAACTGTTTTCATATTCAATGTTGAATTTTTTATATCACTTGATACACTTGCACTGATTCTCGTCCTGTATTGTCGAAATATCTGCATATTGGTTGAAATTGAAATCTCAAATGCTATATATATGTTGAAATTTTTTTTTTACTGATATTAATTTCATATATATATATATATATATATCATATATTCCGAAAAATTTATGAAATCACTGCCAGTAAATATTAACTGTTATCTATTTTAATTGAAGGGTATTATAGGCAAGTTAGTTAAACACGAAACACGATAGACCTGAGTACATAAAGTTGATATTTTAATACGTCAAGCACTATTAAAAATATCAGTGAGTAGATTTACTTTGATCACATTTTACTTATAACGAAAATTCTAGAAGCATCATAAAAATTTTTAATATAATAGAACTAGAGGGGCTATGAAAAAACTTTGTTTTAACGTTATAGGCACGACCGCATTTCTCAAGATAATCTTATATTATCACCAGGGCGAACATTACAACACTTCAAATACTTATAATACTAAAAAGTTTTGTTTTATTGTAATCTAGAATTTTGATTTCTAACATGTTTGTGTTAACTGAAATCCTGTGCGGTTATAGCCCAAATTGTCCATTTTTGACTATCAAAAAAATCGATTTTTCCCGAATTTTATTTGTTCTCACATGTCTCTATTTTTCGATGGATCTTTCTGGAATTGAAACTGGATTTTTGAGATAATCCATAAACTTGATTACATACGTACATACATACATACACCATAGGAAACACTCTGGTGAATATATAAAGCTTTCCTGAGAGGCAGACGTGCCTAACGAGAAGCGGTCGTTCCTAAAAATACGTATTCTTTAATAAAAACATATTTTTACTCTACATTTCTGTAAAAAGAAATTAAATGTTTTGACATCTTTCAACTGTACTCTACCCTTAATATTCCAAAAATATAGGAAATAAGTAATAACTTACAAGCGCATTTTATTACATGGTTTTTAAAGAAATTTTTTTCGAGATAAAAGTACCAATGACCGAACATATGTAAGCATATGAATACACGCTGCGTGAATTTTTTAGAGATTGAACTTGGGAATAATTAAACATTTTAAAACAATTTAAAAAAATATAAATTTATTATTAATTTTTTATAAAGTGAATGTTTAACTAATAACTTTGATTATAAATATTGATTTGCAACAAAAGAGAAGACATCTACATATAAATTATTTTAATTTTACATACTAAAGCATGTTATCTTGTAGCCTTAAAGTCTAGCTATTGGTACTTTTAGCCTACTTGTGTTAAATCACATTTGAGTTCCAGTATAGTCAGTGTCATCTAGTCTTTATAATGTAAAAAAATCTGTTATTTTTTAAATGATAATTGAAAAATATTCAACTTCAATTTAACTAGAAAATTTTGAATTTTTGAAGAATCTTATACTCTCTTTTCCATAAAACTAGATTCTGTCCGTCATGTATGGAAGATAGTCCTAACCACGCTCGATCCATAACTTTTATAGTGTTTGCACACCTCTAATAAATTATTCGATAGTTTATCGAAAATCATGATTATCTTGTGAAATCGCTGATTACATGTCGCAAATAATGCTAGCCTATTTGGTGAGCGTCAGGTATTGTCGACTGACATTTCCTTAATTGTTGCTCTGCACATCGGACACTCGATTAACTGTTTAGAACACGTTTGGCAGAATCCCCTAAAAGAAAATTATCATTAATTAATATTTTTACAACATATTATGAAAACGCATAAATACTGAAAGATAATTTTAAAATTTATTTACCTGTGATCACAGGGTAATAATTTGACCGTTGCTTTCCGATCAAAACATAATGTACAAGAATCTTCTCGGACACTAAGTTTTCTTAACTGGTCGAGATATAAATGCCTAGGTAAGACGATTTTATCTTCAGGATCTAAAGTTGCGTAGTCGTTAAAAGTCTGATAATTCCGATCCGTGGGCGGATATTTAAAAGGTACGTTTCCAAAATTAAAAAGACATTGTTGAAACGACATAAAACTAGCAGCAGCGAAAAACCCAGACCTAGAAATAAATTAATATGAAATAAAATATTTTGTAATATAATTATTAAACAATGACGTTTGAGAATTTGAATCACGTCAACTACCTTGCACTTTTAAATAACTGAACGCAAGGTTTGAGTGCAACACCGTTCAAAGAAAATATTATTTCTAGTTTATTTAAATCCAATAAACAGCCTAGAACATCTCCAGCCTTCCAACACATTATAGACTGGAATTTTTCACTACGTGCATTGTGCCATATCAACCTTCTACACCCATCAAATGATAGTGAAAATTGGTCATCTCCAATTCCATACCCCTCCTATAAATAAAATTTATTGTTATTTGTCAAGACAAAAATTTTTCGATTATTTTAACTGTTATTGTTTTGATGTATTTCATTTGAAATTTCACTACAAACAGTTGACACTACATTCTTTTTTCATTAATAAATGCTAATAATACTTACATGATTGAGAAAAGTACTATCTTTTGTAGCCCAGCCTATTTGCATTACACCAGTAGTTATTATTAAAGTTTCATAATACCACACTCCGTCATCCACTTGAAACGTACATCTAACACTTTCAAACGAACAAGCGTCACAGCGCGCCTATAATAAAAGTAAAAGATAATATTGAGTTAAAATAAGAAAGATTTTAATTAAAACTTGTTTAATAAAGTATGCCTACCTCTAAGCCATTGGGCGAAATTTTCAGGTACTCGCTTACGTCCTTTGTATTTAACATCACATTAATGCCAGTCAAGTCGACCGTATCATGGGAATAGTTTCGGCCTTCTATTAAAACTAAAATCAAAACATTAAAAAATTTAATTAATCTGAATATTTTGTCCACTAAATCAAAACATGCAAAATGCTTACATAAATTATCTAAACACCACTGAGCACAGAACCCAACTTGTCGTCGGACATAATGAGTCTCATTGACCCACTTCTCCAGTTCCAGCAGAGAATTTGGTCTTTCTGTCAAAAGCCGCCTCTTAATTGTTACTTTATTCTCACCTGAAAAACAATATTTTTAATTTTATTTAAACATTAAACAAAAAGTTGAATAATATTTCATTTTATGAAGAAATTATTTATAAAACTTTATTAGAATTATTAAAATTAAATAATTAATATTGGACTCACTTGTTTGAGCAAATTTTTCTAAAGCTATTAGAGAATATAATACAACATATGGTTCAATATCTTCTCTCTGAAAATTAAAAAATAAATATATAATCAGTCAATCAAAAAAACATTAAAAAGTATAACATTCCAGGAATAACAATAATTTTTAACTTACAAGATTTGACACAAGATAGTCTAAAGTTGCATCTGATAAAATTGCTATACTACTAGGACCAGCCAATCTTTCTGCAATGCATCCAAGAACTACGCAAATATTTCGCTGTTGCGTTGCACTGGTTTGTACCTTGCCATGTTTCTGAGATAATTGAAACACTTGTGACAACCTTAAAACTGAGTCCTGAAAAATGATAAATAAAATTTAGTGTTATTATATTGTCACATAGGGTAAATTATACACAAATAAAAAATAGAACAAATATCTATAACTCACTTTTGAGGGTAATGGACAGTCATCCAGCATTAAAGTTATGACAGACGGACCCAATGGATTATGCATAGGAATTACATTAACCATAGAACTGACAACCTGTATCCAGCCATCTTCTTTATCAGCTATGTTATGTAGTTTTAACATAGCTGGTGGTGGCTCTTGTTCGCTGAAAAAGATAAAAAAAATTATTAAAGTGTATTCTTTATATGTATAATTATGTTGTAACATTGACTCAAAGATAAGCTAAAATGCAGAATGCATCTAAAATTTGAATTATTGGAACAGAAAAAAAAGTCATTTTTCATAAATAAATAGAAGTGTTAAAAATATGTAAATTACTTCAAGCATTATTCTAATGTTATTTTATTTTATAAAACACCAAATATTATGTAAAAAAATAAATATAAGTTTTATCATAAAAACAATTTTTAAAAACTTCCTTACATTTCAATCATGCAAACTTTACACCCATATTCTTTATCAAACCTTATTATTAAATACTTTCAAATTAAATAATTTTTATTCCAAGTGAAAAATTACACATTGAGTTCACTTTCATGTTTTTCTACTTTTATAAAATAAAAAAAAAAAATAAATAAATATATAAATGTTTCATTATATGGAATACGTATTAAAACTTTTAAAGTACTTGTTTAAATAGATTCTATTAATGCAAAAATTAAATACATAATTAAAAATTATCTCACTTGTCTACAAGTAATCCTATCACACCTAATATTTCCAAGACTAGCTTGTCAATATTGGCGGATGTGGGAAATTTGTAACTGTTTGCAGTCTCAGCTGCAGAAGTGCTTTCCAAATGGTTATCCAATAAAATTGTGTCTGTTGTCCTTCCATTATTGGTCGAGTCGTTCGCAAGTTCTTCATTGCCATCTTTGCACAAGCAATTGCCCATTCCCACAAGTTTTTTTAACAATCCACCAAAACTTCACTCAATGTAGAACTATCTTGAAAGAGGCATTTGTTGTCCATTTGGGCTACGAATTGCTTTGCCGTGTGTGGTCTATCTGCTCCATTCTTCTTAAATCTATACAAAAGTTATAGATCTTATTAATTTTTTTAAAGATTATGTCTTATGCTAAAATTTTATTTAAAAATTACTACTTATTTACAATTTAATTTTTATATTTTAGCAGTATATAATATTCAATAATTAAATATATTTTCAAAATTGAAAACTTCAAGAACAAAATTTTAAAGCCACCGCTAGGTTAGGTCCAAACATGTTTTTGTGTTGTTTCAATATAAAAAGTGAAATACAAATATGATTCTAACTTTGTTAAGTTTTTTAATTTTTAAGATTATTAATAATGTAAATAAGTTTTATTAGCCAGTTAGAAAATAAAATTACTTGCAAAAGTATATTATCAGTGAAACAGTATATTTAATTAAATTTAAAAAATCACAGTCAAATATTTATTTTACTATTTATATTTAAGTATTTATATAGATTTCAAGATATAAGTACATGTTACACGGCGATAAAAATGAACAAATATTTATAATTCATTGTGAAATAAGTAATACATTTTTAAATTCTTAAAATGAAATTGTAATAAGTATAATATTCTGGGTCAATATTCATTTTGAGAATGAAGTCACTATAGCAAAAACAACTCAAGTTGTATACTTTTTCTTGTCAAGGCCATAATGCTGTATAAAAAAGTATAATTATCAATGCATATATATGCATATATATATATATATATATATATATATATATATAACATGATCATACACTATTGGTTATTATATGATGTACTAAATTTAAATTTTATTTATTCAACTATAATAAAAATTTGATAATAATTTTTTAGACATTTAAATCATTTTTTTTATATTCTTGTTTCCAATTCAATATAATCTTTTTATAACTTAGTAATGATATTTTAAAAGTTTATTTTAAGTGTTAAAAGTACTGTATTGCATATTAAAATCCATTTTTAACAATTTCTTACTATTCAAAGAGAAATTTTTCCTTGTTAAAAAAATTTTCTTATCATTCAATGAACATGTATATGTATAAGCAAACTTGTTATTGCTATTATTTCTGTTTCAAAAAGAATCAACGTAAAACTTGGCCCTTATACAGAGATAGTAATTATTTCTATCGTCTTTGCATCAACAAACTGAAAGCCACTTTAGATCTAGCTATAAGAAATTGATGAATAATTAAGTGAACTAAAAAATCTCAAGCCACAGTAACTAAAGCTCCGGTTCATGTAACACTCAGTCTCCTGTGTAAGTATTAATTTCAACAGCAAAAATTTCACAGTCGCGCAAGACAATTGGCCTCACTCAAAGGCGTAGGTAGGTTATATATTTCAAAGTAAACTCTGCCGTGCGCGACGATTTTCCTCGCGACCGAGGTGTCTCTGTTGACACATATAGACCACTACACACGGGCACTCTCACAGCACACAACCTCGACGGACTCTTTCGCACAAAGGGAAATGTGTGTAATGGAGCGAGCGTCATCAGACGGGAGCAAGAGAGAAGGAAAGAGAGCCTCGCGCGAACGAATAATTCTAACGACTCGACACATCAAGAGATGAATATATATCGCACGCTCCCGGATAAACAGGAGCTGCGAATTATCTCTTCTTTCTCTCTCTCTCTCCCCCTTGTCAGCTGTGCAAACCCCTGTGATGCGTGTGTTACAACGAGAGAGAAAGAGATCGAGAGCTTGCGATGTTTCAATCTCCTCACCATTGCCATGAACGAGATGACACACGCGACTGCACACGACGAAAAACGCCCGAAAATCATGGGAGGAGCACGAGCACACACACATATACACTTACTGTATAAATCTCTCTATTCTCTCAACGACTTCTTATTTACCTTCCACTAATGCCAGCGGATCTGTCCTCCGAGAACTCATGGACACATGCCGTCCTGCGCCTGTGACCAAGGAAATCTTGTGCGACCCGCAACCACGGTTGTGTCCTACAACACACCCGCACAAAAACGATAGAAAAACACACACGAAAAGAGAGAGAGAGAGAGAGAGAGAGAGAGAGAGACGCCGCCGCCGTACACACTGCACCAGCACGATACCTCCACTCGCTACACTTCGACTCACTGTCTTATACACACACCAGTGTACTCTTCTTTCTGCGCTCTATTTTAGGTTATGTTGGCTCTTCTCACTCCCCACTCTATTGCTCTGTCTCTCTCGCACGCTCGCAACCGCGCGCGCATGAATAAGCGCGCGATTCTTTTGAAAGCGAGAGCACGCAGGTATTAGGTACAGCCGCACTCACGCGTCGTCACCGTCTCTCCTATATACGGACTATCGTGTGTGTGTGTGTGTGTGTGTGTGTGTGTGTGTGTGTGTGTGTGTGTGTGTGTGTGTGTGTGT
>JAYJLV010000001.1:4647610-4683569 GCA_036873485.1 Torymus texanus | reverse complement strand
AATATTCACTAATGTTTCGGTGGAGCAATTTTAACTAATCTTTAGTGGTTTTTTCACTAATTCAACTTTAGAGAGTGTTTCTTTTTGTTTCTACCATGGTTCCGTCTCAGCGCGCATCGCTTGCCTGGCCGATCGATTACATTTAATTACGAATAGTTGGACGTGGGTGTACAGGACCTTCGGGGAGAACCACACGTCAATTACACTGATGGGACCACGAGCACGAAAAAATTTTTCCGCTGATTGCGTCGCTCGCTCTTTTATTTGGCGTGCGTGCCGTATGTGTCCAGTGTGTAGTGTATATAGAGCAAAGGTATGTGAAATATTCGAGTCTGTTTCATTATGATGCTGTTCTTTAGCTTTTTTATTAGAAGTTATTTGGTTAACGATGTTTGGTATGGGTGTTATGTGTTTCTGTTTTCTTTGGTTGTTGAGAAAGTTGGTTAAAGTTTAATTGGCATATTGTTTTACGGTCTGGAGTATATTAGAGGTATTGATAATAGGAGGTATTAATTAATAATTACTTAATTGACCTAGTTTTTATATGTACAATAAACCATTAATCTAGCTATTCATTATAATACAATCATTGGAAAAAGGTTTATTTTGAATCCATGAGAAAGAATTGATATGTCCTATTTTACGTATTATTATTGTAGGAATTTAGTTACAAGTTTATTATAAAATCAGGAATAAATATCGGAAATCTGGTTTCATAATATGCATGATAAATTATATGTCGTCTGATATCAAGAATCGATAAATTATAAGTTGAAATCTATCAAAGTTTGAAGCCAATATTCGTTCCATTCAAAATTAGAAATGCACATTTATGATGTTTCGAAACTCAAACAAATTGTCTCTCTAACTGCATTACTCTTGATATAACGGTATCTTTTATAACACCTCATCAATCAAATGATAAACTCAAGAACGTTCCTATCAAAACCGCCGCTACTGCTGCATCATACTCAGCCCCAAAATCTTGCTAACCCCGAGTCTTGTGTTATACGATCGCACCTAATACCGCAGCGCAATTCACCATACTGCATTACCAAACTCACTCTCACTTACTCACTTCCTCTCTCTTACTATCGCATCGAGCGTACTTGCGGTGCGCGAACTTTGGGCCGCAGATCAAACTTCATAAAACGTCAACGTCGCTACTTCTCTGACGCAACCGAGCGAGAAATGAGATTGCGAGCCTCGGTGGCACGTCTTTGTCTTTTCCCAACTCGCGCTTACGTGTATATATATTATATACGTATATATGTGAAATCGGATGAAATGGATACCACGGCAGGGCCAATTTTGTCAAGAGTTTCCGGACCGGAAGTCGGCAAGTGTACATCGCGCGTGAGCGCGTAATGTGTTGGGATTAAAAGCGAGCTGGTAGGCGATGGTCGATCATGTTTTCTCTGTCCTGTGTGTACGTCACGCGTAGTTGTACTGGTGGGATTTAGCCGAAAGGTGTATTTTTTCGGAAGTGAGATTTTCTCGTTCGCACACACGCGGATTCGTGGCGGTGAAATTGGACAAATGTTGATTCAGAGTTACGGTGGTGTCCCTTTTTTCGAAAATATACATAGTGCTCGGGGAGGATTTTGGATAGCACGGGTGAACAGTTTCTGTTGTAAAAGATGGAATATGGGTTTCGAGGAGATAATTATATAATAGAATGAACTTTTTTAGTATGCTTTGGAAGGGAAAGGCTTTTTCGATACTTCCGAGTTTGCTTGCTGGAAATCCTTTCGTGAACGAAAGGTGCGGATAAAAAGACAAACTTTTTATCCGTATATTCGGTGCCGAATGAGAATCAGCTTTTTACAATTTTTCGAATGTTTTTACAGCAAATGCATAGGCGAGCATTTAATTCTTCGTCGTTGTCCCAAATTGGAAGCAAATCCGTTGAGCGGTGGATATATGAAACAAAGCATGATAAAAAAATGGAGCAGCTGACGTATAATTTCGATTAGAGCTTTTCTGATTTTTATTTTATACTTTTGTATACGTATTACTAGTGTTTTGATGAAATAATTTATTGAAATTTATGTAATTATCATTAAATAAAAATTTATAACGATAAATATGTACATCGGTTGGAAAAACATTTTATTTTTCATCAAAATTACATGTGATTCAACGGTTCTAACGTTTGGAATAAATACAGTATATTTTTATACTCGCGCGATACAAAACATGTTTCTTTCGTTATTGCGATCGTTTCTAGGTAACGGATGCGTTTGTAGCTTACAAAATTTTACATAAATACAAAAATGCCTGTAGCGAGATTGTTAAAGAGAAACATCCTATAGTGGACCGACTAAATGTGATACTAAAGTTGGAATAAGGTGTACTCTATCAGTGTAATGACTTTCTAAATATTTAGTTAACAATAAATATTAGGCTTTATCGCGTTACTTTTGTTCGTATCCTGATTGGGTTACAAATATACAAGTTCTAAACATTCTCTCTGATTAAAACGTTAACTACAACGATCACCTATTTATTATATTCTTCTTTTATTTCCTAACTATGTACTAATTTTAAGAAAATTAATAATACTTTCAGATACACTGCGCCATTGCTTTCGTTAAAATTATTTTCATTTAATCAACACCTTAACTATAAAATACTGTATCTTTCCTACCCGGTCTATTTTTCAAAACACATTGTCACCCAATCTTCACTGCACCACAAAAAAACAAACATTTTCCCTATATATATGTACATATGCTAAGTATCAAACCCTCACCTTCCCTGCGAATTCGTATTCACCGAGCTGTCGGTCGACCGACACTTTCGCGCGCAATTATCGCGCGGCCAATTGACGGATCGAGTGGCGGCGTTGCCGACACCGAATTATGCGCCGCCCGCGGGTGCTGCATGCGAAACGAGCATCTCGCGTTCTCCGATGCGGCATGGCTTACGCGTATATATACGTATATATACGCCCGTGAATTACATTCTAGCGCATGAGCTGTGAGCGTATTGGCCAGTCGGTACATGTAGTGGTATGTCGGTATAGTGTATGCGTTGACGAGTGAAGTTTGGAAGTTTTGTTTTTTGAATTCCTGACGCGTACAAACGGAGAATTTATTGTTAATCGTGTTTTACATGTTTTTTGTGCAGTAATATACTGGTAGATGTTACGGATTGCTCGTTAAATATTTCATACATATATCACATTAGGTAAAAATTTTGTTGTCATGCGAAAAAATTTTTTAAATTTACAAAGTTCCAACAGTTCAACACAGTGAAGTAATTTACATTGGTTACACGTCACCCGCCAAGAAAGTTCAAACGAGCTCCTTCCCTAAACCCATTTTTGCAACCCTCAAAAGTTTCCAGCACATCGCGACTTGATGGATTTTTATGAAACTTATACAAGCCGCGTTCGCTCCCTGCAATGCGTTAGAGTAGCAAAGTTATACCTATATATATACTTTCAGAATTCAGCGCAAACCATCTTTTGCATTATCAATTGGCCACACTCGCTTCTGTAAAAACCATCGAATCAGCGGCGTATATATTCCCCTTTCACATTTATATTTCAATAGACTCTTTCACACCGGGACAATGTATATTTCACTGTAAAAACGATCTATATATATCGTCCCATAATGCAATCAAACTCTCTGCATTCACGTCTCTACAATTATAATCCCAAAGCTCGCGCGCCCTTTGAATCTCAGCTTTTCCATAGAGCTTCGGAGAAACTATTATCCGATTCGCGCGCGAAAACTCACTCCAATCGATTTCCTCCCCCTCTATACACACACGTATATATATACGCGTGCTCAATCGACATTCAAACGCCGCCTTATGACTTATCCGCGCGCGCTTCCTGGGAAACCATCGTACCTTCTACGTGGAATATCTCTCGTTCAGCGTATAAAGAGAGAGAAAGCGAAGAATAATCCGTCCGCGGTTCTGTCCCAAAGTATAAAGAAGTCCGACTACGGGTCAAAAAAAAAGCGTAGCAACAATAACGGGCGGCTGGGCTTCCCCTTTGAACGTTCGAGAGATTGAACGCAAATAGATTGGAAAAATATAGGCGTAGCGTTGAGTTAGACTGGGCGACGATAAAGCGGTTATCAAAGGGAAAAAGCACATGCATCCTTTCTCTCCTTCTCTCTCTAGTAAGAGATGCATCTGCGTGCGCGGTCATCGTCTTTGCTGCTGCAGGCGCTGCCGTCGTCGCGGACGATTCGACCGATGGGAAAAGTTATTCAATTTTACCCTCTCTCAAGCCCGCGCACGCGAGTTGTCGGTGAAGGAAGAAAGTTTGCAGATTCTTCCTCGTGCGCGCATTTCCATCATTCGATTCTTGAGTAGTACGAGCGAATTTCCGTCGAAAGTGGCTGGGAAGCGCGAAATTGCTTCTGAAGCTGAACGATGGCAGGGCGGGTTTGGGATGTCAATGTAAGATTCCAATTTTTAAAGGATTGCTGTTTTTTTTTGTTAAAGCCGTTAATTCGTTGTTTATACAAGTATTAGAGTGTATCAAAGTATAATTAGCGTTGCGGGGTGATAGAGAGTAAAGTTTTGTATTAACAATGCTATGGCATGGATAAATGTTTATAAAGGTTTAATATGAGAACCGTATATATATACCGCGCGGATATGCACTCTCTTTCGCCACTGCAGTAGGAACTTTAGCACCTCTTTGTAGTTCGCGGTGGGATCCGTAGGGGATATACTTTCATACATAATAATTTAATATGATTTGCATAATTTATGCGGTTGCCGCATATGTTGTTTATAAGCCGTGATAAATATTAAGGGCGTGAAATAAAAGTTTTTGCCCCACGCGGTAGAAATTAAAAATGAAAAGCTCATTCTTTATGCATTAAATAAAATATCATTGTATACTCAGTGCTAAACTTTATAAATAATCGTTATTGTTTTCTTTTTCGTTTCAGGTGAGTTACAATAAATGAGCAGTGAGTCTTTTGTATACGTGACGTTCACGTAAGTTGAAATATATAATTTGTTATTTTTGCGAAATGGTGGATAGTATCATGTTATATTTTGTCAGTAGTGTATATAAGCTATTAATCTAATTATAACAATATTAATAACGAACACGAGTTTAAAACTGACCGTTCTGCAGGTTACCGTCAGGTCACGAATTTCGAAAAATCACTCACCACCAGCCCCCGGTTAGCACGAATTCCCGGTTGACCCGTCAACCTCATCCCCGTCAGAATTCAATTGACCTAGAACGTAGGCGCCGCGCATAACCTCTCCTGTCAATCCTCTCTCTCTCACTCTCCGCGACCTGCGACCACACCATATACACACACACATGCGTACGCAGGATCCCAAGTCGCTCTTCGAGCGATTACGCGGACATTAAACTTGCAGGCGCCGGTAGCCCCGGGGCTCCGATATAACGCCGTCGTCACTTCCTGGACGCGAGCATTGCATTAACCACGCGCACATGCGCTCTCATCCATCGCCTACCTAGTGATAGACCGCCCCGGGGATATTAAGGTATCATTACAAGGCGGTTCAGTGATGGTTGAGACCACGACGACGACGATGACGACGATGGGTGTCGTGGAAGACGAGGGTATATACGACACAGGGGTTAGAGAGGTCCAAAGATGATGGGAGAGGGTTTGCTCTCTCTCTTCCTCCTGTTTGATACTAACGCGCGTGCGCGTGACGGAGAGAGCGAGAGAGAGGATCCTCAGGACCGCGTCGCTGGACAATGTGCATTGTAATTACCAGCAGGAGCTTGCGCGTGAACACCGGTTATCTCTACGTGTATGCGTATCTACGTATATATACATATACACCTAGGCTGTCAGGCTTTTATGAATACGTGTGTAACCCGGTACCATCCTATAGCCTCGCGCACACATCTGCAACCGCGTGTTGTGTTTATACGCCTGTGTCCCTTTACACACCCTCCTGTCACGCTCTTATGAGTACGTATATACGCGTACGCTTATGTAAATGTGCGATTATTCACGTACACGTATATACATACAGAGCAGCCAGCGTCCGTAGTAACAGCAACCGTCGATCCCTTGCCTCCTTCGTGCGTAACGTCGCATCGCGCCGTATAGCAAGCAGAGATATACAGAGAGTTGATCGTCTCGCTTTCGCGCGCGCGCGCACGTATAGTGTCTGTATATACATATACATACACACAAGCGCGCTTTACACCTTATACGACGCGCGTACGTCACTTGGCACACCCAACGGGCGCAATTGCTTAGCCACCGTTCGACCTGACACGATCCAATCTCGTCCCCTGAGAGATGGATACTCACGAGTAAAGCGCGAGCGTCGTCCCTAGTTCGCACCCGGGCAGCCGGAATTAAAGGGCTTAGGCTGCCGAAATGGTGCGCGAATATAGGGGGAAGCTTTGTCCTTTTTTGCGCGCGCGCACTCGCGAAAAATGGGGTTAGGACGCGCGAACGCGCTTTTGGGTCGGTGGTGGCTTTTTGTATAGGATTTTTTTTTTGTAGTAGTGGTGCGTGGTGATGGTTGTGGTGACCGATATTCCGGAAGGTATTTTTGGATGCTAAATGATGCAGGATAATTTTTAACGTATATATATATCCCAATGCGGCATGTTATCCGGTAGGTTTTTAACATATGTATAAATTCGGGAATTCGTAAATATGTATGGTTTCGGGGTTAAATCCGCGTGTAAAATATTTGTATATTTAAAGAAAAGCGAAACCGTGGAATATATATATTTTCTTTTTGTGCAGAAATGTACGTCGACCGAATGTAATACTACTCGTTATATTCTCACTTTTTGCTTTAATTTTTTATGTTAATGAATATGTATTCTGTGAAAATTTTTTTTTTATTCCAGTACTCGAACTGATTATAATTTAAATCCAATCTGTATTCCATAGAATTTCCAAAATTCAAAGAAATCATAAAAAGGGCAAATTGAAACGAATTCTACCCAAAACATTCTCGTCGTTCACTCGAAAATTTCGCTACACAATCCACCTTCTAAAAGAATTCATAATACATAAAAATCGTAAAAAGACAACATCGTAAAAAGAAGTATATAAACATTTCATTGTCACTCACGACAAAAAAGTCGCGCCATTATTCCGCCATTCTGGGGGAAACTTTCAAGCTCTCTCTCTCTCTCTCTCTCTGGAGCTCCGCAAGTGCATCAGAATTCATTCCGGAAAAGTTCTCACGCAACTCTCCTCTATATACACTCTCTCCATGCGCAAGTCCAAGCTCACTCCTCCTCTCTTGCACATAACGCGCACCCACGCATGCACCCGTATAGTGTACACCAACGCGAATATACATTCCGAGAGAGCTGCTGTTGCTGCTGCAGTGGCCACCGTAATAGACGCGCCTCCGCGTCACGGAATTAACTCGGTACGCGCGCGAGTGCGCGCGCTCGGTTAGTTAATGAACTAGTTACGAATGCGCGGGAGGATGCCAGGAGGAGACGAGAACCTGCGCGCGCGGACGCTCAGGATTGGACACACGCGAGAGAGAAAATGAGCTCTCGGGGACACACGCGCGCGTGCTTCCACGGTACCTGAAAAGGGCCAAAACTGCGAAAAGTTGTGGCGTTTGTAACTTTACCGTTGTGTGTATATGTATGTAAGTTTTGAAGGTGTGCATTTTTGGAGGTGTGGTGGTATAGTAGGATGCGGGAGTGGTACGTATACGTCTGGGTTAGGGATGGGACGCGAATAAGGTGGCGTGGAAGTTTGCGACGATTAATGGGAATTAAGGGGGAACGATGTGGTCGACGTGTGATATTAGGTGTTTTATTTTGATATTAAGGAATTTACATTCATTGAGTTGTATAGATAGATATTAATTGTGCGGATCACTTTATATTGAATTTGGAATTTTTATTTCTCTTTTATCGTGGAGATGGTCTCGTTACTAATTAGGTAATCAGGTGTAAGCAAATATTAATTTTAATTGTTTATTTTCTAATTCTGAGAAAGACTTTTCTAGTTTTGAAAAAGTGGAGGCTTGTTGATACAGTTTTCCATCAACGGGAAATTTGATTTTTTCGATGCAGCATCTAAAAATGCAAAAAAATTTACATCTCACCTTAGACAATTTTACTATACACATAGCTAACTGGTTTTCCAATGCTTAAAAAAGAGAACATTTAATACAAGATAAAAATAACTCATGTGGACATTTGAGCTTGTAACAATTTCATAATTTTCTAAATATTATAAATCAGGTTACATTAACCATGAACAAAAAAATTACATCCAACCATCAAAATGTCACCACATTTACTCAAAGAGTAGAGCATAGAGACAGCAGCATCAAAGGTCAAAAAATTTTCACATCTAATAAAATCCAGCTCAAAATTTCCCCGATGTAAATAAAATTCAAAAGACTCGCCGGAGAGAGCAGCAGCAGCGTAGTTGGCAACCGACAAAAAAATGCACTCGCAACTGCACTTCAGCGAACTGTCTGTCGTGGTGGTCTCGGTATGCGCTTACTTTGCCACCTCGTTTTAATTCCATTAGTCGTGCATCGCGTACTCGCCTGTCTGCCCAGTTGCATCACGCGCTTCACCATGCAAATTTCGTCCACAGGCACACGGTGGCGACGTTTCTTGAATAGTTTGACAGTCGCAGTGATGAATAAGTTTCCTGCGTTTCGGGGTTATATCTTCATTACTTCCGCGCGTTTATTATTATATTGGATCTGAAACATCTAGGAAAATGTAATGAGTGAGCGTCGAAGATTAAATTTTGTTCAGGTTTCTTGAAGTTGTTTAGTCTTTAAAAAATTATTTATTTCGTGTGTTTGCAAAAAGCACTTATCACTCGGATGTTAGTGTATACTATGGATAAAACAGATGGTAAAGAAATAAGAAAGACATCGTAAATGTCTATAATGTTGTAATTGATTGATTTGTAAAGATTATATTTATCGCATAATATCATAAATGTCAGAGGACCTTAATTACAAAAGTTTTTTCCTCAACTATATTTGATCTAATTGAGTTAAACCCAGAACGAACTTGTCCAATTTAAAAATCAAATTTACCATTGATTTATTAACCCTATTTGAGATACACCTTCAAACGACTTTTCAAATCCCATTAAAATCCAGTTGAAACTTTTTCTCGCATCACTCGGCCAGTACTCTCCTGTCACTTCTCTCGCTTAACCTTTAAATATCGTTGGCCATCAACGATTCCCTCTACTTTCAATTCACTTCCATCTCCCATTGCACAGTAACATCCTCACACCGCGTCGGTTGGTCGGTCCTCGTTGTTGATATTGGCCCGTAGTAGCGCAGAGCGTAAGTTGCATCTTGTCGGAGCAAGGCAGCGCCGAACTTTCTACCGTCGAAGTAGCGCTACAGTAGTATAGTTGTATAGTCTTGTAAACTCGAGTGGATGCCGTGCCAGTTCGGTCGTACATAAGTCGCTCGACGGCACTCACGCCCTGAATGTGTATGTATATACAGAAGAGAGAAGGTTGTTGCCTTCTCGCTCGGTGCAGTATATACGCGGAGGGAAGTGGTCGGGAATTGATGAAATTACGGAATAGCGGCACGTAACTCGTTGCCCTTTTAATGCTCCAACGCTTTGTTTGATCTCGCTTTATTAGCGCGGCGCGCGCACGCGAGTGTGTAAGTGTATGTATAGATGTATACATGCTGGTTGAAAAATGCTGACGATGGTGGTGGTTGGTACTTTGTTGACCTTCGAGTTAATTACGCCGGAGATTAAAGTTGGAAATTAGTTAATTGGACTTTTCTTTTTGTTGGTACGGTTGTAATAACAGAGAAACGAATGTTTTGTGGATCGTTTTAAACGAATTTACGTTTGTAAAAAAAAGAGCAGGTGATTTGGTATGATGCAAGTATATTGTTAGTTCTCTCGTAAAAGATTAATATTTGAAAATTTATCGTGAAATATATGAGTTTGATTTAAATAAAAACGATTCGATTTATTTTACGAAGAAAATATCCAATTAACTTTTCTGCGAATGATCATATTTTCCTTTACATTTTAAAAAATTTCAAAAGTTTTATATTTTTACTCTTAATTTAAATATAGAAGACAAGCCCGCACGATGCGAGCATCAAAGCTAGCCAACTAAATACAAATACCAACACGACACTTCAAAACGATATAGCGAGGCGTGAAAAAGCCCGGGCACTTTTGCCGTATAATTGAACGAGTACGGGTGGAAAGGGAACCAAAAGAGAGAGAGAGAGACTCTTTCGCTCGCGCAATTTACAGACTCGAAGCGCATAATTCACGCAATGAGAGCCCCTCGTGCGCCTGTCCGCGTATATATGTGTGTGTGTGTGTTTACGCAAAGCTTTGATCCCGTAATGCCCGCAGGCTTGGTGTTCGTCCGTAGTCCCTTTCTGCGGGTACTTTTCTGTCCCCATGTAGCGGTTTACTCGTTCACCTCTTCTCTCTTGCTTCCCTCTCGCTTCTTCTTCTGGCGATTCGTCCTCTCGTAATTTTGAAAAATACCCTGACAATCAATTCCTTTGATCATTTCTCTTATCATTGGATACATTTTCTGTTTAGATTGTTATTGAGTATATAACTGTCAAGGCTTTCTTTTATCGTAAAGGATTTACAGAACGATGAAAACCCGATGTTTTAATTATAATTAAAACGTATCGATGTGCGTTTGATTGGTATACGGTGGAAATGGTGTTTCGGTATGTACAATTTTTGATGTTAAGATGTCACTGTTAAATAGTTTAAACATATATTTAGAAGATTTCTTCATATGTTGTATTTCTACGTGGGTGAAATTGATTACTACTCATTGAAAACTAAATATATCTACTTGAGTGTTTTTTCAAAACTTATATACTACATTTTTCCTTTATAAGAATCTCACTCTCCGAAAGTCAATATACCGTCGTATTTGCCCTCGATACGGCACTACCGTTAACCAGCACTCTTTTTAATCTCTTCCAAATTAAACGCATTCAAGTCGAGTTTCATTTACTCTCGCTTCCTCTCCCTCTCGAACCCAAGCCTCGGATGTCTCTCAAGGCGTAGTAGCATCCGAGATACACAGAGCGATCGAGTGCAATCCTCGCCTGCATCCTAATTCGGCACCCGATCCCCATTGGCAAACGTGACGAGCACCGAGAAGCGAGTTGACACAAAGTTGACGAGTTCCCCAATGAAGAGAAACAGCAGCGGGATAAACAGCGTGTGCGCCGAGAGACAAACGGAGTATAGCGAGAGAGAGAGAGAGAAGGAGAGGAGAAGGACAAAGAAGAACGAAGAAACATACACAGAGGTAGTGAGTGTGTGAGGGAGAGAATTAGACGCAGCCACGCGCGCGCGCGCGAGAGAGAGAGAGAGAGAGAGAAATCTGACGAGTGATTGTTTGCTCGTTGCAACTACGACTACAACTATACTCCTCTCTCTTCTCTACACGTGTATTTGGCTTTGGCATCCTCTCTTCCTCCTTCTCCTCTCACCCTCTGTCGCGTGTATATATACCACCGGGCTAATTCTCAATGGCGAAAGAGAACCGAAGCGCCGACCAAAATCAAAGGTGGAGACCCCGCGGTAGAGTTTGCACGCGCAAACAGAGGCGATTCACCATCAGCCGGTTCGTCCACCCGTTCGGCCGCGCGTGCGGAGGGATAAGTTTTCCGGGCGGCTGACCTAACGTATTCCGACTTTGTCGCCGACGCCGGCAGATGTAACGCATAGGCATAAGCTCATGCAAATTGCATTTGCGATATATCGTACGTGTGTCGTACGTGACGCCACGTAGCCGTAGTAGTAGTAGTAGTAGTAGTAGTAGTAGTAGTCCTTCGTACGGATGGACGCACCCGGTGTAGTAGTGTGTG
Source organism: Torymus texanus (assembly GCA_036873485.1). Lineage (NCBI taxonomy): Eukaryota > Metazoa > Arthropoda > Insecta > Hymenoptera > Torymidae > Torymus > Torymus texanus. The sequence goes on along the minus strand of JAYJLV010000001.1, from coordinate 4,671,737 downwards.
TGTGTGTGTGTGTATATATATATATATATATAGGGTGTACACATACTGGGCGCGCGCGATCGCCCGGAGTTAGTTTGATTTTGCGCAACGAGGCCACGCAGTAGCGACGACGGTGGCAGCGACGGCGGCTTTTGGTGATTGACTTTGGAGATTGCCGTTTCGGTTGCTAAGAGAGTAGAGAGAGGCAAAGAGAGATGCGCTAGGAGTGTTATATTTGTGGGTTTTCAAAGGATGGGTTGTTGTTGTTATTTGGTTATCGAATCCTCGGTTATTTGTTGTTAAAAAAGAGAAAGAGAAAGATGTAGTTCTTTAACGAATTACATAGGTACAAGAGGAAATACGAGGTTTTGTATTAAGGTCGCATGAATTCTTTTACATACCTTTCCGCATAACCGCCATTCTGTGATTTTTTTACCGGACATCCCCACTTTGGCGCCCGAGTGTTTGATCCCGACCACATCTACCTCTGGGCATGCATGCCAAGCATGCCATCTTAAACCCCAAATAGTACCGCATCCATAGGCAGGCGTTATGCCTGTATATGTGTATGCGTGTATAATATATGCTACAATGTGCACGCATACGTTATCAGCGAGGACGAGGGAAACCTTATTTGAAGAGAAATTCCATACCAGGAGTGTTGTGAGGCAGAGAAATCAGACTTGGATATTTTTATCAGTAAAATGCCTACGATTGTAAATCACTATTACAAGTATTCTTATTTATATGCTGGAATGGTTACTTATTCAAGTATGAATTACATTAAATATCGACTGCTTAACTTTAACTGGTGATGACTACATTTAGCTACGTTGGTTTTTTATTTAACGTTAAGTGTAAAAATACAGTTGAAAGATGGTACTAAGTTATAAAAAAAAAATAGGTAAACATTAAATATCATATTTTTAGTTTTTCCATTTCTCAGATACTTTATAAAACCAGCATACTCATATTTTCATAAAATTAATCTTTGCTCGTTGGAATCGCGTGACGAAAAACCGCAGGTCGCCCGGATCTCACCCTGATCACTCAGCTCACGCGATCCACGCGTGTTCGCAGCTGCACACACGACAAGAAGCCAATCCAGCTTATCACTTAGCGCTTCATCAAGATGAAAATCATAATCCCAATGGGTGGTATAGGTTGGACACGAAGCCATAAGGTTTATCCTACGGCAAGCCTTAAATCACGCCTGTGTCCTGTATCCTCGTGGCGATTGTCGCAGGCAGCAGCGTCATCTGTTTGCACGGCACAAACAGGTGCGCAAAACCGAAGCCCGCCGACGCGCGGAACAAGGCTGCAATCACGGAACAAACCCTTCGGTCCAGCGCGTGCCTGGATAACAACGGAATTAGATGGATGGACCTCGAGAGCGTCCGGCGGATAAATAAACGAATTAGGAGGGGATACCGTACGTATAGCGCCGGTGTGCCGTAACAGAGGTCTTGTGCCTGTGCGTAGTGTGAATATATATATATATATATATATATACAGGTGTGAGGGTACGAGGTTTTGACTGGCGAACGGTAGAGGTGAGGGTGATTAGCCTTGCGAACGGTGTCGTTGTTTGGTCAGCATCAGCGCTTGGTCTTTAGGATTATTAGAGCTGCGAGTTTGTTTTTGTATAAGCTGTTTCGTAATCGTCTTGATTAAGCGAAGTAGATTGTATCACATATAGTTACGAGTAAAAATTGTAAGTACACAAGATTTTGTGATGGGTAAAGGTTCGTTGCTACAAAGCCGTCGAAATCGCGGTATAAGGATCTTATTTGCGAGCCATTGTACGGGGTAGCATTACCGTGAGGATGCTGAAGTTAGTCTATAGGACGTTTGCGGTGAGTTTTCCTCTTTCTACCTCCATTCGGCTACGTTGAATCGCCGTCATTCAATCTCTCAAAGAGTTGAACATTGAGAGAGCGAAAGTCAAGGGACGACGGACAGCTACAGCGACAAAGACAAAGCTATCGCCGTCGACGACGACGACGAAGAAGAAGAAAGAGGAAGGGAAGGAGGTGGGGGAGAAAAAGAGCGGGCTCATATTGACTTCCGGTCGGGGAAATCGTCCAATGTCTAGTGTCGCGCGCGCGCTTGATACTGACGCGCTTCGGTGGGTCTAACGTTTCTCAGGTTCTATCGGTCTTCTGCGGTCTGTTGACTATGTTCTTTCACGTACTTCCTGATTGATTTATATACACATACACATATTTTGTTGTATTCTTTAGAAACCACGCTCTTAATTTTTCCTTGAACTCATAAATCTTAGATTCTTATAAAACAAATGCTGCATTTATGCACGCAGAGATATGATCAAACCGATCACTACAGCTACACTTGCCCACCACTCAATTTACAAATCGCTCAGACAAAGCAATCAGCCAATCTCAGTCTGATACTCCTCACTCACTCAAAAAAAAGCTCACCTCGCAATCTAGATACACATTCCCTTCGTTCGCTTTGTCCCCGTCTAGTTCGCACCCTGACTCGAAGAGAGTGAGATTGCCACGATGCTTAATCCCCGTCTGAACGTTTGAACTCACAGCTCTACGTTGTCGAGAGACACTGGGGGGACGTACGCCTTTCATTTTCGCGCGCCTGCGTGAGGACGGCAATTTGTCTGATTACACATAGGTGTTATATGTAGTAAATGCATGAGTTTCAAGCTGGTCAAGCTCGCGTTAAATTACATTCTTAGAAAAGGGGAATGGTGTGCGTATGTGTGTGTATGTATGTGTGTGTGTGCTAGGGGTGGTGTCGAGAGTGCGTTGAGGGTGAGCCAAGAGCGGTGAGCTTGAAGTAGAGGAATGGGAATTTAGGTGGTTTAGGGTGGAGTGTTTGGTTAAGCATTTGTTTTGTAGCTTTTGAAAATGATAGTTTTTAGAGGGAAGTAATTGAAAAAATAAATGGGATTCTATGTTTCATTTGAATAATATTGTATTGCGAATTCAGATGCTACTATAGTCGGTTTTTATATGTAAAAAATGAGAATGCAATAAAATATTGATGTCATAGTTTATATCTCAATAAATGCATCAAGCAGTGATATAAAAATGTTTAATCTAACGAATCACAATGCGCGTTCGAGCGAACACCGCCACAATTTAAAAATCATTTGTATGGATTAAATTTTAATTTTCATTTGTTAACATTCGGATTTTTCGTGTACCAACACGCTGAATAAAAGAAATCGAGGTTTAAAAAAAAAGATAAGCACCAAAAAAGCGTGCATCGCGATAAACAACAACAACAGCAGCAGCAACGGACACACAACAGCCTTAATCCATGTAATCCCCGCCGCAACATATACCCAGCCACTGCGCGCAAATTCGATAACGCACTTATAAATATGTATTCACCGCCAGCTCACTGGCAGCGGTCGGACGCGAGCGATAAGCCGCCAATAGAATTTTCGGGCAATCCCGCGCGTAATCACGGAAAATCCCGGGAAAGTCGTTGGCGCGCGCTGGTATACGGATTGCATTAGGCTCTAATTATATGGCCGCTCAAAGGGCGTAATTCGCGAGTACGTGCATGTGCGGTCAGCCGAGGGATTCCACCCTTTGCGAGGTGCGGCTGCGTTTTATCGTGGAAGCGCGCGACGCGTGAGTTTTCGCTGGATCTTCGTGATGTAGCATGCGGGTGTGGTTGGTGTAATAGAATGGGAAATTGCTGGCTGATGGTTGAGGGAATGAAGAGTGAGATGAGCGGGAATGATTTGAAATGTTAGGTGATTAATGGTGGTTTGGTAAAATGAGTAATGTGAGAAAAAATTCGAAGTATTCAAATATAGTCGAATATTCATTTTTTTTGTATTAAAAAAAAAATTTTATTGTGTACCTCGTATGTGGGTCATGTATTTGGTTTCCCAATTTCATTCTATATTTAATAAAAAAAATTAAGATGTATGAATTATACAATAGAATCAAAAAGAATTTTTTTCATAAAAACAACATTTTTTCACGAAATTAAATTTTTGTATTCAATACTGTACAAAACAAAAAATTTTATCATCACAATTCTCTACAAAGCATTGCAATAATTTAATAGCTTTCTTTGTGTTGCTTAATAAAAGTATAAAGTTCAAAAAAGAAATTTCGTATACATTGCAATTTATTAGTAAGATTTACTAAAGGCTATTCATTATTTGAGGGATTGTGTTTGAAAAAAAGCGCTTTAAACTCTTAGCTCGCAGTAAAAGAAGTGCTCCAGAGGTAAAGGAATTATCTGCTTGAAGCGGTGGCTGTTTTCTCAAAAGGAATTCTCAAGAGATAGAGGATTGTCTGCTTTACACAGTTTCGGGTTTCTCAAACATCATCATTTATGTAACGAACTTCCCCGTATAAGCGGACCAGACTTCCCAACATTTAATTAAGAACTTAATTATTTATACAAGTAATGAAGAATTTTAATTCAGTCTGCTAAATCTTCATAAACGATAATACTCTAATGTAGCGTAACTTTAGTACATTTAATTTTATTTGAAAAATGTATTATACTTTGGGGAAATCTAGGTAATATTATATAGCTAATTTGTCATTTTCTTACGTCTTTTAGGTAAAGTTGATTAAAATCTTCTAACGTTAATTTGACTGACTGTTATAATTTTCTTAGCTCCTGATAAATGTATATTAGAATTAAAACTTTTTAAAGATTTTAAACTTCGATGTTATAATTCTAACATTATATTCCAAAAATAACCAGCAAAGAATGACCCTTTTTAGAATTCCACTCACCATTTCTAAAACAAACTACGACCGCTATTACATTCCTGCGAAATGTCTCTTCAATTAGTTTAACGTTCAACCGCGCGCAAATTCAGTCAAAATTAGTCAAAATTCCCGTACAGTACGAAAAACCAACGGGTAGCGCGACCTCCGGACCGAATAGAAAGACGATAATGCACGCACGACGACGACGACTACACGCTTAATGTACCGAGAGGCCGTATTTTCGTTATTATAATTTACACGCGGCTATACGCGGGACCAAATTTATACGCCTCTTCGCCTCCCTCCTGCAAATTCACCGTAAACGCTAAATCGTCCGACGCGCATGAAATCGTCTCCGTCTGCAAAGGCGCGTCGAGCTTACACATACACATACCTATGTGAATTTAGAATTTACCTGCGGGGAGCTGCGGTTACACCACCGATGATGATTCACGCTCTCACGCGCGTATGCGCACACGCCAGTATTTTATCAGACACTGCGGGAATTTCTCGGAATAAAGTAGCGGTTTGTTATTAGAGGTGATTTGCAGCGAAACGGCGAAGATAGCGCCACGCGCGTGTAGTGCGCTGGCAGAGTGAGAGAAAGATGAAAAATGGCTTGCAGATAGGTGAGCAGGAGAGATATTATAAAGTGCACGGGAATTTTCTTGCCCGCTGATAGGAGAAAGTGAATCGTCAACATTTACATTTTAATGGCGTAAAAGAGGAAGAGAGAAAGAAAGAGAGGATGAAATGAAGAGGTAGTTTCTAAGTGGCGGACTCTTTATCAAAGCTCCTATATATAAAGTTTTTGTATATATATATTCGTATATAAAACTTTTTATAGGGAATAAATCTAGAAAAATTATAGTAAAAGTGGTAATACTTTCTCGTTACTCATTTTATTCTAATAACTTTGCTTTAACGCACTTTTCAAAACGACCATATCTCCTTTAACTCTTCAATCCTAAATTCTGCCACCACAAGATATCAATCATTCCGCGCATAGTAACAAAAAAAGTCATATCTCGTAAAAATGTATACAACGAAATTAATACACCCGTGGCTATACACACGAGAATTTTTTCCATCTCCGTGCACGCAACACGTTGTTTTGAACCGACGACGGTGTGTATATATATATACATATATATTTATATGAGCGCGAACCTACACTTGACATTCACCGACACTGCGTGCATATAACCGAAGGAACTCGAATGTCAACCGATGCGCGCGCGCGCGTATTTGCGGCTTTGCGCGCGACTTGCGGTCGACGCGCATGTAGGTCCCTCGCGACACGTGAGCACTTGAAAAGAGAGGCAGAAACCGCAGGCGGCAGTGAGCAGCAGCAGCAGCAGCAGCAGCAGAGTCGCTAGGGGCGCTGAAAAATGACAGGCGAACGAAAACTGACGCGAGAGAGCGAGAATGGGAGGAAAAATGTATGCAGAGAAAAGAAGGAGGTGGAAGCGTATATAGTAGAGAGGGAACGCTTTTGAAAGGAGGATGTTTGTAGACTTGTAACATTTGAGGTATTGAAAAGGGAGTGTGATATCGATATCGGTATTATTGCTTAGAAATTGCTGAAGAATAAATTAAATTGATGAATGATATTTTAAATTCTTAAGGCTACGTATGGAAACAAAATTAAGGTTGTATAATAATGTTAAAGGAAGTGGAAGGTATATGAGTGAACATTTGTATAAATCATGATATCTCGAGCTTTTTTGTATTAGACAATTACACTGTTTAACTATACTATTTCCATCGGTACTCTTTACTTATCCAACCTTGACTATATACAATGAGCGCAAATTTAATGTAGAATACCGTAAGACGGGCAAAGTTTAAGCCACGTGTAAGCAAGCACAGGAGCAAGAATACAAACACGAGGAACAGCAGGAGAAGAGCAAACGAGAAATGTCTGTGGAATAGAAGAGCTGGGAAGTGAAAGAGCAGCGGATTATATAAGCCATTGTGCGTTACATCCTTTGGTCTCTCTTCCTCCTCGGTTTCTTGTAACTTTATCCGTGAGTTGTCATTGCTACCGACTTGACGCGAGCTGAGTCGCCGTAGTATTACAGGTCAACGAAACCTGTGCCGTCGTGCATTAGACCGCGGAACGGTGTATCTTAAAGGCATACTGTGCTTGTGCATCGACATCTACCTGAAAAATTTTGTTGGATTTTTTAAAATCAAGCTTACTACTAATTATGTCGATGAAAGCTGTACTTTTTTATATTTTTTAAACAGGAACGAATATATTTTCTAAAAAATTGCTTTTTGTAAAATGGAATCTCGATTAATCTCTACGCTCATCTTTGGCAGAAATTCTTTTAACCAACTTTTCATTTGAGAATTTCTGACGGTAACAATTTATCCCTCGTAATACTCCTTATTCGCGATCTATCGGAACTTTCATTTAATAGAAGAAATGCCCATCATAAAGAAGAAAAGTTATCCGGACCATTGTAAAACCTAATTTCATTTAACTTCGTTCATCCGGGAGGCAAAATCCAACCTTCAAAACTTCTTCGGTCACTATAACTCACAACTTCGAGGCGCCGACCACCACATTTCACTTTCTCAAGCACAAAAAAAAGAAGACAAAAAAAAAACCAAAAAAGAAATGGTCTCCTCACCTCGTTTTCGGGTGGGTGGGAAAACTATCATACTTGAGGAGTAGGTCACAGCCCTCTACATTACGAATCTTCAAAACTTAATCCGAGTTTCGGCCATAACCTTCGGCTTCAAAAGGACTTCTAACTTTACTTCGACCCACATTATCAGCCGCTGCGAAGTTATCTGTTTTTGTCCTTCTTGTCGTTCTTGTTTGTCTCTCTCTCTCTCTTACTCTTCTCCATGCTCGCTGGAAACAATATGATGTCGGGACGTCTGGAGAGGTTGGCCTAATTTGGAAAGGCTATTATTCGCACGTCACGGAGAATGCCGTGAAATATTTTAGCGCTGTACGCGCACAGTCTTCTCTCTCTCTCTCTCTCTCTCTCTCTCTCTCTCTCTCTCTCTCTCTCTCTCTCTCTACAGGCTGGTGCCCTGCGGCGGGACCATTACCCGCGTGATGTATAATACCTAAGGTATAGCGAGAGTAGCAAGAGCGCGCACCAGTGAAGCTTTGCGCGTGTATATATATAGGTCCACTACTACCTGTTACCCTTCATCATGGTTTGCGCGAGCGCGCGCTCAGCTCGGGCTGCGGCATTCCGAGCTGAAATCGATGGATCGGTATTCGAAAGCATCGGAGTTTGAAGGGAGTTGAAAGTGCACTACGTCGTCTATTATTTAATCGATGAGTCGAACGTTTTTGGAGATCCGAATTTGATTTTCTGGAAAGTAGGTTATAAGACGAAAATATAGTGACAAGTTGTTTGAAATTTGATAATCATTAAATGTGACAAATATAAAGAGCTGTGAGAAATTTCCGCGGGTTAACGAGAATAGTTACGTAATTATATATTGATATTTGTTGGATATTTGCTAACTTAGCAATTTAATTTCTATAAAAAAAATAGATGCCAAAGTGTCATGGTTTATAAGTTCGCTCAATTGGCAATGTGTGTTATAAGTAAACAAGTTGCCATATTGAATAAGCTCATTTTCAGAATATTTTTTAAAATATATAGTTTAATAACTGTGAAATTAAATGTATGTAGTGGTACTAAAAGTAGAAAAATCAACATTAAAATATTCTAGAATCTAAAAAACCATTTACATAATTGTTTACTGTTAGTACTGTAGAATTTTGTCGGTTTTAATAAATCATACTACCAAAATATTTGTTTTCATTTTTGGTGAATTGTTTTTTTTTTATTTTTGATAAATTGTTCAATTTACCTGAAATCCGCTCGAAATTAATTGCAAGTTTTAGAACAAGGGTGGAAAGTGATTTTTCACTTAAAATTATTAATAGCTCCCGGAACATAACAAATAGCTTGAATTATTAACTCTGCAATTGTTTCTGAACTTCTATTAGTTAAGTAATTAAATTTGTTATTGTGATGGAAAATATTTATTAACAAACGCAAACAAAAGAATGTAACTAAAAATAAGCGCTTTGTTTAAATAACCTTCGTTAACATCTATTATTATTTTCTCCTCTATTATCCACTTTCGTTCTATATACATTTTGGTTCATTTTTCATAATCTTGCTTGCCTCGTTGTACAGTAAAAATAAGTACGACATTTAAAGCTATTTTCGTTGACTCTATTTTTTCCAACCATTCAGAGCTTGATTTATTCAACGGGAGGGTTGCTTTTGTGTCACGTGATTATTGTAATACGGCCTTATGAAAATATTATCCGGCGAGTGAGCGGTTTATTACGGCTCGAAAAATAACGCTATAACGCAGAAAAAGGATTTTGAATTACCATAATTTTATTATGGAAGTGCAGCGAGCCACCGACATTATATATGTAAGAAACGACGGTTATTCGAACATTATTTTTTAAACCGTATAGAATACTGAGAGCGCAATATTTTGCAATTTACAGATCCACTGCGTTATTTAAACAAAATTTTATTTGAATTTTAAAAATATACCAAATGCTTTATTTATGTATAAAATTTTTTCTTTTTTTTTGTGTTCGTCTCTGTTTTTTCACTATTAAATCGCTACGCGGAACCTGAATTTAATAGAAGCAACTATACTCCGTACAAAAATATTTGATGTTTAAGTTTCTGCTTGCTACAAATGAAAACATGGCGTTTTAAAACGAGCACGCTTTTTAAACTAATATGAATTAATTCGTCTAATCTTCTTATTTAAAACACTCTTCGTTCCCACAAAATAATAACCAGCTACTATGAATATTATAAGAAAATCAGAACACGTTATATTTCCGGTATCCATTAGTATACACTAACAAAATCCACGATTTACATTTTCATCGCTTCATTTCTACGAAATTCCAACATAATACACGTACATCATCACTTTCGACGCAAGAACACATATACCCACGTAACTAAATCATCCCTCTCTCGAACCGTCTACAACTTTTCCCGAAACAACAACCGAAGGGCCGAGCTCATCACGGCTTCCGTCACGCACAGCCTCTGCTGAATAATCCCTTCCCCCTGTATTTTCATCCCAGCGCCGTCCGTAAAATTCGCGCATGCGGGCATCTCAACTATATATATATACACACACAGAAGTGTGAGAGGAAAAGAGAAAGACGGCGTAATCCTGCGGCGACTTTATTCCTAGCGCCGCAAGAGATATCCCCCTGAGGATGTCGCGTCTTAGGGCTGTAGTATCTCCCAGGCGCCGAGTTATTTGTTGTTGCCGCGTGCGAGAGTAAAAGAGAGAGAGAGAGAGCGAGAGAGAGAGAGAGAGAAACATAGCGTACTCCGGATGAGATGTGCTGGCTTTTTCGTTTTAGAGGAGGTGGTGGAGTTACGCGTTCGTGATCCTCATTGCGTTTTGTCACGGACGAGGGTGCGGTTTATCTTTTTCAGGATGGTTTTTTTTGGATTTCGAGGTTGTGTAATGGAAGTGGGTGGTATCGGTTCAGGTATATCGCGGTGTAACTTAGTGTGTATATAGATAGTGTTGTAACGTAAATGTAATAGGGACGAGGTTGTTTGTTACGAATTTTATGGGGTTTATCTGTGAGCAAGTAAAACGAAAGAACATAGTCGTCTCATCAGTGTACAGAGCATTATCTTTCTATAAAGCGCACGAAATTTCACTACTTCAAATATAGGAAGTTCAAATATGGCTCAAGTGTTTGTTTCTCATTTGTATAGCGACCGAATATAAAAATTTTATCTGTTAACGAGCAGTTATGCACCAGTTGACAGAATCACAAGTCAACACAATACTAAACCAGCTGTTTCGATTGACCTATTTTTTAACATATATACTGTGTATATAAACCCTTTATTAATTCTTTATAACTTTCTGAATGGAAAAAACGAAAATACATATATAGAATGAACAAGTTTTTTTCATGTATAAGAGCGTTGGAAGCAATAGCTGATAGAACGATATAGAATCGAAAGTTAAAAAAATGTGTTTATTGCAAGGGCATCAAAAAGTACTAGACAAGAAAAAATCGCATAAAGATTAAAATTCAATCCCGGCATCGGAAAAAAGGGGAATAAAAGGACTTCATGGACCAATACCTCACCAGTAGAACTATCGGGTGGAAAAAAAACACGGGGACGATCGCGCTCCTCTTCGTACAAGCGTGCCCATAAAAACTCACCACAAGAAAGAAAAGAAAGAGAGAGAGAGAGCAAACAATTTAAACGACCAGTCAGAGCGCGGGCGGTGGTCGATAAGTGAAAAAAATGACCTTTAATCGAATCGCATCCAGATATCGAATCGAATTTACAATCCTGATCGCTTCTTCCGAGATTACCAACTGAAAACTCTTGGCTAGATCGCCGTACCTAAAGTAAAAAAGAAAAAAACTTTGGGTAGAGAACCGAGAAGACAGCGATAATTCACCGGCGTTAGTGAGAGAGAAGAAGAATCTATTCCTCGATATTAGGGTAGCGAAAGAAATAGATATAAACGTATTGGCTCGTTAAATCGCAAGCGCGTCAGCTACGACTTATCCAATCGTTATCACCTCGTAATTAACGCGAAGACTCGCGCGTCCACGAGGCTATAAATATATATATACACCACTTTCGATCGTCACGAATGGTCCTCGTAACTCAACCGCGCTCGCGAAAGAGAGAGAGAGAGACTCGAGTATTTGTACGTCCCGTAATGGGAGGCCGGAAGAAGGTGCGCCCACGGAGAGGGAATCAATGGCCGAGTAGAGGGGGGATAAAGCCGCGACGACGGCGACTACGACTACGGGATTGAAATTGAGATTTATTTGATCGCGGCGGTCGATGGGCGCGAATGAGGTTGCCGGTATGGGTATTTAGTTTGATCGTTTTTGCAGGTTCCTCGGTCGTGAATGATTAAGTCAATATTGATTTTGAAGTTCTGGCTGTGGTAGTAGTAGGAGATTCAATGTAATTGTTTACGTTTACATTGTAGCGTGAAAGCGTGTATACGCTACTTTTAGTTATTTTGCATATTATAAGAGCAGGGAAGATGAATAAGAACAAGATTTTTTTTACAAATAATTTCCGTTAGCTTTAATTAATTGATACACCAATGTAATTGGAAATTATAATTTTTTAAAAGAATCGTGAATAAAAAGATAATTATGAAATTTTTAAAATTAAGAAACACAATAAAACATCATCTGATAAACAATTACAACCCCCACGCAGTGCAATTGATATACAACAAGGCAAATCAGAGAGTGAATCAAAATTTATACGTCTCGCGTCCGTTATAAACTGGTGTACATCACGATGCTCGTCATCTAACAACAAATTACGCGTGAAAGAGCCTCTCGCCTGTTATTCTTCACCGTAAGGAAATAACTCGTGTAGCAACTAACAAGTTTTCGCTCTCGCTCGCCTCATCGCTTTCCGTTGCTGGCATGCGCACACGCGCAATTCTCTCCTCCTCGCGTTTCCTGGTCTTCGCACACCTCTCTCACACTTCCGTCACTCTCGCGTGTAGCCTATAAATCTCGCGCTCGCGCTCGGGCGCGCGTCTATCTGCCTTCTTTCTTCTCTTTTTCTTTCCTCGTAAAGACCGTGTGTGCGTGCGTGCGTGTGTAGGCGCGTTTTGTATCATTATACTAGCTTTGTTGTAATTTGTTTGCGGTGTTATGGTTATAAATGATCTTATACGGTTACATTTTATCTATATTATGCGGATACAGTAAATTATATTTGTATATAGTTGAAAATTTTTCGATATCATGATAGAAGGATTTCTTATATCAAAATAAAAGAAAAATAAATCATATTATTTATTTGAAAATTTTATTTAAAGGTGATTTCACTTATGCCATTGTAATATTTGTAACGGATAAAATCCACATTAAAGATTCTAATATAAAGGAGAATTTTCGCGGTTATTTTTAATATTATACAGAAAATAACATTCACGCATTGAAGAGGTATAACATTCTACTACCTGTACAGGCTTTACAAACCTGAGATACCTCGAAAATTTTATAAAACTTATTTAAATTAATAGTTAGTACCAAACCAGGCCCTTATCATCTCTTGTATTCAACATATTTTTAGCCATATAACCCTTCAATTTCACTCATCTACATTATAAATTTCGCACCCTATAATCACCTTACCTCATTCTAAAACCACAATATATGAGATAACAGGCGCGTCACGCAGCGACAACAGAAAAAGCCTCCGTCCTTCTTCCCTTATGGAGTCACGGCGCTTCCGCCTCACGCCGGTAATAAGCTCGATATCCATCCCCGGCATCCGCCTCGTAGTATCCGGGATCCCGTTTCTCTTGAGTCTCGCGAGACGCGCAGCCCTCGTATCGGCTTACCTCTTGGATTCTGCAAGTCCAAGTGCAGTGCGGCTCTCTCTCCTCTTCTTCGTCGTATCGCGAATTTTATTTCTCGAGTGCACCGGTTTTATTTTCGGGATCATTTGGGGATTTTAGGAGGAATATAGCGGAGGGTAAATTAAATTGCCGGGAGAGAAATGTAGTGTGGTATGATTTGAATGCATATTTATGAGATTGTTGTATATTATTATCGTCGATTTATATATAGAATATTTTAGTTTTATTTAATTGTCAGTTTGAATTATGCGTATTTACGTTTGCTTCAAGAGCGGTGTGAGCTCAAAATAATTTAATTTATGGAAATTCGAAAAGCAAAGAAATGACGAAAAATTAAGTTGAATATTCAATTCGATGATAAAACATTTCGTTAGTTAAAACCAATTACATTCAACCAAAAGAACATAGGAAATGTTTGTAAAGTCAGTCTAAATAAGACAGACGAAATATAATTGTATTTTCTTGACGTTCTGACTGTGTGTCTTAGTTAAAATGACTTTGTACAATAAGACTTGCTACTCTGTAAACTTTATTCTCTCATCCTCCTTTATCAACTGTTTCAAAGAGGAATTGCATCATCAACATTTTCAGTAAGGTGCAAGACTCTGCAATTTACTTAACGCGGTCTAACTTGTTTAAACAGAGATTTCAAACTTATATAATTCCGCGTGTAAGCTTAACGAAATTTTCCAACAAATTTTTTTTATTTTCAATTAAATGAAGGAAAATCTAGGCATAATATTACACATAGATATATACTTTAACGTTTTAATTAAGTCTACAGAATAAATTTTTGACATAATTAAGGCGCAAACATCGTAATTTAAAAACACAACATTTAATTATTAAAGCACGTCTTTGGCATTTCGAAGAAACAGCTTTTCATTAAAATTTTCTCTGTATGAAAATAATTTTACAAAAAAAAAGAAGCACAAAATGTTACTTGGACGCAAAATTACATTCTCGAAATGTAGTTAGAACTTCTTTTCTTTTCCTTGTTACAACAAATGCAAATTTTCAAAAGCTTCGCGTCTGTATACAGTGCAACGTATAAGGTCAGGCCGAGAACTACTGACCCGAATCACTGGACTCCTGTTTAAATCAGCAAAATTCACGTGGGGGAGACGACCTATTCCATCATCTTTCATCGAAGCTGATCCTTTATCCGACGTGCACCCGCACCTCCGGAGGGAGCATCGAGATATCGGGCGACTTAGCGTCGCTGCGCGAATGCAATATTAAGTCGCTCGCTCGCTCGCGCGCCTGCGCTCTCGAGTTTCTCTCGAGAGGTTGGATTACCGATGGCCAGAGCCTGGAATAACCGATCCCGATCGCGATCCATTTAGCTTCCTATTTGTCAAGCTGGATAAAGGAACGGTGAAGTTTGCTGAGTTTTGCCAGGATCGCGTATGGTGTGCTTTTGATTAACTTTTTGTGCGAGAGGATGTGGAAGTTGAAGTAGGATAGAAGAGTCAGTATTTTTACACGCATGAAAATTCATGCAAATTGCGTAGTACTTCTAACGAGTTGAGCTTTTTCTGTTTTGGAGAGGAAAATTTTTTGTAACTTACATTGGCGTCCATGCATTTTGTAACTTTAGCACACCTGACTCGGGGAAAATTGTGTATTATATACGCGTCTGGACTCGCGCTTCCGGAATACGAAAATAAAATATACTGTCCGGAACATTTTTAATTTATTAGATTTAAAATTATCCAGATGTGAAAGCATATGCCGGTTGTGAAAAATTTACAACTGCTTTTTTTCCGTCGCGATAACATACCGTCACGAGCATGCATTTTAATGCAGGTTCGTTATTATTTTGATACAATTTCATTAAATTGTAATTAAAATAGTAAATTGATAATTAAAATACAAAACAAATTTAGTCTTAATTTAGGATAAAATGAACGCGAGCTATAATCAAATAATCTTTTTTGCTTTGGCACTAAAATAATGAGAGATTTAAAGTATAATTTACCTTAACAAGCTATAATGTTAATTATGCAACGTAGGTTTTTTTTTAAATACACAAACTGCATTATTTACAGATAATTTGCATAATTTATGAAGCATCGATCAGCGCAAATAATAAAAAACTCATTTTTGTTATAAATTAAAGCTCCCCGTAAGCTTTAAAATCCAAAATACTTCACACCCCTTTTTACCCTTATGAAAAGCGATTTTCCACAAAGTACACAGTCCCGCGAACTTTTTCATCCACTTCCGTGCAAAAAGCGGCTCTGCTACGCACGTGCGGACGAATTAACTTGGGAGCAGATTATTTTCGACGCCGTCACGCTCGCTGGGAAAATTACGCGCGGGTCAACCCCCTGGAGGGCGAGAGAGAGAGAGAGATGCACGTCCGAGTTATTTTGTCTAATTGTGATTTCGTCGACAGCGGCATGAAATTTCTCGTTGTTCTCTCCGTGAGTAAAGTGTCGTCGCGACTGTCGATGACCTCCACGTGCGCAGGGGTGCACTTGGTTTACGAGCGCTGTGTCTAGACAAAGGTTACTCTTTTTTTTGTTACTTGCTTGTTGGGTTATCTTGGAATTATGTAATTATACGCACGGAAAAAGTAGGGTATTTTCATAATTGCATTTTTAATTTAATTTGAGTATTTTTTAAAACAAAAATTGATGTGTTAAAGGCAAAATTTCACAGTTTGAAATCGGTTTTTAAATTAATATGGTACTATACGGATGTATGAGACATTTTATTGGCTGGCTTTAATGTAAAATTATATAATTTTTGTATAATATTATTGAAATATAAATATATTAAATTATACAATTAGATAGAAATTCTAAAAACATTCGTATTACTCTTTTAATAAATAATTTTACAACGCAATATTTTGATGTTTACTCTAGTTAACTGAGTAAAATTATGTTTAATAATAATCATGATTATTTTTTCTTTTTGTTTCAGGTGAGTTTAAAAAACCCATTGTCCAATCCTCTACAATCCGTAAGTTGAACTATTGCAAAATCTACATTACGTAAAATTCCATCGAATCAACAACCCTTAAACTCTAATCCACTAAAAAATCCTCGAAACGGTCTTTCGTTAATAATCGCCCCTATCCCTAAAGTCGAAGCAAGCGAATCTTAAACGACCGGCCAACGAGGGTCGATTTGACTTAACGACAGTAACAAGTGAGCATTCGCTTGCTCCCCGGTGGCAAAAAAACAC
Source organism: Torymus texanus (assembly GCA_036873485.1). Taxonomy (NCBI): domain Eukaryota; kingdom Metazoa; phylum Arthropoda; class Insecta; order Hymenoptera; family Torymidae; genus Torymus; species Torymus texanus. Next base: position 4,655,412 of record JAYJLV010000001.1, on the reverse strand, counting down.
TCCACCTGGCTTCGGAGACACGCGCGCGCGCGCTACCGAATGCCTGGGGCACGTGGCAGTAGTACTACCTCGTCGCGATCCCAGTGAAATCAGGCAATTTAAATTCCCCGTAAAAAGGCTCTTTAATTAAAAGAGTTTAATTCCTCGGGTGTTCCGGGCGGCGGCGACTAACGGCGAGCGGTGTGCTACACACCCGGGGCTTACTTATTCATACTAATGACTAAGCCCGTACCCAGCGCGCGTAATTACAACTTGGCTTAAGCGCTTAATACCGCTCGCCGTTTGACCACCACTACCATCATTCGATATGAAGATGAGCGAGCCGAGAGAGAGAGAGGCTCTGCTGTGCCCTGGAGAAATTGTTTTTCCGGCCTGGCTAATCTTACCCCGGCTATACGAGTAGTCTTTTTTCCCTCGTGGATATGGTTTATCGAGTTTCATTTCCTTGTGACTAACGCCCGTAGCCGAGGCGCGTGCGCGTCCGAGCGGAGGATCCGATGAAAGTGATATGTAATATGGTTTCTCGCGGATTAGCAGAGGAGGAGGAGGATTTATCACAATCTATGCGCTGCCTGATTTTTCTAGTTTTCTTTTTCTAGATGAATCTTGAGTTTATTTTATCCTATTATAATAATTTAGAATATGTTACGATAGTTGTATTGTAAAATTGTATTTTTGTTGTATCTGACAATTTTAGTATATCGAGTGTCCCAATTCTATTGGATATCTCGTCTAAACTCACACGACAAATCCGGGCGATTCTTCAGGAATAAACTTCTGTGGCTTCCACTATTTATAAGGCCAAGCACTGCAGCGGTAGAAGGAAGACGACTGTGGGCTATCGAGCGCGTAACTTCTACACCGAGATTGTTAAATCTCTCCAAGGACAAAGCGCGAATCGTCCGTCTTTTCTCGTCTCCGTATCTGCTCGCGTACTTTTTGCACAATTTTTCTTACCTTCTCCCTCCTCTCCGCTCCCTCTGTGCGCTTCTCTTCCCTCGCTGTTTATTTTATACGCGACGCGAGCGCCTGCTACGAGCCCCTCGGGTTTTACATAAGGTCAGTCCATCTCCCTTTTCTTCCGTTGCAGCCACTGGCGGATTTAGCTGTTCCTTATTTTGTGACTCTCCTCCCATGGAGTAAAGACCAGCGCATTTGTTGCCATGGTAGAGTTGTTTTCTAATTTTAAAGAAAATTTCATGAGTATGGGGTTTGCTTTTATTTGTTTATTGAGAGCGTAAAATATGCAAAGAATTATTTGTTTGAATTATTTTTTTAACTTTATATTTTATACTTTATCTCAAAATGAATGTGTATTAGACCTTCAGACGGGCCAGTTTTATCATAAATGAGATCGTCTGGATAAATCCTGGACATCGACTGAATCATTGAAACTTTTACAATGAGTTTGACCTCAAGTATATCAAATCAGTTTCAGTTTAATACATATATAGTGTATGATTATTAAAAATTTACTTAGCGTTGATAATTTAGTTATCAATTTTTCCGACGAATTAAAATTAATAAGTATTGAAATTGGCTTTTGTGCTTATAGACAAATAATTTAAAAGGGCAAAAATTGCAATTATTAGATTTATTAATTAGTTAAAGTATATGGCAATTGAATAATAAGATTTATAATTTAAGAGTATTTAATCACAATGTGATATAGTCGACAGACGTAGCGCACATTAAATATAAAAAGTATTATCTCACTTAATTTTCTATCAAAATTACAACATAATATTCTCAAGATTACTCACATTCAACCACCATTTTTATCATTAAACTGCACTCCAGTATAAAAAAAAATAAAAAAAACAAAACGGCCCTTACTGCCAAAGAAAACCGAGAAAAGCACTTTGAACCCAAGACCCAATTTCGCTTAAAGCAATCATTAAATTCCCGGCAGCAGCTCTCCACTGAACTATTTTCTCGCTGCGCGTGTACGCCCGAGACGCTCGATAATATCGCCGAGACTTGGTTGGTAAAACTAGCAGTAGCAGCAGCAGCAGCAGCAGAAGGGTGGGAAACCGCGGCTTTTGAAACGATCGGTAAGCCACAGGATCGGCAGCGGCGTGTTTGCGCGAGCCGGAGGCGTACGGAATAACGGGAGAGAAGAGCGAGAGAGAGAGAGGCGAGTTACCCGTCGATACTTTCGATAATACGTATAGTGTAGTCGGGTGGTGGGCGATGCACTGGCGGACGACGAGTTAATTGCCTGTAGGTGCGGGGTTTTAAGACTCCGCGTTTAGTTTGCCCATTGCTATTGGTCTGGTTCTTGGTCAAGATACTGTGTTTGGAAGGCTAGTTTATCAGTTTTACTGATTGGTAGAGATATTAATAAATTTAAATCTATAAAAACTACGTACTACAAACAAGCACGTAAAATTTTAAAAGTTTGACGGTTGGAATTAAATTGTTTTACAAAAAAAGAAGGATTCGCGAGCGTATAAAGTGGGGCTGGCTAATAATTTATCGTCATAAAAGTTTTCGCACATAAATTTATGATTTAGAATTGTAAAAGTTTGGAACCGATAGAATCATGCTTGGTAATTTCATAAAATGATATTTTTATACCTGTCTTTTACAAAAGTAATAAGCTGTTCATATACAATAAAAATAAATAGAAATGAATACAATTCACCGTGATAAACTCGTAATCATTGCGCTTCTTAAATAGATTTTAAAACGGCGAACGCTGATGAAATAATTCAGCATTCGGTAGTCGAGCCGCGTGACTGGTGGAAAACTTGACTTTCTACGATCCGTGAGCTGGAACGCGAAAGCAAACGCCGGCGCGCGGGTGTGCGAACGAGCTTTTACTTACTCCTCGGCTGAGCAAAGTGCGCACTCGAGACGAGCGCGCGCACAAAATGAAAAGCCTCCGATTGCAGCTGAATTCGGTCGATTGGGTGGTAAGAATTAGTTCATTACCTCCTTTTCCCTCGTTTCCGTCCTTCTTTTTTCTCCTCTCTCTCTCTCTCTCCTTCTCTCTCACTCGCTGCTCTTCCGCGTTTTTAGAGCTCCTTTTCTACCGCCCATTTCAATGCCATTATTTCTCGTGATGGTTTTTACGCTCCTTTTTCGTCCTTAATTAATTAATTTGAATTTGATTTATTATAGTAAAAGAGTAGATTCGTGCGGTATATATATCTGAGAGTTTCGTTGTAAACCCGGTAATGTCAAGATTATTGCTAAAAATTCAAAGTAAATTATTATTATAGTCAATATTTAAATTTTTCTTTAAAGATAATAAAAATTATTAAATTAAAAAAAATTTTAATACAAGGAGACAAGTACGGCGAAAGGTTCAGTCTTGTTAACATTATTAACAGATATCCGTAATCCTCTTTAATTTTAACGAATAATGATTTTTCTAGAATTTCTCCAATTAATTTTTTTTCTGAATCTTTTCATTGTATATACTGTTATAATGAATTTTAATATTAGATGTTAATATAATGACGGGATACTTGAAAATTTAAAAACATTCAATAATATGCATAAAATATAACGAAATATTAAATTATTTCAAAATGAATTTGTTATTTATGTCATTGAGAATTGAATTGAATTGAATTGAATTTATTAAATTTATTGAGAGACGCGCATAAAGTTAGAAAATGAAATATAATATTCTATGAGTTTATTAAATATATAAACTCCACAAGTGAATGCCTGTTTATTTCATAAAATGTTATTAAAAAAGGAAATATTTCTTTCAACCAATAATATGCGGTATACACATGACAATTTTAACAATTCAACTTGTACACCCCGCTAAAACCCTCTCCTCTATTTATCTTCTACCACTGTCCCGCTCACTCGCACTCTTTTTCACCAAGCGTGCGCGCGTGCTCGTGTTGCTCTCTCCCCTCCCCTCCCCCTCAGCAACTTTCTCTTTAACATTTTTCAGTACGCGCGGGCGCGCCGAAACTCGCGCAAGCTCTCGCCGCGATTCTTTTTTCCCCGCTTCTGCTCGCGCACACTTTGCCGGATGCTTTCAGCGCGCTAAAGAACTTCTCTTTTCGACTTTTATCGCTCGGCTTTTTTCTCTTTCTCTACCCTCCTCCACCTCCTCCTTCCCCCGTCAAGCTCTTTTATTTTATTTTCCCGCCGAAGTTTTTCCCTTTTTTACGCGTGCGCGTGCGACTGTCAAGCGCGCGAGCGAGAAAGAGGGAACGAGACGCCTTTTCTGCAGTTTGATTGCAAGGGAAATCGGTTCACGGTGTTTAATTTCTGTTCGTTGGGGATTGAATCTTATATTTATGGGGTTTTATAGGAATGGCTATTTTAATCTTAAATTATAGTTTTAAGAATGTTTGTTTTTATTTATTTTGATTTATCGTACGCAGAGAATTTTTCTTTTTATTTTTTCATAAAAACTATTCCAATTTTTACTATACCAATTGCTGTAAATATTTATGAATATATGAGTATCACGGTTACTCTAAAAAATAAAAATTTTTTACTATAAAATTTTTCTTTGTGTATGAGCTTTGATAATGATGGTGACAGAATATATATATATAAAATCTCATAAAAGTCGTTTGAAGGAATATTTAATAGAATGATCTTATGCTTTTCCTAAAATTTTTGTCTCGCTAACAAAAAGTTTCGAAAAATAATGTCGTGATGTTATCCGGATCTTCAAGTTAAATGTTATTGTCAATAAATGAACCCTATTATGAACTTGTTAGGTCTAGAATCTTTCGAAACTTTTCTTTACATACGTTTTACTAAAGCTGAGGGTCAACAGACTAAAAGACTACCAAATTCCAATAACTAAGAATATAATCTTACGATTATCGAAAGCTAAAGGAATATTAAACCTTAACCCTACTTCCGAATCGCACGAAAATTTTCAGTCCGTCAAAATCCATGCATTTCCAATTCCACCGCTACTTCCGCGTACACACAATAATCCTTCGTCAGAAATAAAAAAAAAGTCGAAGACCAAATCCTTCACCTCCAATTCGCAATCTTACATCGGCTCCAACCAAAGATTGAATTTTTCTTCGTCCACGAGCCCGAGAGATAACCCAATCTTCCCATATATACATATACGCTCGCGTATATGGATTTATGCGCGCTTGCAGACCCTCGACCGTTCTAATACGTCGCTCGAGAATCGAAAAGACGTCCGGGAGACATTTCGCTAGGCGAGCCACTCCGCGACGACGACGACGACCTTCTGCGAGGGGCATTAAGTTCGCCGGCCTCTCTCCGCGCAGCGTATTATGCTTCCACCCCCTTTCGCCGGTCGGGTTATTTACTCCATCTCTCGCGGGTTCCATTATGTATTGAGGGCCGAAAAGGATGTAGATGTTGGAGTGAGAGAGAGAGAGAAAAAGATCGATTTAAGTGCTAAGTCGGCGCTTCTCAGGGGCCAATTTTTATAGATTGCGACCGTGTGGGTTGTATGATTTGGTTAGCATATTTATGGCTGGGCTTTGCTTTTGAAAATATATATATCGAAGAAACGGTGAATGATCGGATCGAGTGTGAGATCGAAATAATATAAAATTAAAAATGCATCGGTCAAATAAAATAACATCGCATATGGATATTCGAGTGGCAAGCGAGTTCATTGAACCCGAGTGATTTATCGATATGTTTATTCATGTAAAAACAAACATATAAATTTAGCATTACGTCAATGATGCATTCATCGTCCTACAAGATTTATAGCGTTTATAAATATCGATTATGCAACGATTGTACGATTCGCGCTCTCATTCACTATTATATTATTATTGTTTTTATTGTATTGTTTATTATTAATATAAAAAATTACAACCGAATACACCCAAAATTTGCGTACACACAATAATTTTTCACAGTTGACGAAAAAAAAAAAAAAAAACAGTCGCTTCCGTATCAAAATTCATTAAACCCGAGCTCGTGTTTATTCTCTTCATTAAGCCGTTTGCAATTGCGATTCATACATACGCTCGCACACAGTCAAATAATATTCAGCAAAGCGAAAAATCCCACGAAAATTCCACCTTCTCTCCGCAATCATACCCCGGCGATATAATTACACCATGCAAACATTTATAAACGCTCGCGCGTGGATCGTTATTCGTTTATCGCGTATATATAAACACGCGCGTCGCCGTCCAAAAATTCGTCAAATATTATCGAATCGAAGTGTATACGTCCGTCGCGCTCGTCCAAACATGGAAAACACGATAAAACAATGAAAATACACGTACGGAGGGGGGAGAAAGCGGATTTTTCCCTCCGTCACAGTCGAGCGATTCACAATCGCGTGAAAAACGATTATATAGGGATACATATATATATACAGATGTGTTTGCATCACGTTATATTATTCATGCGTCCGTACGTGCAAAGAGGCATTCGCGAGAATTATACAGCCCCGCGAATAAATCCTATGGACGCGAGCGCGCGCACGTATAGCTTGGCCGTCGACGACTATCGTAATTACCCTCGAGTGCCCGCAAGTTTCGCGTGATAGGATAGAGAATCTGCACGCGTGCGCATTCACAGCGGAACGGGTTTCCAAGAGACTGTACACCACTAGCGAGTCTTTCTCGAGCGGAAACTTCGCGGGTTTTCACAGGCGGACGCGTTTGCTTTTCGAGGATTGTCTGCGCCACACTGCGATTCTCACCGGTCTTTAATTCTTCGACTGGGATGCGTGCGAATTTTCGCGTGCGTATGTGGAAATTCGGAAAAGTTTAATTGCGGTTCGTGTTGAACTTTCGGGTATGTGTAAATTTCGGTAGAGGTGAACATTTGTGTGCAAAATTTTGTAATTTCCTCGTCAAACAGGCGTTATTCGGTTTGAAACACGCGATATACCATTCTGTAAGATTGTAATTACGCCGGTTTTCACTGTAATGATCTACAGTTACTTTACGCCTTAAAAAGAAACGTTAATTCACAAGTTAACACAGTTATTACACAATTTTCAAACCAGCTCTCATATTAAAACAGTCCCAAAACTTGGTTACACTTGTTGGAGCCATATCAGAAACTGTTATCGTTATCGGTACATATAATGGGAATCGTACACGTTCCCCCTACAAACTTAGCTGCAGCGCCAATCGAAGCCTGAGGCTAGCTTTGTCCGCAACTTGCTCATGTAGCTTCGACTCCTTCGTTGTTCCTTGTTCGCGCGACTACTTTCGTTGCTCCACCTTCTGAGAGTATACTCCTTTCGGTGTCCGCGTCCCAACGCGTTTATCCTCCTAGTTCCTCCGGTAATGCAGGATTACCCGACCACCAGCGGTAGTAGTTGTAGTAACAGCTTCGTAGCGGAAGGTCAGCTGTACGGTCTTTTCGGCCAGCTCGTAAATTACCTTAAATCTCTGCCTTGCGACAATAAATTCGTAGAGGATTTGATTGTGCCGACAGTATGGGAATTTAGCCCTCTCGTTTATTGTTGGAATATTATGTGTTTCCGAGTTGATTTTATTGTATTTTAAAATTATAATATAGTCTTTCATGAAATAAGGGTAACTGAGAACATAAACATAAGATAAAACTTATTAAATGAAAGAAAATTACTTGTAACTGATTAAATCTAATACATAAAATTGTTTTAAGATAAATATAAAATATCATATTTACCGAAGTTTGATTTTGTTGAATAATTTTATTTAATAAAAAAAAAAAAAAAAATACTTCGAAACTGGTTACGAAAAAAATTTCTTTTTTCGTATAAATTTTCTATCCCAACAAGCATCGCTGAAAGAACAAAAGCCCGTCTATATCCAAGCAGCCACATGTACGAAAATTAACGCGGCCGCGCAGGTGCTTGCAAATTA
>JAYJLV010000001.1:4634802-4647510 GCA_036873485.1 Torymus texanus | reverse complement strand
AAAATAATAATTTATTTCTCTTGCATAATTATATTATTTTCCCACCTGCAAATGCCTCTTCTTTATTTCTTTGAGTAAAAATGGTTTCTCTTGCTGCTGCTGGAGCATATTCTCTGGCATTTAGGAAATACGCTTTCTTTGTGCCACTATCCCATATGGTCATCAAGAAACCGCCGCCTATTCCGACTCTGCAATAAAAATGAAATCAGTATTGACCATAAGAATTAGTCTTTGAAGTTGGTTTTAAAAATCTTGAAATGATTACCCTTGCAATGAAACGACGCCGTCACACAAAAGAGTAGCAATAGCTCCATCTACAGCAGATCCACCTTTTTGTAACATCTTAGCACCAATTTTGGCACATTGATTTGAACTTGAAGCAACGGCAGCCTATAAACAACATATTTCTTCCGTTAGTTTTCTGATGCATTTGTATACATTAACTTTGATATGAATATTTTTTCTACTCTCTTACATGTTGATAATGTCCCGAGGTCTCTTCAGATGGATGTAAGACGTAAAAACCACTTTTATCTTTGTTTAGGGTAACTGGATTACCCACAACCAAGTGAGCGATGGATGCTACCAAGAGTACTGGTAGCATATTTCGAAGAGAACTGTAAAGAATGGATCTAAATTAAGTTCATTCTAATAGAAAATTAATTTTGTTAGCATATATTACCAATATGATACTATTATTTTGAATTTTAAAGAATCAAGTTAGAGTTAATCTCTAATATTCATGTATAAAAAATCTTACCGGGACATTTCGTAGGCAGAAGCTCGATTTGAACTTCGCGTTATTAGCTTCTTGAGTGAATGTATCATGTTAGTTGCTAAACGATTTATATACTACTTTCGAGAAAGTGAACCCCTCCATACATTTCTACAGTTTGTTTGCCGATAAAATTGTGTAATCATACGTCGAATTAAATTTTCGACACCTTTGTATCACAATTAATGATTAATACATTGACTTGCTTCCGACTTCATATTTTGATTGATTCGACACATTAGATATCTCACGCCTTATGAATTATTTACAATAATTACTGAAGATAATGAAACAACCGTATATCTGTGAGTAATGTGTACAGTTGTGAAAACAGTGTTGATGTAAGGAAGAAAAGAGTTTCTTTCAAAAGAGATCTGTGAATTTTAAATAATCGGCACTTTTCAGTAAAAGCAGCAATTCCAGCAGTTCATACCCAAGTATTATTTTCAGTTTATTATTATTAATAATATTTAACAGTAAATATTTATATTTGTAATTTTCAAGTTTTTAATATTTTTAAAGAAAATTTTCCCATATTTTAATAATTAAAAACAGTTACTGCATTTCTTTAATCAACAAGGTGTCATCAATAAAATGTAAAGATAACGAAACTAGCCTATGAAGTCTATGATGACATTTTTTAGACTAGTCTGCGAGTCCCTTCGAAGTTATAATGAATAATATTACTTGTATGAAAAAATAAAGAATTTATTTTGTGCATATAAAAAAGATCGCAAGTCAAATTGATCGAAGGTCGTTAAGTAATTTTTTAACATATTCCTGAAAATGTTTTTTGTTTTTTTCATTTAAACATCACTTTGACACATTTCACCTTTAATGACTCAAATGACTTAATTTAACCTACACAAACTAAGCTTTTTTAATAAACGCTCAAGAAGTTAATAAAATTACATAAGATTATTTTGTTAAAGATGTTTTATTTTAAAAACGGAATTCATAATACACTTTTCTGAGTAAATAAAATTTAGTAGGAACACAGTACGTGATATTTGTGTAATACTAATTGTCAAAACTAAAGTAAATGAAGTTATAACATTAATTTGTTGTTATTACTTTGCACACGATTTGTGTAATTATTTGGTATCTACACAAAATACACAATTTTCCACCATGTATCTTCATGATTTCATATTAAAAAGTTCTCATCCACTATCCGTAAACAGTGCGGCTTAGCCACACAAACGCTGGCGATTTGTCTCGTGGCAGCAGACGGGCGCTCGCATAACGAACGGCGGTCCCGACGACACGCCCATTATATCGCACGGATCCATGGACAATGAAGTCCCGCGTATGTGGGTGTGCGTGCGCGCAACGCCCTGTCAATGGGCTTGGAAGCGCGTTGCACAGGCGTTATTGTCGCGCCATCAATCTCACCCTCGCTTGCGCGCGCAAGTGCACTGCGTTCGAGGGCCCATAGAGGCTGGGGAGTACATTATGGGTTATGGGCCGACGACGACGACGACGACGACAACGACGACGATGTCCCCATAACTCACACGATGAATCGGTTGTGCGCCTCGACGTTGCGAGGGACGTCCTCGTTTAAGGGCGGCCGTGGTGGCGACGATGTCAAGACACAGGCATCGGGGGGTGGAGGCTGAGCAGTAACTAATCAATTGTGATGGGAGGAAGAGTAGTGATTAGAAAAGATGAGGTGCAGTGGTTCTTTATTAGCTTTGAATTTTTTAAGTGTGATGTTCCATGTTGTCTTACATTTCTTGCATACTAAACATATTTCTAGATAAAATGGGTTGTACGTTTTATACTTACGATTATTTTTTTTTTATATCGGGATTGTTAATTTTTTGTGTTCTGCTTCGAATTGGCATACGTTGAGGAATCTATTTTTGTGTAATGAACTCAATATATAAGTTTTGATAACTTTTGTCAATAAAAACGGGATCCATTTTTTACTTTCCTTGAAAGTGTTTTATAGTGGAGAAAAATGACGTCTGGCGAAAACTCTCTATAATAGTTATTGACAGATTTGTTTTCAAAATGCTATATTTCTTACACTGAGAGAAATTGCTATGTACATACAAATTTTTATTATATTCATAGCAATTTTTACTATAAAATATAATAATTTTTTTTATTTTTCAAGTATGTCACAGCGTTACTATAAACAATTTTTAAATAGCTGTTATTTTTCATTCTTCTAAAGAAGAAATTTTTCGAAATTATTGACTTTACTTTACGGAAAACTTTTAACTATTAAAATTACAAGCCATTTTATTTTATTGAATTATTTTAGAGTAAAATATTTTATGGAAAACATTTTTACGACCGAACGATAATATAAAGAAAAATTATGCATCATGGAAATTCACTAAGTTTTATGAATTTCAACAGTTATTTTATATTTAATACATCCAAGTTTGAAAAATATCAGAAATACTTCACGTTGTAAGTTTTTCGACTTTTCTCTATAAAGAATAAAGTTGTTCTTAAAAAATAAACGTATGCTTTCTTTTGGAATTTATAAAGATGCTAGTAATTGATATGCAGATATATGTTGTTTATAAAGATTTACTCCCTTATCAACATAACAACGTTGTTTTTTGCTTTTTAAAAACAATTATTTTTATCGTTTGATGAAAAACAGTACTATTACATTTACATCTTACGTTTTAAAATATTTATTAAAAGTAATTGTTGAAAATATATTGAAGAAGTTGTTTATAAATAACATGAAGTTTAGTAAATTTTAATTTGATAGTTTCTGAGTTATGATAATAAACTATAACGTCCGCATTGTAAGATAACTACAAAGCTACGTGTGTGGAACAATAACTGTCTGGTCTATCTAATTTATGAACATATTCATAAAGGTAAAATGGATGTTTAGTTAAAATGAAACATGTGTAGCATTAAATATGAAAGTGCTGTGAAATACCTTATATGTAATGATAAAACTTATAAAGTGAAAACAGGACAGTCTCTATTATTTTTCTATAAAATGTCTAAAAATGTATTTTTATAACGCTTGGCATTATTAAAAAATCTTACAATGTTCAATCATTTGAAAAAAATGATAAATAAGATGGGATTTTGTCAAGATAAATTTGCGTAATGTAAAGAAAGAGTGACGTAAAAAGGTCCTTAAAAGGTCCTATACTTCATCGCGATCATTCGATAAGGTAATAGCTGCTGCCTGCAAGGAAGCGATAATAGGCGTTGCAAAATAGTGGCTAGATTATAGTAGGAGGAGACGATCGAGCTTTATTTTATCGGGAGCTTACGAACGACAGGTCGACCTACTTTTTCACTTCCAATGTAGTAAAAAATAGTGTGAATAGATATTCTTGTAAAACGGTCAAGTGTTTTTAGCTCTTTGTGTAATACGCATAACTCGTGAAGTAAATAGATTTTATTTCTGCTTAGAGCGCAGCACATTGCTCGATAGTATTATAAAAATGTTTTATGAATTCTAAAATCGTATATGTATTGGAAGTAGGCATTTTCTACTGGAAAATTCTAAAGCACATGTATAGTACGAAATTATAAAATAAAACGATGGTATCATTTTAGTGCTCATTAAGCATTACAAAAAAAGCATTGTTCATAAATCCGTTATCTCTATTCAACTCTAATCTTCTCATTTCTAATGAATTACGCTTTTTTTATCTGTTCCAGGTAAGTGTCTCCGTTCTTGCTATCGCGGCAACGAAAGAGGCGATTTTTTTCGGTAAGCCCTGATTTATTATTCATAGCCGAGATATATACATATCTGCGCCCCTGCGCTTTCCCGAGGTTGAGGAAGCGGAGAATCACTTTTTTTTCTTATGTCCGCCCCCCTCAACGCGTCTGTCTTCCTCTCTCCACACTCTGTTTCTTCTCCTCTTCCTAGAAAAAAACGACGAAGCCCTCGTAAAAGGAACGCGAGTCGATCGCTTTCCGCAATTACTTCCGCTCGCGCGAGTCTTCGCGAGTATGGCCAAAGCCGTGGCCGTCTTCGCTTTAGTTTGAAAGCAAGAGCAAAGGAATGCCGACGTGCCGATGGCTTCTTCACCGTGCGAATTTAAGGGTTGGATACACTGAAATTCGAAATAGTTTAAAATTAGGGATTGGCTGCAAGAACGTTTTAATCAACGAATATTGAATTAAATTGAGTTGAATTATTGTTTGAAATTGTCAAAGGAAATAGAGTTCTGAATGGAAAGTTAGTTATAAAATATATATAATGTCAGATAATCCCAAGTGTAATCTCATATTTACAGTCTATATAGAATATAATCTGCATGTGAAATAAGCTTATGACGAAGTAAATGATATAGAATTTAGCATATGTGTACATTTCGCCCAATGTTGGATTAGATTAGGGATGAATTTTAGCTTTCCATTACGAATTCGGTTAGTTATTCGAATGGCGAGAAACGGCGAATGGCTGACGTTCTGAATGAAATTTTCAACCCCTCCATGTTATCCGTGTCATGTTATACACAGCTCGTACTGTTCGTTAAACTTTATTACACTTTAGAGTTCGATATTTTTATAATGTAACAATCACGAGTATCACTTCCCACTTATTCTATAAAGCATGTATGAAAAGAAACGAAAGTTATTTTTTTTTCAAGCTTACTGAATATTTATACCTTTATTCTAACTAAAATGAAACAACTCCTAAAAATACTTTCTTAAAAACCTTAATATATATATTTTATTTAGAAACTCTTTAAAACATTCGCTAAATACATAAATTATTTTAAAACCCCCAACTGATTTATGCACGGGAATAATATTCTACACCAAAATAAACATAAAATAATAATTTGATCAAACTTGTCATTCCTTTAGTTTACATTAAAATTGTTTCACATTTTAGTTTTATATATTATTTTAAAATATTTGTTATTCACAAAAAAATGATGACCCTAAAATATCCATTATTTTTTTTATTGATTTCTAAGTGAATCTGAACAAACAAAAAATACATCGTAAAGTACACGCACAACGCAATTGAATTTAACTACAGTTATAAATAATAAACTTTTAACATCAACTTGAATTCCCTCAATTTCCAAGACAAGGAAATCTCGGTGTCCTCGAACCTTAACCACGGTAGTATAGTATACCAACTAGCTTCAGTCGTTTCGAGGCTGCGTGCGCCCGTACTTGGAAAGATGGAGACGTGAGGCGAGTGGCAGGCGCGCATAGGCGCACGCGTGCTTAATCGTAAAAGTCTTCTTCTGCGTCTTGACGACTCTCTCTCTCCCCATGCCGCGTGTATATACATATACATACGCGGCATTTCGCCGAAGTGCGTACTTTTATTTGCTCCCCGCACGTCTCGTGTCTTTTTTTTCGCACGAGCGCCAATATAAAAGTAACCGAACGGTCTGCGCCCGCGCGTAAAAGAGAGAAAGAAACGTCACAGGAGCTTTGACGCGTTATGCTACCTCGTACAATTCCTCTTTCATCCCCCTTTTTTTTTCTTCGTTCTCATTCCTCGTTTCTTCGAGAGCAAAAGAGCTCGTGCAAGAAGCGAAAGTGAATTCAAATTCGCGCTTTGTTTCGCGTTTGTCTCGACCACCTAGATTTGAATTCTTATTTGTCACCGTCAGCAAGCTTACTGCCTATCAGTCTGTGAGTTTACGTAGGTGGGTTCTTTCGTATCTTGATTGATGTGCGTGTGCACGGTGTATTGCAATTAAAATTGATAGTATTACGAAACTGTACTATTCACGAGTATTTAATTACTTAACCAATTTGTCTTTCTTATTTATCTCTGCTTCGCATTTGCATAAGTGATTTCTTCGTAAAGAAAAGGTTCTTATGAGGCGTAATCTTATATCCAAATACGATACAAAATTTAAATAATCTTATTTTTCTAGCACTATGAAAATCATTTTTCCCGTAATATATTATAATATAAAATAGTTAGATTGTCTGTCAAGCTAGATACAACCACTGAATTTCTCGGAATAACGGTTTAGCATTCAAATACTTATAATTTGTAAATTTATTATAACAATGGATGTCTATCCTTTACACGTATAGTTTCACGAGTTATGGCAATAAATACTGGAAATCTACTTCAATTATATTAAATATTATACAACTTGGTTTTAGATAAGAAAATTACAGTTACCATTCAATAGGAAGAATTAAATCAGTTACTTATTAGAGTGAATTTAATACTAATAGTTACGATGGGTGTGAACAATGGTTTTAAAAACCCGAATTTATTCAATGATTTGCCATCTGTTTTTGATAAGGTGGTTAATAAGGCAAATGCTTTTGCAGCTGGAATATCTAATAATGCTAATTAAAATTTGAATGCGATGATTGTCAGCAAAACTCCAGTAAGTCGGATATACTCTGTAAAGTTGAATTAGTGAAAAAACCACTAAAGATTAGTTAAAATTGCTCCACCGAAACATTAGTGAATATTCACTTAAGAAATAGTAAATATTCACTAATTCTTAGTCAAATAGAGAAATTGTACAATTTTCAATAGTGAATATATCCATATATTTCCACTAAGAATTAGTGAATATTTACTATTTCATTAGTGAATATTCACTAATGTTTCGGTGGAAAATTTTTAACTAATCTTTAGTGGTTTTTTCACTAATACAATTTTACCGAGTACGGTACGTCTGCTGCTGGAGATTTTAGAACAACGAGTGCAATCAGCAAAAAATTTTGATGAAAAATATATATTTTTGACGTATATAAAAATTTATCACTCTCTCTAAGAAAACACACTCAAAAGTATACCTGTAATTATAGTAATGTCCTTAATTAACTTAATTTTATTGGCGTTACTCCAAAGATTTGTTAAAAAAACTAAAAATTTCTATTGCGATTATTACGAATTAGTAGCAGAAGCAGTAAAACTGTCTAAAATTTTAACTATAGCGTTTTTATGTACTAATCTACTACTGTGTACAGTTTTATCAGATTCTTTACGTTATTAGTCGAATCCATAGAACTACCTTAATACACTATTTTATTTCCTTTTCACTATTATAATTATGATCATAAAAAAAACGGTGGAAATTATCGAATTGTTCATCCTGACCCTTCTTAGTCATTACTGCCAGTTACTTATTAAAAACATACTTATGTGAATTGACATCTGGAACTCAACATTCAAATTGAAAAGATTATTTTCTAAACTGGCGTCAATTGGAAATACAAGTTTTAGATCTTTGAAAAAATAATACTTTATAGTTCGACATTAAGTGTAACATTTACACGTAAGTGTCGTTTAAACGTTCGGGAAAGCTGTCGCAGCGAGCCATTTTCCTTTTTACTCCAGATACAAGCATTAAAAATAAATCTTTATCAAAATGAAATTTTTATTTCGAAATCCGGCATAATATGCTTTTAACGATCGCGCGGCAGTAAAAGAGCAATTTCAAGAAAGTAGGGCGGTAGAAACAGCAAAGATAAAAGCATCATTTTTTACAAACTTTAATCATTGTGCGGATGCGCGAGCGCAACGCAAAGAAGTTCCGGTCTGATAAATGTTCCGCGACTCAGCGGACGTGTGAATTTCGCGCGCCGAAAAGCCCCGCGTGGCCCCAAAAAACTGAGCTTATTTTTCGCGACGCCATTGGGATGCGATCGTGAGATTTTTCTCGAGTAGTTTTTTAAATAGATGTGCTGCAATCAAACCACTATATTCATGATGACATTTTAAAAATGCATTTTTTATTCAAAAACTACCATTTTTTTTTAATGTAGGTTTACCGAAGTATTTATGTCGATTTTGTAAAATAATAATTGCTTTACTCCAAAGATTTGTTATATGGTAAATTACCGTGAAAAAATAATAAAATAAAAAGGGTGTTTCCGCTAAAAATATGCGGTTAGCTAATATTAAGAGAATTTTTCTCTTAATTTATCTTACGGCTTTTTTCCCACCCGCAAATTGAAGTTGTAACGCATCTTACTTTTTTCGCGAGAGGGTTCAAATTAATGAGTGCGTGCTTGCACGCTGAATTTACTTTTACAGCTGCGCATAATGTTGCGATATAAATAAAAATGTTAGTCCCTCATTGTAAACAACTTAAGGGCCTTATTTTACGGGCTCTTCTATTTCTCCAAACAATCTCCCGTGTTTTATAGGGAGCATACTTTCACTGCATAAGGAGAATTTTATTTACCTGCATCTAAAGGCGTCGGAAAATACCAGCATTCAGTTTTATGAAAATTTCATTGTACTTAAATCTAGAGAGATTTAGGTTATATGCGATAAAAATGGATTCTTAAAATATGAGTTGGACTTTAAAGATACTATTCTTCTAAGACTTTTTTTGTATCAATGGCAGTAATTGTTTATTCAAAAGTTAATTGAAGTATTTTTGGCAGATCATAAAAAATTAATTAAATTATTTATAAGTTTAAATATAAAAGTTACATAATTATTGAACAATAGTGTATTTGTACAGTCTCGGGTATTTTCGTCGACGTTTAGAAAACGTAAAAGACGAGGAATCGACGGCTCAGTAAAAAATAAGTACAAATTATGGGTTCATGGTTCTTGTCTCGCTCGTTGCACAGTATTTCACGCTTTATATTTTAATTCTCGGGTACCCAAAATAAAATCCGATTTTGGCACAAATATTATATATAACAAACGGAATCATACTCTTTTGTGTAATTGAGATTTAGCAGGCAAAAAGTACACACTATTTGTGTAGTACTAATAACGTAAATCGGGTTATAACATACATTATCTTTTTATTTGATACACGATTTGTATAATCGTTTGTTAAACTACACAAAATACATGATTTTTAACCGTGTAGATAATACATGATAATAGTACACGTATTGTATAATCTAAAAATATCCTAACGGCAAATAAGCAATTTCGAAATCATTCATAGAAATGTATTAAAGGAAATTATATTCCTCTTTATTTTAAATTTATAAAAAGAAAAGTAGTAGTCTCTAAAGAATATATTGAATACATTTCTTCCATGAAATCCATAAAATCTTTTAAATAAAGCGGCTGGACTTCCCTTCTATTCAATACTATACCTATTATCTTATCCAAATATCTTATATTTTAATAAAGCGAAGTTCTACAAATAATGATAGAATAATTTACGGTGTACATCCTTAAAATATTATATTTTCAATCAGTCACAGAATTAAAAAGTTTAAAAAATGTTATTTTTGTCACTCTCAACCTTTCAATTTAAAAAACAATCGCATCTACAATAGATAAGACTACTTCCGCTTAGTTAATAAAGTTTTTCTTAATTAAGGTTAATTAAGTTTTCTAGCGACTGCCTTTCATAAATAATACATACGTTTTATATTTTAGTTCGTTATCGCATCTAAATGATTTAAGTATGATTCGATTATATACGTTTTCAAAATAACTCGATATATTGATTTAAAAAAACGTCAATCATTCTTAGTAATCTATTTAGTAAGCTATTACATTTCACAGCGTTAAATGTGTTTTTAATTAGAAAAAATTGCATTCCTGCTAAATATAAATTTTATCCAATAATTTTTAGTCTAGATAAAGAATCCAAAAAAGAATGTCCTAAACATCGATAAATGAAAAGATAATGTTATGAATATTTACATCTAGTGTTAAGCAAAACGATCATTAGATACTTTTTACAACCCTGAATGTACCAAATTAAATATTATCTATTGATATTACAAAAACATAATGTAACCTTTCCCCAGTTTCTTATCAGATTTAATAGTACAACGAAAATTCCTAGAGGATTTGTAAAATTCGGTGTAGGTATACTGCTTCCCTTTCCGCACACGTTATTCTACAGTATCGGATCGAGTAGTGTAGCAGCCAAGTCTGCTCTCTTTCTCTCTCTCTCTCTCGTTCTACCTATACGCTATCATGAAATTATCGGCGGCGAGGCATCTACGACCGGGCGAGGCTGTTATTTGCGTTATTTATACGTCCCGCGAGCCCGCGCGCGCGAGGGTTATAATCGCGAACGCACGCGCAAGAGAGAAAGAGCGAGTGCGAGAGCCGTGATTATACATCGTTATCCCGGTTAACCCGCCGGAAATGACGCGCCGGGACGATAGGACGACGACGGCAGCGGCGACGACGACGCCGGCCGAGTTATACTCGCGCGCCTCTTCTCGAGGGAGTTTCGCAGACACGTCCTCGAAGGAGAGAGAGAGAGAGGGAGAGAGAGAGAGCAACTCGTGAAAGGAAGCAAGCTCACGCGCTGGACGTCCAAGTTGCACCGCTGTTCACTCCTCCCTTTGACGATTCCGCGGAGTTTAACGAGCGACGTGTTCCGTTTCGGCTGTTCGCCGCCACCCTCTCGAGTAACGGCTTGTCGGCATCGCTCTTTGCTAGTGTATGTGTGTGTGTGTGAGTGTAGCAAAAGGTCGTATATAGGTATGTGCGTGTGTACCGATGACGTTCGAGTTATAACGCTCGATCGGTCCGCCACAGCGGATGTTCTCCCAAGTTAGCCGGAGTTCGGGGGGTTTTTGATGGCCTTGGAGGATTGCGTAATTGTTTTCGCGGGTAACTTGGATGGGAGGAGGTGCATATTGCGCCCGCAGCTGTCGTTAGGCATATCGCGCGGGATCGTTATTATTGATTTAGACCGGGGTTCGTTTTATTGTAAATTAGAGCCAAGTTTGCAAACTCGCCCAATCGTTGACAAATCATTAATGGCGAATTAATCAATTCGTGAGAATATTTTATTTCATCCAAGGAGATTGATTTGGTATTATTTTGATAATCGACAAATACAGTGTAATAAAGTATCCGAAATATACTCAATAGGCGTGCTTGTAAAATCGATTGTTCGCGGCTTTTTGTTGTCATTTATTTACATAACTTGTGTTTGAGAATCGAGTCTTATGATTCTTTTGAAGGTTAGCAAGGCGCTTATCACATTCTTGATTTAAGATATATGTTATTGACACTTTGATGATAAATATCTTTTTATTTGGGTCGACAACATATGTTTTTGTTAATATACTATAAAGATAATAATTCAACCGTTAATGTTCTCATTTTTCGTTTTTATTCATTAATGCCAAAAATACATTACATATAGATTTTTCTCGAAGTTCAGAAAAGTTATTGTGTACTTAATCATGTACTCCTTTTTAATTGTATACCTATATGAATCAATAATTTTTTTTCATAATCCTCTGTCGTTATCTTAAACTAAACTTTCTGATTATTTTGTATATTTGGCAATAACCTTATCAATTGTTTCTCAATTACTATTTACACTTTCTATCATAATTTATACGAATTTTAAATAGCAAAATTTGATAATCCTCGTAATCTAAAATTCTGTATTTGGCCCAAAATTTTTGAATTATTGTAAACCTGAAAGTTTGGCAATGTTTATAAATTAAAACCCTGCAGGAGGCGCAAATACAGCTGCATTACAAAATCCTTCAATGTAGAATCTGCTACTTTTTTCGCAAAAAATCAGGATAATTAGAGTTTGATACGTCTCGCCTACTAGTAAATCATAAATCTTATTCATATCTTACAACAAAACGATACAAATTTTTCTACTGTAAGATAAACACTTATCATGTGAATAGTATAGGTGTGTGATTCGGTTTGATGAATCCCTCTGCCGACTGGCACTTATAAATGCAAATGTTCTGCAAAATTTTGTAAGTATACGCGATGAAAATGCATATATTTTAAATTTTTAAACACAAACTCTTTAATCCTATGGCAAAAATTTTGATCCGTTGAACTTTAAATTTGCATTTAATCTTTGAACTAGATCTAAACTATGTAAAGAAAAAAAATATGGTGCTTTATTACGCTAGAATTAAAAAAATGTTCAATGTCCCAAGAAGTCAACATAGACACTAAATTTGGAAAACTTTAATTCTTTCGTTTACTACAACTTCTGTTTGAATGAATCGTGGAATAAAACCTCGGAATGATAAGTAAATATGTTTTCAACCTTCAA
>JAYJLV010000001.1:4619306-4630812 GCA_036873485.1 Torymus texanus | reverse complement strand
GATTAGTAGAGCACTATAGTAAATTTTACTAGATATTTTCTGAAATTTTCATAAGATATTTCTCTCCGTGTATATTTATTCTTATTGGCCTGTCTCAAAATTATATTTATCTGAATTATGCGTCATTTTATTTTTAAAAAACTTTTTTGTAACAAATTTTACCATTTCGATGGATATAACGCGAACCACAAACATTCCCAAACCAATATTTTCAGTCACGCCTACTTTTAGAAATGATGTTTGTTTGAATAACAGTAAAATTTAGCCAGATGTATATAGATGGAATATATTACGGTTCTTTCATTTAAAATGAACGTTCACGTAAATATTTCGCATACTAAATTGTAAACCCGAATGCAAATAGACCCCAGCCATAATCCATAACTCTTTGGCGATTCTCGATGATTAATCACTAAAATGTTCTTGGTTTACGACTGGAACGAAAATTTGAACTGATGCATAACGCACGTCACAACTTTCACGCTAATTCACAGAAATATTTTTAAAATGCATATTTTTGAGGTATTTCCTTATTTTGTAACCAGTCAACATACATCTCTCGGTAACAACTCTGTGTTCCGTCACAACATCGAATTCAAATAATTACCAATTACGTAAAAATAACATTCGCGACCGTTCTATATGATTCATCGTGAAACTGCACGCTTCGCGTATGAGTACACAAGTCCACGCGTAATCGATTATGCGACGAAAATGCACGTGAGGGCGATATCGCAATTTTCTATCTTTTTCTCTTTAAAGCTCCTTTAGTTATGCATGTACCCTCTATGTATTTATTTTTATCTAAATCGAGACCTCATCGACAATTTTTTCTATAAGAACCCTGGTCGAAATCGAAACCATTTTATAGCTAATAAATGACCATTTTTACTAGTACTAGCTATAAACTTTTATTGTCAGGTTTCTAGCTCCCGATGAAACATTTTTTCTTCAATTATTTGGCCATTTAATGAATTGAATAGACCGAGTTTTTCGAAGACAAGCACAAGTTTCAGATTCAATAATTTCAAAGTTCCAATTTCGTGGCAAACGAATATAATTTTATCGGAAATTTTGACATATTATTTTTAATAAATTTTTAATACTACAATTTAAATATAACTTTTGAAAATTTTACGTATCAAAATGACACGAAAACTCGAATATGATAGAAATTTAATAAAGTGTATATATACTATCTTTGAATTACTTTTCAAAAGAATTCCTCAACATGGTATACCGATAAATATAATTACTTACCAATTTATATCCATTTATTTCTCGTCACTTTAGCATTTCATAAAAACCGATCCCATCAACCTCCTCGTTTATTAACTTTTCACCAAACCTCCCCTAACATCAATTCAATCAACAATTCTCCATCTATTCCAGAAAGCCACAAAAACAAACCAAAAACCATAAAGCTAAATCTTCGAAACGACCATGTCCATCACCGAAAACCCATTGACCTCGTCGTATACCGCACCTCGAGCTAATGTAATTATTCAATATCGCCCAGCGCAACGACCGATTCGCACGTGAGATGACGCGCGGGCGCATAACGCATACATGGCACCGAGACGCGCGACGATCAACAAGTGTCTCTCTCTCTCGCACTCACTCCCAACCGTGTAATTAACGCGGATTGCACATTCTGCGAATGGCGCCGCGCAGATATTGCGATAAGACGTGTTCTCTCTCTCTCTCTCACTCTGGCATCGCGGATTATACCTCGACACTAGGATTTCGATCGCTGGGGATACAGAGGTATATAATATGGTTTGATTTGCGGTGCGACAACGATGCGCATATAGTATAGTCAAATGTGTGCAAGCGCGCGAACTGTGGTTTTCGAGTGCCTTTGATAGGGGAAAGCAGTAGTGAAACGATGGTTTCCAGCTGTGTTGTTTCTCACGTACGTTGATTACTGTACTGTACTCGTACCTATATGTACCTGTGAATTTATAGTGTCAATATTTATCTCTAATAATTGTATATTCGGTATAGAATATAGTGTATTCTGATTAAAAAAAAAGAAGTAATATTTGAAAACATAAAGTAAACGATAGCAGTTTGGTAACTGTTAAGAGAACAAATATTGAATTTATCGCCATCATGCGAAAGTACTTACCTTTTCAAAATTCGACCTGAACTTAGCTCAAAGGGTAAGTTACTTTGAAGCTACGTATTTCCCCAGTCTCACTTAACTCTCGGGACCCTATACCTGCTCGAAACTTTTGGCCAACGTAGCTCAAGTACTTTGGAAAAACACTGTTCCTGGCGCACGCTATACATATATACACATACCCCCACGGACAAATTCGTTAACAGCCGAGATGGAATCCAATTAACTAATTGATAAACTTGCGCATCTGGGCCGATTAAAAATAATCAGCAGCTGAAGCGTATTAAAAATTAAGCCAAGACGAAGGAAATGTCTTTAGAGGCAAAAGGAGTAGTAGCAGACACGATGCACTTTCTGCGTTGTTACGCAATTAGTACGCTCGTATGCGTCCTCGGTTTCTCGCTTCTTCGCGCGGTGTGTCTTCGTTGAAGCTGCTGCTCAGCGCCTTGGAGTCTTTAGGTCTAGCTCGCGTTCGCCTCTTAAATATTCCATTTGGCACTTACGTCGTCGTGGAAGCTGTGCGCACCTCGTCTCATTACGGAATGTCTGAGGATTTGGTATACGGCGTTGAAAGCCGCACACCTAGCCTCTGGGAAACCATAAGGCGGAGACGTCGTGTGATGTTTGCCCTTTTAATTCTAACCGTTTTTATAATGTTTTCCTTTACTTTTAGTAGTGCGCGTAGTTTCTGTGGTTTAACTTACAAAGTGTACAAAGTGTACAAAGTCTACAACTTACAAAGTATAACTTACTAAGAAATTTATCGCGTTCGTTTAAAGTTGTGTGAGATCTTACGCAGTAAAGAGAGAATCGAACTAATTTTCACATTTGTTAGATCAATTGGATTAGGGGAGGAAGGTATTGTATAAGAAATATTGGTATTATAAAAGCTATGTACTTCTGACAGGTGGACTTTCACCATAAGAACTATTTCACTTTTAACGGTCAATAACATACTTTTTTTAAAACAAAAACCGTGTACGTCTAAAAAGAAATTGTACATCTACGATACCTTTGATCCTTTTATTTTAGAATAATGAATTAAGTTTTTGGCGAGCAGTGCAACATAAGTTATAAAATAAAGAATTTGGTTCAAAAAGTAAATTATATTTCAAATGTTGTAATACTCTTAGTTCTTGAACACAAGACACTTAAGATTTAGAAGTGCGAATATTAACATATTTTTTATACTTTCACATTTATATGAAAAATATTCACATACTAAATGCCTGTGACCGACTTCCACTTCCTTAAAAAATGTTTAATATCATATTTACTTGATCTTCATTATCTCTTTTTATAATTGTAGACAACCTAGATAATATTCTTATAACATACGTCTGATTATGATGACTATTTAATTTCTGATCTTTTTAAAGTTGGAATTAAAGTAGTCTTAATTGTAAAATTATTGACATGGAGAGACCATATTACTAATTTATACATGCGAAGTAACAATAATACTAAAAATAATTCAATTTACATAACGCATATATAGAGAGAAGCACCGGTACACGCGTAAATTGAAAAATTACAGAATATAATCACATAATTATCGCAATCTAGTTATCCTAAGAATAAGTGAGATGTATAAGAACGTCAACGCTTAAGTACTTGAAAAAAATGTTCTCCCTTAGCGACAGCTACATATTTTCAAACAAATGGCCTCGTTACAGAAATTTCCCTATTTATTAAACATTACGTTGAAAAATGATATCACAGCACAGCCTCTATCCTCGCTCTCTTCGTCTCCTTCAACGAAAACACGTCGCGACTTAAATCAAAATCACCTTACAGTCGAGCTCATTCATCAAATTAAATCCCTTCACATCTCGCTCCCTTTTCCAACCCTCTCGCTTCCTCATTTGTCCACGGCGTCTGTCGTGTAACCTTCTACCTCACCTTCAGAGAGAGAGAGAGAGAGAGAGAGAGAGAGAGAGAGAGCAAGAGCTTCCGATCGAGCGCGACGTGAACAATGCGTTTAGCTCCCCGTTTGAATATCCGGCACAAAAGCTCCTCTCACTCTCTCTCTCTCTCTCACTCACTCTCTCGAGTGCACGAGGCAGCCGCTGTGTTGCGTTCGATGTTTGCACATCGGCGTTAATTATAAGGCGATTTTCCGCGGGGAGAGCAGATTGATGACGCACGACGTTGTGCGACGTTGCTACCGCGTTTCGAAGGCTAATTTTGGTGGCGGTTGCGAGGACGCGGTGATACGGAATTTCCGGGACTCGGTCCTCGGAGCGAGCGAGTGCGAGAGAATTAGTTGGGATGGCGGAAGGGGTGAATGTTGAAGGTAATGGAATACATTATCTTTAGGACGGGGAATGTATTAAAAACGCTGGAAATTTACTGCTGCTGCAAGTGTTATTAAATTTAAGGGGACGACGCAGCTTTTTGAAATTTATTTCTTTTATTTTCTCCCATAAGTGGATTGTGGTAAGCCCTATGAATATTCATTTTCAAATATTAAATTCCGAAAGTGGTTCTATTTATAATCATAAATGTATCTTTTTTTCATCACTTTTTAGTGAAGTCAGAATTTTAAAAAGGTTCTTGGATATTTTCAATCTACCATTCAAAGCCTTTTCCTTGAATTAATTATTTCATCCGCTTCATAGACCCACACTTTATCCATGATTCACGATCGATCTTCATTGTATTCATCTACCGCCGTGAATTTCTCCGGAGTGAGAATACACATTCATTTTAAAAAAAACGTTATTCGATCCTTTTCCTATACCTCCACGCCCTTTCCAACTCGTCCTCCCTTTCTATGAATTTCCAAACAGTTTTGCTTCATCCCGGCCAAATGACTCTCCTTCAATCTCTCTCTCTCTCTCTTTCTCTCTCTATCGCCTCACTGAATTTTCAACGGCCATCAGAATCAAAAATCCCTCTCCCACTCTCGTTTGCTCTTACACAAAGCTCTACGTCCTGTCGCTGACAATTCGCGAATCACACTGGCAGAGCTGCACTAATGTCATTCGACGAATCGCCGCGTTGCGCGTCATTTAAAAATTCGCGGCTTACTTTTATTGCCCGCGACGCGGAATCATCGATGGAGTACCAGCAGCATCCCTGCTGCCATGGGAGTATGGGCAAAATCACGCGTTGTCGCGCCTGCGCGTAAATCCCATAACGCGCGCGCGCGCGCGCACGCGGCATTGAAGTCGTAAACCGAATTCGACGCGACAGCGTCACCCATAAAGCCTGGGCACCATCAGCGGTGCATTTCAAAGCCGATCAAATCGCCGCTACGAGGTTGAGAAGAGAGATAGAGAGAGAGGATTGTGAAAAAGCAAGCCACACGGGAGCTTTGGTTCTCTCTTTGAAGATTATGAAAATTTTGCTCACGGTAGATTAATTTGCCCGTGATGAAAGTTATTTCCAGAATTTATCGAAATTGTGAAACACGTAATTAAAATCGTTAATGGTTTTGGTATCGCTTCCGGTAAGAAGTGGCGAGGGTGGGATTTGGGAATAAACGGATGTATCAAGTATAACGCAGTGAATTCTTGATGTATTTCCTGATACCAGAATAACATTTATAAAATTGAAGATATCACAAACGATATTCATGAGCTACGTACTAATCTGTGATATGAACTATTGATCCTGGAAATCTGATTTCTGAATGTTTATATTTGTCTTAAGAAAAGAAAATATTAGTAGGTTAAATGGACGTCCACTTTTGAAATTTTGTTAAAAACTTAAAATTTTAGTAAAAATTGTACTCAAGTTGTGATATTTGAAAATGTTGATTATTTGTATGCTTTTAATTTATAGGTTATGTTACCTTCATAAAGTTATCTAAGGTTTTCTTTCCGATTGATCGATTTATCTGGAATGTTTTAAAATAGTATAAAAATGGAATACAAAGCACGGTGAAGTTACTTTTTCATCTATTGTTTTTATCTTTTGTACACCGAAATATACAAATATTCAATAATGCCATTTTTCTGTTCCAATTGATTCTTTTTTTCTCCCTATAAAAACCGAAAACCGGCTAGCAAGACAAATGAAAGTCAAGGAAAAATTGGAAAACCATCCTTGACTGACTCCAGAAGTCCGCATACGCAGTTATTCTTTTACATTTGCTGGAAACTAGATGTCGAAGCCCTGAAGCTCGTGAGCCAATATAACAACTCATCCCTCCCACTTCTCTTTCTCCGCCCAACGAAAATAGAAGCTCGACATACAAGACTGTACACTCGTGGGAGAGAAAGAGAGTAAGAAATAGGAGACGAATTCCTCTTGCCCCGGGGACTAAATCTACATCTGGGGCACTGGCACGTGTGAGGGCACGTCGGTTATCGGATTTTCGGTACGGCGCGCAGCTTCTTCGCGAGATTGGCGCATAGAGAAGACGCGCTTGCGCTTGAATAACGTAATATAACGCGTGTGGGAAGAGACGGATCATGCATGCGTGGATATTATGCATGCGTAGGGCACGGCTGCACAGTGGTAGACTTGATTTCAAGGAGGTACGGTGTTATATAGGCAACCTTTTTTCTAGTGTCAGGTATACGTGGCGTAGTGAAGGCTTTTTGCGATATTAAAGTGTTTAGGTTGACGGTTTAATAATGAAAAAAAAAGATAAAATGAATATTGTATCGACGCAAAACTTTTTTTTTATTAACAATTCTCATTCCGTCCAGTTAAAAAAGACAGAATGGAATTTAG
Source organism: Torymus texanus (assembly GCA_036873485.1). NCBI lineage: Eukaryota > Metazoa > Arthropoda > Insecta > Hymenoptera > Torymidae > Torymus > Torymus texanus. The sequence goes on along the minus strand of JAYJLV010000001.1, from coordinate 4,624,001 downwards.
TTAAAAACTAATAAGTTTATATATATATATATATATATATATATATATAAAGGAAATTTATTCATTTTTTCCGTATACTAGAAATATCTATTCGAATGCACAAACAATCCACTCGTCTGGCAGCTCACCCGACTATCCGAGCGAAGCGAAAGAAAATGAAGCAACGATCCTTCGCAGGCAATTGCATTATCTCGTCCGCTGCAGTGGTGCGAGTCAACGTGTGGTGCGCCGTGCGCACGTACAAACCACTTTCTCTTCGCTTCCTCTCTCTCTTTCTCTCATCCTGCAATGTCCATATTTTATTCGCTCTAGCGCCAACGTATATACATCTCGGAATACCGAGCCGTTGCTGTTTCTGCCACTGCCGAGGCGCTAGCAACGCGTTTCTATTATATACAACCTAGGAATACGAAGAAAATGTGTGAAAACTACCGCGCGGTAGTCGAGCTACGACGAAAGAAAGCCACAAATGGATATCTTAAAAAAGAATCTTTTTCGTAGGGTAGAAAGAAAAAAAAACGTTATGACTGTCAATGTGAGATTCATTCTCGAATTCACTGAGTTTTTAATGATTTCAGGGAACGCTGTAGGAGTAAAAAAAGATTTATTAAAAAAGCTCGCTTAGTAATGGTTACGAGTTTGTGGAAGTGAAGTTTCTATTGGCATTTAAATATCGCAGGAATGACAGATGGAATCGGTTACTACAAAGATTTGGTTTATATTTGTATTGTAATGTAATAATAAAAAAGATAGTTTCATGTAGCTGAAATAGTTTATGTAATATTTAGTTTTGTAAAATATTTATCTATGTCTGTGACTTGGAAACATGATAAATACTTTTTCCAGAAATAAGCCATCTTTCGAATTTCTATCTAAAATTAACTGTGACTGAAAATGATATAAATGGATTTGCAACTATCATTATTAATCGAAATATTCAGAATTTATAGACATTACACATTTGTAATGTAATTTGACTGTAAATATCTTCATCTCTTAGCTGTTAAATCTTATGCCTTTTAATCTTTAAAAAGTAGATTTTAATAAATATGAGCGTTTTCCTCGGCCTCTTTTAAGAATAACAGACGAATTAATAACAAATTTCAAAATCATCTCACCCTACTTCTTGCTTTAATCTCCTTACAATTACGAAGACCCAAATTACCCTTACACGCTACATTTTCAGCAGAACCGACTCCAACGACACACATTCTCCACAATTCTCCGCTACAATTAATTAACACAATTAACATGATTAGTAGAAGCGTACATGCGAATGAAGCGCGAGAAACACGAACAGCGAAGAGCGCTTTCGAATAAGAACTCGCTCAAAATGAATATGAAAAGGGCGCGCGCGTAGCGTTCACGAAGTGGAAGCGCCATGGCGTATCCCTCCAGGCAGATAAGGATTTCATTTCTCCAGGGGGAGAGAGAGAGAGAGAGTTTCATTAAACGGTAATTAAGTTTGTACGCTCGGGCACGAAATAAGGAAGGAGGAAAGGGGACGAAAAAGAGAAGAAGCTCACAGGAGTATCATTATAAACCGATGCATCTTAATCGTTCTTCGCCATTACGACGCGCTTTCTGGATCCACGTTGAGGGTTAGCTACTGCTGCTTCTGCGCCCTCCGGCGTTTTTCGCTATCCCCTTATTTCCCGCAGTTGAGGTCGCCCCAACTCTACCGGCGATTCTCTCTCTCTCTCTTCTCATTGTACTTTCGTTTACCTACTTATTACCAGGGTAGTATTAGATTAACTGTTGTTCAGGACTGGTTTATTTTTGGAGTTACACATAGTTATACTTATTTGAGTGACAAGTTGGTGGTTATTATGCATGTGAAGTTTTTCTTTTTCGTTATTTAAAATAAATACGTATAGATTTTTGTCAATCCCAAATTTATTTCGAACTGTTATATTCATAATATTGACAAAATATTAATATATATAATTGAGTTCGATACTGAAACGCATTTGTATCTTTTAATACTGATTTTTATTGCGAAAATTGAAAATCCATAAACCCTAATGAACACATAATCGTAAAAATAAAGAATTTTAGTTGATTTAATTTAAAAAATCAATATATCTACTATGTATTACCTAAATTATACCAGATCTCCATTATCCCAACATACTTACATGTGCAAATCACGATTTAACAATTGTTAAATACAACGAGCACACCTAGATCTTCCTTATACTTTTTCTCCGACCTCCGCAATGCGATGTTATTGTTTGTTATGTCTAAATAAACCCAAGTAATTTATCGACTGCTCGTGCTTACGGGTAGTGCATTCGCGTGTGCCCATTCAAACTGCAGCCAAACATCAATATACGGCTCATAAATGCTATGGGCTGTAGCACGGGTTAATGCGTGGAATTCGCTCGACTCTTTTGTTTTAACGCTGAATCCAGATCGATAATTTAAAGCGATGTACTTTTGCACAATGGCTTTAAAGTATTGCAATGGTATTAATAAAATTTAGAAGGAAGTAAAGCTAGCAAACGTATAGCGCGTCGTCGGAGCGTGTTATTGGGGTCAGCGGGCAAACGACGATCATTATATCGCCGCAGTAATTCTTTGAATTTCCTCGCGCGCGCACGCTGGCAGTATTTGCGGAAAGTCGATAAGGTTAGTTAAGACGGCTAATAAAGAGTTCGATTCTGATAGATAAATATTATTTTCTCTCTTGCGGGAAATCTCTCTCGAGCTCTACCGTGCTTCCGGGAAAATACCACATATTTTCTTAAATCCGCTTTGTTTCTTATATTGATTTAACTATAGAAAATAATTGACCCAATTCTTGCGGATAAATGTTTGTTCAAAGTTTATTAAATTAATATAACAATACTCTTTCAGTTACAAAAAAACCTTTCGACGTTTAATTAAAACTAAATTTCATTCACATTTAATGGAATCTTGCAAAATTGATGGCAACGTCAATGTATCTGCTTGTTTTTGTGCTCTCTAATATTTCAACTACCATATCATTCGCATTTTTTCGAAAAATGTTACTGAAAAATAAAAATTTTCAAATATTCCGATATAGAATTAATTCAACTTTATATCTTACATTTATCCCTATAATTATACTTCAACATACATATGCAAATAAAACCAGCAAACCAATTTCTCGCACAATATATCTTCTATAGAAATCGCATCCAAGCCATTATACCTAGTATATCCTCTTCTATTTTCCATCCGACCTCGAAAACCCTTTCTGCTCTCCATGCGACGTTAATGGAACCAGCGGATCTCCTCGTCTTACCGCGCATCCCGATACATGCGCGCGTGCCGAGCCTGATTAACCTTTTCATTATCGAGGACGACGACGACGATGCTACTTAACGCCAAGCGCGCTGCTACTGCTGCTGCTGCTACTGCGACACACGCCTCGGTATAAATCGCTTCCCATTGCGCTAATTTATGCGGAGGAGCGATACGCGCACGCTTTCCTTAATTATGGGTGATACATTTCGTTGCTTCCTCTGCTGGGCGCGAGCAAAAGCAATTTGGCGATTTCCCGCGAGGAATTATCGTTGTTTCGTGAGAGAACGGTATATTGCGTAAATTAGAACGTTGACGTCGTTATGTTTTCATTAGGTGCGCCACGGATTTTTGTACCTGTACGGGGACGAGGTCGGTTATTGGTTTGATTATAGAGAGAGTGAGAGAGAGAGGCGCAGGTTGATTTTATGCCGGGATATGTTGTTAGTTGTAGAGGAAAATTAATCATTGAACGCAGGCTTTATTTTCCAGTGTCACGCGTCTCTCTCTCCCTCTCTCTCTCTCTCTCTCTTTATCAGCATAAAATATTGACATATTAATATTTAGAGTATGAATTATAGACCTCTCGAGCGATTAATTATTCCAGCTATATAACGTAGCGCACTTCGTATCAATCCGTGGAAGCGAAGCGATCTTCAGAGCTCTGTTATTAATACTAATTGCATTTGAAATATTATCGAAGTTATATAGCGTGCACCCATACTCTCTCTCTCTCTCTCTCTCTCTCTCTCTCTCTCTCTCTCTCTCTCGTATAATACAACGCAACCGCGGCAATCCCCATCCTGAATGCATTATCAGCGTCATTTATAAATAATATATTTGTCGGGAACAGGCGATAAATCTCCCCCTGTCCCGTGAATAAACATGCCCCCGCTCACTCGAAATGATTAGCGCTAATTTGATAGTTTGATTAAAAAAAAAGAAAACCAGACGTCTACTCAACGCGCGCACCGCTTAATTTTATTTACAAATTCCAGGACGATCTCCATTTTACGGTCCCGCTCGAACGACTCATAACTCCAACTCGGGACTCTCTATTTCCGCCTCGACGCTGTCGCTTTTATTGTCCTTTTTTGCATCTCTCTCTCTCTCTCCCTCTCTCTCTCTCTCTCTCTGTCGCTCTGTCTCTCTGTCGCTCTGTCTCCTCCTCTTCCTTCTCTCGCCGCAGGCCGGCAATGCACTTTTATCCTCCAGGGAAGAGAGAGAGAGCTGCCTTTATATCGTAATTACCATTTTTATCCGGACGTCGCGCGCTGAGCACTTCGCGGATCTTCTCATATAGCTCCTCTCTCTCTTGCTCTCCCTCTCTCTCTCTCTCTCTCCCTCTCTCTCTCTCCCCCTCTCTCTCTCTCTCTCTCTCTCTCCCTCTCTCTCTCTCTCTCTCTCCCTCTCTCTCTCTCTCTC
>JAYJLV010000001.1:4595756-4611542 GCA_036873485.1 Torymus texanus | reverse complement strand
GTGTGTGTGTGTGTGTGTGTGTGTGTGTGTGTGTGTGTGTGTGTGTGTGTGTGTGTGTGTGTGTGTGTGTATTAAATGTGTATTTCAGATGTAATGAAATTGTATTCTTATAGAGAAACAGATTTTTATATTTTAAAAATTATGTGTTAATACTTTTTTTCTACTGTTTCCGATCGTTTAAAATTAACAATATGGGGATTAAGAATTATTACGGTATCAATTTTTATTCAGATTAAGCTACTTTGGTATTAATTCTATAATGAAGAAAATATCTATTAAATTTTCCCATTTTATACATAGATTCCCCGATATTGTATGATTTTTCGCAAGATGAAAATAGTAATTTTTCACTACCAGGGAACAAATAATACAGATTTTATAAAAATAGTTAGGACCGCAATAAGATTGGTATAAACTCTCCTAAACTTTTGTAAATTTTGTACTTATATTACTTACGGCAAAATGGTTCATTTGGACCTGTGAATACCAAAAATTTTCCTGTACGAGCACTTTTAGGTGCATCAATTCCCATGTAAATACCGGTCTGTTCCAATTTTTTGGCACGCCTTACAATATATGATGCTTCCTCATAAGTTCCGTCCCACGGATATCCCTCAAAGTGACACTTACCACTTTTTGAATTAACAATAGACTCTGTGAAATATCGGTATGACAATTTGTGACTGCAAATCATTGTATTCCATCGGGGATTGAAAACTAGAAAAAAGATTTCGATTCAATCGTTATGAAAAGGCGAACGATAATACATGTCATCTAAAATGAATTTTTAACTTACATGATCCTACGCATGATGGTTGCAAAATGCCGGTATTTACATAAAAATCCATATGGCCTATAATTGCATATTTTTTTTTATAGTAAACATTTCTGTTTATAATTTAAGTTAATGTGTAATTTGAATTGTGAAATTCCAGTATGCTTACCAATGCTTTCGGTTAAACCTAGTGCATCGACAGAACCTCCTAGTCCTACTTGGGTGTGGATGATATCCACAAAATCGGCATCATCTTTATCTACTCTTAAAGATCTGTTAACTTTTTTGAAACAAGGATTAGCCGGATCTAAACCAGTAATTCTTTCCACTTTCCAAAAATTATCTTGTTTTAGTAAGTATGCTGTTTGCCCGCTGATTTGTGCACCGAGACTGTGTCCAATAAAATGTAAATGATTCCATTGAATTTGACAAGTAGCTTCTCCCCATATCTTAATTTCAGCCCTCAATGTCTGTAAGAAACTAAATAATTCTTTTAATTTATTTGCATCATTTATTGCATTATAAACATTGGTATATTCAATTCTTATCATAGTTACAATAATAATATATTGAAAATAATAAAGTATTTAAAATATTTTTGATATTATTGTAATTTTTAATTTATTCATTACTTGTATATCCGGCTGGTAGCAAGTTTCGTATTTCGAGCAGCTGTAACATAATTTCTACGATTGCTGCCTTCACTCCAATCAACCATAAAAATATTCGCATCTGTCTAAAAATTATAATGAACATCAAAATAATTCATATTTCAACCATCTTAATATTTTTATATTCATGAATAATTAATAATTCATTATGCAAAAAATATTTGCAGTAAGCTTGTAGTTTCTTGTAGAAAATTTAGAATTTCCTTTAAAATCTGTAGATATGAGTCATTGATTTAAAAATCTCACATAATGGGTGTTATGTAAATAAAAAGTCATATAATGAGATAAGATAAGAGTGACATCCATGTGAGAGGAAAATGTTACTGTTATTGTTATCTTGGACACTAGCGAATATAAGTTTTAAAAGTACCATTTTTATGTTTAGATATGTTTACATAGAAATTCATAGTTATGTGTGCAAATTTATTTTTTCAATGAATATGAAAAAATATAATAAATAAATTATAAAATATCAGTTATTAATATTGACTGCGTAAGTTGAATATATTTAAATTTAACTTTTATGAAGTAAAGGTGTACATATACGTATTAGTGTCAAAGATTGTTTTTTAAAATCGTGGATTATTTAGTTTTTTAATTTTGAATTAATTTTTATAGGAGATTATTACCGATGAAGATTATTTACGAAAAAAATATTCCTTACGTTATCGAGAAGTTTCTCTTTCATTTCCAGAACCCATGGTTTTGTCCCGCCAGATAAATAACCGTGAATTATAAGAATCGTCTTCAATGAAGGGTCAAAACCACTGGTCTTGAGTGCTGACCAATTTTCTGATCCAATTTTTGTTTGAGTTCTTTTTTTGTTAGTTGAAAGGAAAAAGTTTACCGGCACTTCATTTGTTTTTTTAGAACTAGTAGACACAAAAATCTTTCCTATAAATGGGATATTTTCCAGTTCTTTGCAATTAATTTCAGATGTATTGTCATGTATAACAATTGATCTATCTGTTATTTCTTCATTTTTCTTGATTTCCGTGGAGGACGTACCGAAAAAAATAAACGTCGTCCAAATACAAACTATTATTAAGTAACTGATTTCCATTGTAGATGAATCAATGGACAAACGTTTATTCCTAAAGTTAGAAACTATTGATTTGAAATTACTATCTATGCCTAAACTAAGTCTAGGTAAAACTTATTCGTGTAAGTTCCGTTTTTAATGTTCTGAGTATGACACATGTAGAAGAGGATAAAACATTTCAATGCGGAAAATTTTTATTTGCTCAAGCGTGTATTGAACGAAACCAGTGTGTAATAAAGTATTCATATACACACATATTTAATGTTTTTTACGTAATTGTTAAGTGTCAAAGGAATTATATGGCTAATATTTGTTATATATTATAATTATAGTATAAATTTTATAATTTATTATTATATTATTAGCTTTTTAATGTAAAAATTCTTAATGTCACAAAATGTATATTCTTCAAGTCATTTGATACATTTTACTTATATATAGTGATTTTTTAATCTTTGTATAGATGAATACATAAATTTTTATGAAATATTTCTATGAATTTGAAATTTTATCTTTTGTTTTATTTAATTCTCATTATTTTTATGCTTTTATTTAAATAGTATCATTGTATAGAAATTTCAATGTCGTCTACTAGCAATGTAAAACGAATACTTCAATACGCCATGCTTACTTCGTGAATACCGAATGTTTTTGTATGTTATCTGTAAAACGTCTTTTGCTTTTGGCTGATAAAACACACTTGTACAAACCATTACATATTTTAATACTAAAATATTCATTTTTGAAATATTTCTTTCGGCAAACTGATACTGTTCGCAGGTTAATTCCCTCTTTATCGCCAAAATAAACATGATACTTTTTGAACACCCCACAATTATTCCTATATTGTGTCTATATTATTTAAAGGCAATAATACTTTTGCACCGTTTTTTCATTCTTCTTTTTTTTTTATTTAGATCACTTTACAACATGCTCATTGTATGTAGAGAAATGACATTATAAAAATGACAATATTTAAACATATTAATATTACACTTTATTATTTTTACAAAACACTCTTTCTTAACCACTTTCTCAAAAATTATTAGATTCAAATAATTAAAATTTTACTTTTAATGTGATTTATTAAACTTTTAAACTGAGATTCAAGAATCACCGATGCTTTGAAATCTACATATTGTACGTGTTATGGAACGGTGACGTTATTCTGAAGAGGGTCTACTCTAAACTGATGTGATTCCTTCCGTTTCTTTTCTTACTTTCGCCCGCAGGCCTCGATTGTGTCATAAATGTGACGTGTCAAAAGATTCAAAACTTCTATTAGTGTATTTTCTGTACTCGGCTGTACCATTGACTAATACACAATTTACAAGAGTATGCACAACTAACAACTATAATAGTTGCAAACATAATATTACAGTTGTTCGCAAATTACTGCACTTAAGGCATTATGTTACATCGTAATCTTAAATAATCTGCAGAGAATTGTGATTAATATAACATATATATTGAGATATTCACAAGATAAGATAAATTTAAGTTTTAATGTATTGCTCAGAAATTTATCTTATCTCGAAACTTTCATTCAAATGGTTAATATTAACTAATCAATGAAAAAATAAAACATAAATATGATTTAATGATAAAATGAAATGACTTTTCAATACAGAACTGTTTAAAAAATATTTATTTTAAAAAATACGGTCAAACCTACTGCACAACGTTTATTAAAAAAAAAACTCATGTCTCCAAATCAATTAATATTTTTAGTTATAGTTTTTTTAGAAAAATGAGAAATTTCAATTATAATTTACACTTATTTGATTACACTGGCCTTAAAAACTCGAAAGATAACGAGACCCTTTCGTATATATCTCTTTTGCCGAAAGAATAAGGTCGACGTTTTTGGCCCCAAAACAAGGTCCCACAGGTCGTTCCCTCCTCAGCCGCGGATGACTTTTTCCCTCTCCTGCAAAAATGTCGACGCTGGTCTCGGAGAAATTCGAAACCACCAGCGCAGCCGCTGTAAAAGAGAAGGAGAGAGAGTGAGAGAGAGAGAGATTCTTCTTAAACGCGAAACGAGCCATTGTGAAGGGCGGAAAAAAGCACTCGCAGCAGGTCTCCAGTCCGAAAAGCGTCCTAGTCACGAGTCGCGAATAAAGGGAGAGGACGCGCGACTACGACGACGTCAGGGGAAAGGAAGAAGAAGAAGGAGAAGAAGTTCCGTGTCAGCCTCGCGCTTATAGGAGAGAGTAGCCGTCGCGAAATGGCCCGGAGTCACAATGACCGTCGCTGGATGAATTTTTACGGGCTCGTGAAAAGGAAGGAGGAGCTGACCATTTATCAAGACGCATTGCGCGTGAGTGCGTGTGCACATGTGTGGGAGAGAGGATAAAAAGACAGGTGATTAATGGGGCGTAATTAAAGGGCGCTCGATAAAAATGACGTGCCAGAACATTGATTTCACGGGGGTGTTTTTTATTAGGTATCTACGTACGAGCACGTATATGTGTGTGTATGTATACACGATGTTCGCGTGATTTTATGTGCGAGCTTCTGCTTCTTCCACAGGCGCCATTTTATTGAAACGTTATTTTGTCGTCGTAAACGGGAGTCGCTCGTGACGTCGAAGCTCGAGGTTTATCGTTGTAAAGGTTGTGTTCGCGATATCGAGAGCATCATAAACACCTAGTTCTATTCCGACCAGACTGGAAAAAATGTTGTTGAATGCATGAATCCAACGATGCTTTTTCTCGTATAATAAAATAAAAATAAAAATAAAAAAAATTGTTTGTGATTTTTGGAAAATTAATTACAAAATTTTAACCGAATCATATAGTTATAATTGACTCACGTCGATCCTCAATGAAGTCTATTATTATCCTGGGCAGAGATGTATTTCATTTGAAATTGGGGCGGATTTTAATAGACAATCAGTTTGCGCTCAATTTAATCTTAATTAAACTGCGCAGCAACTAACTATTTTTGAAATCGATTGAAATTGATGAGCAATCTCGACTGACATTAGTTTTGGTTTAACTTCTGTAAGCTATGTCTGCCATTTGAAACAGTTCCATATTAGTTATTGCAATTTAAATTCACTGCTGTCGAAGTAAGTGGCTTTGCGGCCTACATATAAATAACTCTATAGATTATTATGGATTTTCCAATAATTTAATGCGTCTATTGTGCCATTTTACTGGCTGCATATTCTGTTTTGAGTACCAATTTAATTTTACCCTTTCACTGCTAACGGCGAGTTTACGTTCTATATACATCCTCCTTCAGCCTTTACTGTATTATCAAATTAGTTTTACGAGACCAGTGATCATACTAAATTGTTCCATTAAAAAAGCACTAGTTGCATTTTATACTTCTACGACTTTCTTTTGTAAATAATTTAAAAAAATTTTTGTTATAACTAAAAATATTTTTTTTCTTTTAAAATTTAAAAAATCAAATTTATAACTCGCAACCTTTGAAAGAACTTATAAACATACATACAATTTTATAACACATTTAAACATTTTCCATTAATAAATTACAATCAATTTCCGAAGGCATAAGCTTCCTCATCCATTTTACGCTCGGACAACCTTAAAATTAAGATTAGAAGTGTCCGGGGAACTCTCCGGATTCTCTCTATATACCTCACCGACAGAGATTTAGGTTACTCAGATTCACTCTTCCCTACAAGAATGATATATCTCTCCTAGCGGCCTCACCCCGTTCTCTCTTTCATTAAACTTATTGAAAATATTCATAAATCTAGTCCGCCAGAAACCGCGCACAAGCCTTTTCTCTCTCTCTCCCTCTCTCGCTCTCTCTTTCCGCTTTAAAACCCCAGAAAACTGCACAAAACAGATAAATCAGGAGCACCAAACGAGAGAGAGACGAAAGAGATAAAAGGGGGGTAAGAGCCGCGGCCCCCGCAATTTGGCTTTTATAATGAAACTCTTCGGTGGTAGTCCAAGGCTGCTGCTACTACTGCTACTGCTACGGGGCAGAACTTACTTCGCCCACGTGCGCGCCGCCGCGAAGATTTAGGACGATAGTTGTTACCTCTCGGCTGCTCTCGCGCGCGTGCAAAGTTTCGTCGACGGCGCGGAGGCACTACGTCACTTACGAGCCTTGTTATCCAGAGGCCAAAGTTGACGGAACAAAGAGGCCACTTTCCGAGCCCTCTGCTACTATACTACGACGACGATGACGACGACTACGACGCTGGTTCCTGTATCGACAAGCAATGTATATGTGTAGATATATGTGTGCACGTTCTGATGGATCGATCGGCCACGGGTTAAAGGCCGTTTAACGAACGGCTAATGCTAGAGAGCGAGCGTCGGGTGAAAAATGACGGCTGTGCGTTGAGCGGGCGTTGTATTGTTAACGCGGCCGTACGATCATTTGTCAGACTTTGGATTTTCCTTTTGAGGGAAATTTATTTTCCGCTGCGATTGTCGGCACGGGCTATAGTATACCGTGTGATGTAATGTAATACATTTGTTATTTCGAGATTTTTTTTTTGTTTGGAATTTGGAATGTGATGTTGAAGTGTAATGCAAAATATTTGTGATTTTGAATATATACGTGTTTATTTGCTTGTTGTTTGATCATGTGGTTTAGTTGATGATTGTCTCTGAGTACGGGTCTAAAAGTATAAAGCAAACCGTAGATTTTTTTTAATGTGCATTTTTTGTTTGTTAATTTTCAAACTTATATTTGTTTAGTTAGTTACAAATTCAATGCATACAATCTTAGTACAAAATAGAGAAAGAGAGAGAATTTTTAAAATTATTATTTACTATTTAATATAATTACGTATTCAGAAACTGATTGAATTGACTATGTGAAATATCACGTCATTTATTCATTATAAATTACGGGCAAGTATAAACTCGCACCCTTCTATTATTACCCTATTCAATACATTTCCCTCATCCCAATAAAATTCATTATCACACGATGTGCAGCTCGCAACTTTAACTGCCAAACTCTCCCTTCCTTAGTACACCACTCGAACGTACGACTTCTCACATCTGCTTTCTCTCTCCCTCTTTCTCTCTTTCTTTCTCTATCTCACTCTACTTCCTTCCTTTTGCTCCTTTGCGCGATACTTTCGCGGCTGCGCGCTCGCGAAACTTCTTCTCTCCACCGCGTGCAGCTTTCTAACTGTTTCACATAAATTTCTCATCGGCATTTCACAAGAAACGCGAGCGTGTATATGTATGTGTATGTGTGCACGCGCGTACGCCTTTTGTTTTCGATAAAACGTCCCGACGGAGAAACCCAAGTTGCGCGTTGCTATCGATATCCTCCTACCGTTTCTGTATAGCGGCATGCTGCCTTCTCCCTTCTCTTTTTTTTGTGTGTAAAAGAGAGTTTGCGCGTATTTCTTGGCGCGTATAGCGAGCAAGTTGCTCCGCTAGGAGGAGTATAGAGATAAGCAATTTTACAGCGATAAATAATCTCACGTGCCGTGCCTGTTGGGATGGATGTTTCAGTGGAGGAAAAATTTGCCTGCACACGCGTGAAATGGAAATTACTTTTCAAGTTCTCTTTGTCTTGTTGTAGGTTGGCGATCATGTTGTCAATATTATTTTAGAAATGGTTGACTGATTCTAGAATTATGCATCATAAGTAGACAGAAGTATATTCGATTTTTCATTTTATTATAAAATCAGTTTTTACCCTAACCACGAATCAATTTCAGCGCAGTACCTTTGATAATTTCTACCTTTATTCGCTGTAATGTAAAATTTATTTTGCCCTTGTTATTCCACAAAGATAGGTCACAGTTGAAATTCAAGAACAGTTTCCTTTCTTTAACCCACGAATGCTCGTTGTTTATTGAACAAGCGCGCACACGATATTTTACGGTTTTATTCAGCTGCAGCTCAACCGAAACGTACTTCACGAGATGGAAATTTCTCCATTTCCAGATATTACTCCCAATATTCAATTCGACTGCTTACCCAATAAACCCAAAGGAAAAACATCAGTTCTCCAGCGCAACAAACAAAAGCAATAACCGTATTCGGTATATAGAATTTCAAATTAATAAATTTCAATTCAAAACAGCCACGTCCTCTAGACATTACTACGGCCTACAGTCGGTCGTCAAATGAAAATGATTAGCGATTCCACTTCAAAACGTATACATACTTCCAAGCCTATATATATATATACGTGAGAATTCTAATATCGCCGGTCATGCTGCACTGTCGAGTCGTAAGTGGGTCGGATTTTGCATAACGCCAAATGCATTTTAAACGCTTTTCGGGCCTATTGTAAGACGTCAAAGACAAAATAGAAAGCCGGCTCATGCTACCAACGTTGGGGTAAGCATACGCTGCGCCCTCTCCGTCAAACTGGAATTTCATTATACCTCGGTTCTCATGTGGTATAGTGCAGCGCATCCGCGTGTCACCTTTGTCCGTATCCGCGTACACGCGCCCACACGTAGAGAGTGAGAGAGATGCAATAAATTCCGCTTCGCTTTATTGCTGCGAGAGCTGATTATAATTAATTAAGCAATAGAGGGAAAGAGAGGAGGGAGGTAAATGCAATTTTGAAATGCTGGGTGTGAGGATGCGGCGGGCGCTTTTACTGTGATTTGATTGTTGTGTGTAAATAGGCTTTTGTCATGGTCGACTGCAGCTGAGTGGCTGATCAAGTAATTTATATCACTGATCGCTGCCCTTTCTATGTCGCTCACGTACTTGTTTCGCGTGATTTTTGGAATCGATTTAAGTGTTATCCAGATATAATGTAAAGTTATTGTTCATTGAAGCTGGCGAGAAATTTATAAAATTATAAATCTATCCATCATATTTTTTTTTTGTTTCTAACACTAAAAGTATATTTGAATTACGTTTTATAATTTTTCGTAAGTAAAAATCACATACTAAAATTACACTTTCATCCAAAATATCATAATTTAAAATCAGAATCGTGATCTCTTCGTATATTATTATCATGAATTATAATAAATTAATAAAAACCAAAATTCTAATTATTATCGAACAAAGTAACTTTGCTTCCGCGCTAATATTAAAATTTTCTTTTTTACTCTTCTCACGCTATTACCAGGAATTTCAAAGCACCATAACGAATTACGAATACGCTTCTGAAAATTCAAAAAGCCAACTTTACCCTCTCGCTTTTGCAAAAAAGGGAAAAGTGACTTAAGAAAATCGCTACCGGTCAGATGGTCGGCCGGCATTCTCGGCACGAAGTATCCGGTAATGGGGCACCTTAATTCGCTGGGATCGCGAAAGGATCGACGCGTTTGAGCTCCTCTGGGAAAGGGTGAGGAAGAGAGAGAGAGAGAGAGAGAAAAGAGGAAAGGGACACCCCGGTGAAGCGCTTGAGCGGCACTTTAGTCACTTTGCGCAGCAGCGGCGGTATAGCGGATCACGAGAATCTAATGGCTCTTTCCCCGATCCCGAATATCTTTTGAAGGCTTTTAATGAACGTCTTTCTCTCTTCCTCTCTCTTGTGCCCTTACTCTGTCCCCTTGGCTCTCTCTCTCCCTTTATGGGTCATCCTTTTTTTTTAAAGAGACTGGCACCAAGCTTTGCTTTATCGAGATTTTATTTTTATTGTTATATGTACTATGTATAGTCGATTAAAAGTTAATGTTTTAAATTCAAAGCGATACACTTTCATAAAGCTCGGACATTTCATTTTCATGCAAATTTTTTGAATGTTAAACTGTAATAACTACCTCTTGTAAAATGAAAATAAACTGAGCTGCGAATAAATTGACTAAACAAACTTACGTAAACTTGCATTTGATCTAAATCGCATCGCTCGAGTCGTAATTTACATACTATTGCGTAAGCAGTGGCAATGGTAGTAAGGTATAAATAAAGTGGAAAAAGTTATTTCCATGCATCAAAATGTTTTATTTCGTGATTTCGCACTGCAAGTGTTATAATATAGTACTCTAAAATAACAATATAAAGTATAGCGCACCTATGAACAGAATTTAAATTTAAATTGAAATACTTTATATTTTTTTTTTACTATTCAAGACAAATCAAACCAATTTTACTCTTTTTAATCGAAAACATATCATTATTTGTATTGTTTTGACCTCATGAGTCCTAGTAGCGGCGGGTCAAGTCGTTAAAACATTAATGCCTATACCCAGAATGCAAGCAGGATGATGATCGAACTCGATTCCGGTAAGCCTCGTTTCGAAATAGACGTTGCGGGTTTGCGCCTTTCTCCAACACCAACGCGAAATCCGTCGTTGTGATTTCCGCGAACAACGAGCACACGTAAATTCTTTATGAACATCAAGTTCCGGCAATGATTTGCTTTTCATTATTTTAAGCTTTCACGGAAACGTGTATTTTCTGTTTAAAAACCGAGATTCTCGTGAGATATTCAATATCGGAATCATGCATACGTTAATCGTCAATTTCATTATTATTTAAACATTCATTTGTTTCATAATTGAAACTCATGTTCGTTGTCGACTTTAGATTAAATTTTGATTAGGTATTAGAGATTACTTACTCATTCGGATTCCGGTTGATATATATATCCTTCTCGCTAAACGACAATGAATTTTCAGCAAAATTATCGTCTACATTTTTAACCTGTTAATCCTTACGAAAACCATTAATAACATCTACTTAAAACTCTAAACTGTACCAAACTATCACACCTTATCTACAGCTTTACTAAACCGAGTCGAGAAATCGAGGAAAGCCAAGAAGGAAAGTCCAAAAGTGCGAAAGACAGTCTAAGTCCGTTCGGCTTGCTTCCCGTATATACCCTTATATACATCAGCCTCTCACTCTGTTTTTCCTTTGCTACAGTCCAGCGGCAAGAGCCGTGAGAACGAGCGGCAAGCTTATCGCGCGTCCCGGCATCTAAGATCCATTAGTCCGGGGGGCAAGTCGCGCGCGACGCGGAAAAGGCCTTTGATGAGTAATCGTGTCAAGTGGATAGACTGTGCGCAAAGATACCAAAACTATGTGTCTATATGTATGTGTGTGCGATGAGAGCCCGCGAAAAAATTCACTTCACGAGGGAGAAGGAAGAGATCGGTTTTCTCTTTTCCCCCAAGTCCTCGTAATCGCTTCGCTGTAAGTTTACGCTATCGTGCAGTTCAAGTATATATATATATATACACTTTGGATCGTTGGAAATTTAGAGGATATGTTTTTGTAGGTTAAAGTGAAGGGAAAAAGTCACTTAGTTGATATATAGAAGGTAAGATGGATACTGCAGGGCAGTTGAGAAGTTGGTGAGGATAGTAAGCGAGTGATGAAGTTTCTCGGAAGGGATAGTATATGCTTCATAATTAGAAATGTGGTATAGGGAAAGTTTTCATTTCTCGGAATTCACTTCATGTAACTGCACCGCGGTATGTTTGCATTCCCAGTACAACAATAGTGTTCTAATTACCCTTCTCAGGAATTGACTGCATACAAATTTCGTTTATTATACTATGACTTATAAATCAATATGTTAAAATATAAGGCAACACGAGAAATCCAAAAAGAAAGATTTACATTCTTTGTACACCTGCAAATTACAGAACTATAATATTCATCAACCACATACCAAAATCTACTGCAAAAGAGCGAATTCTTCCCCACCAGCGTTATCTCTCATTTGAAAACATTTGTAATACCGGGACAAATGAAAAATAAAGGAAAAATCAGCGCTTCTGGGGCGATTTAATCTGCATACGTTTTGGCGCGGCCGCACAGATCGAGGCGCTGAATAATTGACGCGTCCGGATTTTCTCTCGCGCGCCCGGCCACCGCACGGCTTGCCACCACCGAGGATTTTAATTTGATCCGGCCGAAAGTGCGCGCGCACTGAGACGAGCTTAAACCGAGCTAATTCAACCGGGTTTCTTCATGCTCCAATGTCTCGGTCTTCCACTGCCGTTAGGGAAATTAGTGAAATTCGGTCGGTCGACCGGCTGTGTATATTCATTTGTAGCCGCAGCGATTTACACTCGGGAAATTTTGAATTTTTTATAAGCATGCATCTGCGGTGCCGTAAATAATTAAATTACGAAATCAGATTTTTGGTTAGATCTCGCGGAGTGTTAAGGCTCTCTGTGTTTATTCTCGTAATCGCATTAAAATATTAAATTATTAAAGGTACGTGATTATATAGCGTTGTTAGAAATAATGAAAACCAAACGAATTGATCCTGAGGATTGTAATTATTAATTGGCCTTATTGATCTTCCGGTAGTGATAAATAAGCGAGATACGCAGGGAAATTTCTGTTGTTTAATCACCGTTGTAAGCCACGTATTATCTTGAATTACAAAATTCCGCATCCGAATCCTTGCAAATTATTAATTATCGGTTTTGTGTTAGGAATACGGTATAGATAATTAAACCCTGTTACTCGGGATCTCGTGATCTCATATATGGCTCATTTATTTATGTATTTTAATGCTGAAATTCGAAATTTTAAATTTGAAAGAAAAAGAATTTTTTTAATCGATTTGACGTTTGTATGAAAAAATTAATTATCGAAGTATCAGAATTCAATATTAGTTAGCTTAAATATTCTTTAATTAAAAATTTTAAAGGTAAAAGTAATTTTCTGTCACAAATGTTCTTTTTATCATATTTTTATTGAAAAATTTTGAAACTATAGAAAATAATTTTGTATTCGAAGTTTATATTAATGAAATATTTTTAAAATTGAATAATTTTTCTGAAATACTGGATTTCCAAATTTTAGGAATTAAAAACTTAAACTATAATGAACTATTTGTTTTTGGTTAAATAGCTAATTTTGCTTAGTGGTAGATGTTGATTGAATTCACACCATAATAGTTTTTTTTATAAAAGTCGACGTTTCGGACACTTTGTTGTGTTTCTTTTTTAGACGAAAATTTCACATTATTGAATAATCGACTGGTGATTGGTTGCAATCTATATATATAAATTATTTAGCCATGTAAAATTTTCGTCTAGACAAAGAATACAAAAAAGTTTTCATAACGTCGACTTTATCGAAAAAATTATGGTGTTAATTCAATCTACACCTAATTGTGACTATTACAGCTACTTTAATTCCGAGGCAGCTTTCATCAGCAGCAACTTATAATATAACATTAACTAAATGTAACAATTCAGAATAAAATTTCACTTCAACCAATATTTAAAATTATCAAAACATTCATAACATATTCCAAAACAAATAACAACCCTATATAGTCAACCCTCAAAAAAGTAGATAAATCCGTATTCATTTAATCGAAGTCTATATACGCACACGTATACGAACCGCACCTCCTTCTTTTTTTTCATTCAATCGAAAAAGCCGTGCTCCACTCACGGCTCATCGGAAAACCGCCCCGTCGCATCGGCCTTATCGATCGCCAATAAGAAAAGAGCACAAAAAGCTCATCCTCCGCGGACCGACGGCAATTAAATTTAAGAGCTTCGCCTCGTCGCCGTGGTCGCGCGCTTCGTCTCTGCGATAGTCAAAGGGCCTCCGGAGCTAATTACCTGGCTGACTCTCTTCTCTCGTTCTTTTATCATCGATTTTTATCGCTCTCACATCTCTCGCGTATATATACGCCCCGACGCGAGTCGTAAACCTCCTGAGTGGACGACGACGACGAGCACGCGTTCGCCCTGAGAATTGCTGCTACGCTAGTATTATATCGCGAGAGAGACAGAGATAGAGGTTGACGTTATGCTAGTCGACGACGTCGAGGAGGAGGACAACGGGAACGAGAACGTGTTGTTTTTTTTTTTCGTAAATCCAAGGGTGTAAATTAAGTATCTTATCCGGTGAGATGCGGGGATGGATAAAGTCCAGGCGAGGAGGAAATATTGCATTGGAAGTTATGAAATTGTCACACCGTTAATCTCGCGGGGCGCGTGGAGTGAGAAAAAAGCGAGGATTTTGCGCGTCATTAAATATAAACAAGCCGGTATACAGTGTTTCGGAATTTATTACGTAAGCTGTCGATGCTCGCTTAATTTATTTGAAGTTGTTATAATGTTTCCTGATAATAATTTATAGTAGGATATTCTTGTGGTGAGTTATTAATTACATCTGTTTGATTGGTACATAACTTATTTTAAACTTCTTGCAGATCGTTTTTCAACAAAAGTAAAATAAATTTATCAACGAGAAATGGAGAAAGAAACGAAATAAAAATATTTTTTCGTTGATAACAGTTAAGTAAAAAAAAATATTTGCACGCGATCGTAAAGTTACAGTTATTTTTCAGCTTTTACGAAATAAATGTCAATAAAAATAGACACGTGTTTTTATCTCGTCATACTTGAAGAAACCCTCAATATTTTTCGCATCAAAATCCAACGTATGCCGGGAACTTTGCTAATACGATGAACACACCATTAATACTACATCATCAAAATTCTCCCTGATTAGATCAATTCGCAACACTAATTGAACGACGATCCAAATATCCTTTCCGAATGACAAATGACCGCTCGAAGGTATGTCGCGCGTAATGAACTGAAATCAGCGTAACTCGATCGTCGTTGCACTACTACCGCAATCGAGCTCCAAAAAAAAAACGAACTATTCAGGCAAACGAAGATAAATTAAGTAGCATCCGCAGTCACAGCACGGCAAATATAGACTACCGATGTACCTTGGTAGCATTCCACCAATATATATATATATCGAATACTCGTTAAGAGCTTGGGAATCCACTCGCCTTACAGTCAATGCGGTATATAGCAACGAGTATCCCGTCCTTCCACCGGCGCTCGAAATAAATTAGCGGCTGCCGCAATAGATCGACTACGACGTACGTTGGAATATTAACTTGGGATGAATCGAACGGATTCACCCTCTCGAGGAAGATCGTGGCCAATGCGAATGGAGAGATGAGGGTTGACGCATATAGAGCGATTGAGATATCGCCGAAATAAGAGATTTATGACAGGGAAGCGGGTCGAGCAGTCAAGAGGATGCGCTTTCCGAGATGAAGGAGGCGCAGCGATGCTATAGGATGCATTAGTCCGGATCGCTGGTATGCATACGCTCGATCTGGATTATAACTTGTGTGACTTCTCCTTCGCGGATAAGCAGTGTCATGTGACGTCGGAATTTCATGTGATGCCGAGTGATTGAAGTATGACAAAGTATAATTTATATGTCATTTCCTATATAGGAAAAACAGTTTTTTAGTAAATGAAAAGGAGACTTGCTCTTTAAAACAAAAAACTTTGACTGACGCGTTCAAATAAATTTGGTCAAAAATAAAAGACTTCAGCTAAATAATAAAAAAGAAATTCTATTTAACTATACCTACATATAACGAGTCATCCAACGCAGCCCCTCACTAGTCAAGAT
>JAYJLV010000001.1:4585241-4595656 GCA_036873485.1 Torymus texanus | reverse complement strand
AATAATAAAAAAGAAATTCTATTTAACTATACCTACATATAACGAGTCATCCAACGCAGCCCCTCACTAGTCAAGATCTTCTCTTCTCACGCGTACGTCGATTCAGTCGGATCTTTCTTTACACGTCGCACTGGCTTTCATTCCCCTCTGCACCGTCGACGTCGCGCGCGCGGCCATTCAACCGGACCGCGTGAAAGCCCGGAAGAAATTACCTACCTCCGGGGGCCGGCAGCGAAAATTCTCGCGCCTTGGCCACCTGGGAAAAGCCGCGAGAATCTCGAGCAAATTGTTTTCCGCTCGGACGTGCGCGCTGCCGCGTGAGCGCGGATTATATGTGCAGGCCGAGCTGACTACTACTGCAGTAGCCTCTTTGCGATGTCCATTGCGAGTCGAGCGAAGATTTTTCACGAGTGGATTTGGAGGGGATTTAACGAAATGAGGTGTATGTTATTTTAATTTTAAAATCAGAATCTGTTAAAGAAATGTTTGTCGTTTGATTTATGGGTGATAATTTTTAAATACTATAGATATTGACATAAAGGATGTGGGATGTGTGTTTAGTTTATTACTATATATCTTTTGATTACTCTAACTGTCTGGTGCTCTTATTAACAGTTTTTTATAGGTCTGTATTGATGTATTCTCGACAATGTTTTGATCAATAAATATTCCAAATAGAAAATCAGAGGTTTTAGACAAATCTGTAACTAATGTATCTATGAATTACGTAATTCTCGACTTTAGGAAATTTTTATTTTATTATCTTTTGTAGCTTTAATCTTTAATTCATTATCTTAGTCAGCTGCTATTCTTTACGTTATTCCTGAACATACGAATGAATAATGCAAGAAAAAATAAAAGATAGTAGTATCTGAATTTTAAAAGCCACAGCCAATTCAATAGCACATCGTTTACTCAAACTTAATATTTTGTTTCTACAGATTGAAGTTAAAAAGATCGAAAAACGCGTTGACTTAAAGATTACTTAATTCTATTTGTCGTGGCACTATGCTCTCCTTCGATGGATAGATCTTGTATTATTAATGTGATGAAATAAACTTAATTTATGTGATAAATTAGTTTTCTGTGTCCAATATTACCTAAAGTAAAAAGTGTCTAATTATTTTATAAGTTCTAGATTTTTTTTAATTTATACTATTGAATGCTCATTTTTTTAAATCATTTTTTTCATTTATTTTATCATTGTGCGCCAATTTTCTTTTTTAAATAAATCACTCTTAAACTTTCAAATAACATTTGGATCAATTTTTAGAGCCATGTTAAAATTAGTTAAACCATATATAGAAACTTTTTATATGATAGTTGCTATAACCGCACATCGATTATAATCTCAATACAATATAATGAATTGTTATGCATTTGGAAATGTTTTTAAATCCGATTTATCGCGAATGCGCAATTTTGAAAAATCTGAAATAAAAAAAAGTAATCAAAGGCACAATTTCTTGTGCGATAAATCTAATAAAAAAAAAGTTAATTTAAAAAATTTTGATTGGACAGAAAAATATTGCTATCACTCTATTCTATAAATAAATGACATGCCTGAATAAGCTTCCGCTGACAATGCCGCCGCCGTGACGCTGTGTATCCACGGATTTAAAGCGATCGGCTCTGAATTTACGGTGAATGTTTTTATGGTAATTGACGCTGTCGATATAATGGCCGATGTGGATTAATCCAAATAATCCAAATCGATGACGTCCTATCGCCACCCCCGGCTTTCAATGATAGATGGAACTGTAAATGTGTACTTCTGTACGAATGTTTTAAATCGAGCTTTAATCATTGAATGCACAGTGGAATATCGAAAATTGTTAATTGCATTACTAAGGGCATCGAAATTCTAAATCCATGCCATACTACTTTACTAAAATATCAAACATAAAAATCAATTTTAGATTTTCAATCATTTTTCATCAAAATTTGTTTCTCTAATATAATTCTTGCTTTGAATAAATACCAAAGTCGTTTTAGATATACCTCAATTCTTTAAAGAAAAGTTTTCTTAATCATACATCCTCACGTGAAAAAATGAACTATAGATTCCAGACACAATATTTTAACTATATTCTCCGTTTCTATATATCATTGCAAATTAATCTTTTATACTGTCAAAACCAAACGCACACACACCTGACACAGCATCTTCAGCAACGAAATCCTTGCGCTTATGCAGTACACAACTCCAAATCTGCAATTGGAAACACGAATACGTACGATAGTGCATCAACATTCCGAGACTAACGCTTGCGCTCGTACACAAATGCATAAACATGCATTATGCTTAACCTCGTCAGCAACTCTCTCTCTCTCTCTCTCTCGTGCTCGCGTTCGCGTTCACGCGCTCACGACGACTACATCCTAACGAACGTCATCTCGGATGTATACCGTCGCGCAAAGATTAAGTTCATTAGACCGAGGCATGGGCGCCGTTTGATGCCTTTAATTAATAAACATCAAACGCAAATCGGCACTGTATACTCGCGACGCGGCCGCGCCCGCTTTCGTCTACATATATCTGTACATGCTGATGTTTAGACTGGCTTTTTTTTCACCTTTGTTGAGGATCGCGCCGTTTTCGGAATTTAATTAAAGGACGGAGTTACCGCGATTCGTGTAAGTTATTTACTTTGGTAGCTTTGAAAAAATATGATGACGGAGAAATCGAAAACATTTTCAAACGTCGTTATGGAATTTGAAGATAGGTGGAAATTCATTTAAATATATATAAAATAGTCGGTGTCGGTGGTAATGATTCGCGGATTTTACATGTAAAATCAAAGTGAGGATAAGGCAATAGCTCTAAGGTTGTAATGAAATGATAACAGTGCTACTTATAAGTGATTTGATCCAACTTTAAGGAGGAGAATTTTTGGTCTGTTTCATCGTATTATTTTCTTTTGTTTTTATTTATTTATTTATAATGTATTTATTATGTTTTTTCAAACTATTACCAACAATGAAATTCATTTAATCCATTACTCATGATTATTCATAATACGTATACATATAAAATCATAAAAATCGACAGGAGGGCACATGAAATTCTTTATTCATAATGAATTTAAGAATAAAGAATATAAAAAAAATATATTCATTTAAAAAATTACAGTTAAAATATCAGAAAAATTTTAATGAGAAATAAGCTATTATGTAGTATATTTATCATCTGTTTGAATTTTTAGATATGATGTCAAGTCAAACGTCATCAGACAGTTTGTTCAGTCATAGATTACATAAATATTTGATTGATAAATTTTGCTTGTACAATTTTGTATGAATAAAAATCGTTCATTAATTAACCGCTTCATTTCTATAAATTCTATGCAAAAATAAAAATATAGTAGTATTTTAGGACGAATTACCGCAGACCACAACGTGCATATAAACAGCAATAAAAAGCGAGAATTACAAGCAGAAGCGAAGAGAATGATAAATAACGCGACAAAGGGAAGAGGGAACAGGCGACGCGGGGGTCTCGAAATTACGCTCTTACCACGCGATATAATATTCCCTGTTTCGGGCGCTCGCGCAGGGATTGATTATGTTTATCTTTCATTAAAACACAGAGCGAAATGCGGCGGCGAGGGACGTTAAACCCGTAAATAATAAATCGCGTGATTCTCTTTAGGCGAAATGCAAAAAGGTGCGGCGCCCCCATAGTTACGCGAGTATTTGGCAAAGGAGAGCGTTAAAAAAAACTGTAAGGATTCGGGGTCTCGCGTTTGCTCGCTGGCGAATCACGTGTTAGTTGTTTAATTAGCGTGTAGTTGAAAGGGATGTTTGCACAGTTTGTCGATATTACAAGTCTATGTGCGGTTAATTCTCCTAGGGATGTTTGAATTACTTAAATACAACTGCGTTCTATGTGTTCTCAATATTTAAACACCGAGTATTGTTTTAGACTTGTTTAATTTATTTCAGATAATGACTGAATTCTTTTTCAATTTATTAGATTTTGTAACAGAAAAAATCTAATACAATCTAAATGAATAAAAAGTGGCATATATAAAGATTTTACATCTTCAATCACATATTAAATACTTTCCATCTCATAAACTAAATCAATATGTAAGAACTATATGATACAGATGCAGTAAAAATTATAAAAGATATTCTTATGCAACCAAACAAACCAAAAAAAACGCCTATTCAATCCTATTTGCTTTACAAACAACGTCCTTAAATAACATTTCAAACTGTACTTATACCTCCGAGAAAGCCATATATAATTATAGCTGCATCTCACATAACCAACCATCTATTGCCATCTGCCGCACTACACGTGCACTAGGATGATTCAATGCTCTCGTTGTGAGATAGCGCCACTGCACAAGCGCACGATCGTAAAGCGCGCGGTGAATCGTTCATTCAAGAATGCATCAGAATGAACGCTCGCTCGCTCGCTCTCGCGTCGACGCTTTCATAACTTTAATGACTATTTAGAATCGGGGGACGAAGCTTTGCGCCCGACGCGGTAATTCGCGCGTCGGACAATGAGACCCTGCGCTCGACGTTTATGCAGCGCGTATAATAAATGGGATTGCACTTACTTGCTGCCCGTGTGTGCGTGTGAGTGTGTGTGTGTGTATAATATATATCGTTGCCGCGTGCGGTGAGACTTTTCGACATCGTATTTTGAAAAGAGCCGCGTGGTTTTATGACGACGAGTGGTGGGTTTTATGACGATTGTCATGATGGGTGAGATGGGAGATTGGAAATATTTTTATGCCGGATTTTAATGGACTATGCGACGGGTATAATGTTGGAGTTGATTGTCTGCTTTCCTTGTGTTTACGTTGAATTGCTTATAGTATTACAAAGGAATTATTTTAATTTATTTGTTAACAATTTTGAAAAACCGTTTAAGGGTATATGAGGTTTATTTGAAGAAAAATGGAATATTTAAATTTTGGTATAATTCATTGGTATAAATAGTTTTACTATTACAACCAGAAATGAAATTCATTTAAACGTCCGTATTTAAATTGAAAAATATCAACATTAAAAACGTACTCTTTGCGTATACCTTAACCATTAAACATTTATAATCCAATAAACTAATACAAAACTCATATCGCAGCAAACTACACTCATCCAACTTATCCCCTGCAATCACCCTCACTCATTAGAACTCAAGCTCTCGCGTATATGGCAAAGTTCGCTCGCGGCCCTCTCTTCATATAACCGAGCACACGACTAATTATCGTACGAAGGGAGACAATGCACACGCGTGTCTGGCGAATCGTCCAGGAGGAGAAGAGAGGGAGAGAGACGAAGCGAATTAAGTCCTCAATTCGATGCAAAGATCACTTCCGCTCCGATGATCACATCGGACCCTCTTGCAATTTCATCGGCGATGCTGCTTCGGGGGTTTTGTCTCTCTCTCTCTCTTTCTTCGTCTCTGTATTTGCTCGGCATGTCTGAGTTATGGGCTTTATTGAATTACAGCATACGAGGGGAGACGATGGCTGAAATTTTTTTCGGTGTGGCTCATGAAAGAATGTACGTGTTTCTTTTCGTTTCAAAGGAATTCCAGACACGTGCGAATAAATGTGAGAGGTTTGGCAATTTTTAGGATGTAAAAATTGCGTTGATTTAGTCTGCCATCAATATTGCATTATAAAAAATTAATACTTTTTCATTTTTCTAGCACTGGTGTTATCCATCTTTAATTGAAGTAGTCGTAAATCTTCGAATTTGGCTTTCTATATAAAAAAAAATCACACACACTAAATACATTTCATTATTTTTATATGATTCTTCTTAACTTCCTTATAAGTATACATTACCTCACAACTTTACCACCCAACGTTCTTCTCCGTTACAAAACGCACTTCATTTAAAAAAACAACGTCGTGGTAAGAGCACTCCTGAAATCGCTGCGTATACCCTTCGCTCTCGGATAATTTACCGAAGGCTCGTAAACAAAAGAGTTTTTCATCTGAAAATCGATCACTTCCAATCAATCGAATAAAAGAGCCCTTTTGAAAGCCTCTACTCTCTCACTCTCCTCGAGCTTCAAGAGTACGCGGCCCGTTACGCGTTCATCAATCAACGCGCGCTCGCGCTTATAATGCGATATCCCCCGTTGGAATTGGCCTTATTCCAGTTCAATTCCTTCGGTGCTCATCCGTACTGAAGAAAGCCAACGGCGGTAGTAGCAACAGCAGCGGTGCTCTCACAATAGCACACGCGCGCACGTACATATATACGTGCGAGCCAATATTTTCATACGTATAATAGTGTACGCGTGCCCTTTTGGTACGACGACCCTGACGAAAATATCTTCGTCGTTCGTCTGTGTCTGCCTGTCTGGCGGCGGTTACGATGTTTTGGAAGATCTTGGGTGGAAAAGTAAGATGCATAATTTTGGGGGTATGTATAGAGACGTGAGGTGACGAGTCGTTGAATGATTGAGCGTGGAAAAGTGTCGGGTATTGGGTGAGTGATTTTGTTAGAGAGGAAGGAAGTTGGAGTTTTTTAAGGGCGCGTAGGTCGAGTTCATTTTTGTGAAAGTTTTTTTAAAGGAAGTGTTTGATTTCAGAGGGTTTTTCAGATGTTTATTTTAGAATTTTTTCGTGGTGTGTTTATGGACTTGGGTGTCATGTTACTAAAGTATCGAATAACAAGGATTATGTATATTAACGAAAATGGTGTTGATATAAATGTTTAATTAATTTTTAGCCATTTCTTTTTGAGTTTGTATCTATTGGAACATTCACACGATTCTAATAACAGTTCAAATAATTTTCAAATCAGAAGAAACGCATCAAATCTATTCAATTCGAATCAATCCTGCCACACAACACAGAAACCTCATCAACAACTCTAGCAAACAATTCCATCCCGTCTCATTCTATGGGATTATTATTTCAGCCGGGCTGTCCATCACCACCGCGACAATAGAGAAACCCAATAGCGAAACCGTACCGCAAGCGGAAGTATAATCTTCGATAATTACTCTTGAGCGAGTATCGTACTACTAGATTCTCGCGCCTCAAAGTTCTTTGAACGTAGATAACGCGCACGTGCGTCCGAGGATAGTGAAAAAAAGCTCGTGGTTGCAACATAGTCAGCCAATGCTTTGTGAGACAGATTTCCTTTTACACGGATATGTACAAATTAAGGAGCGCTCTATGTGTACCGGCCGGAATTGACGATTCGATTGCGTTGGCGAGGATTGAAAGGAACAGCTTTTTTCCGAGATTTTTTTTTTTTTTGCGCACCGAGTAAAAGGAAGTTTCTCTGATAGCGTCGAGGGTAGATCCAAAAAGGTTTTCAGGAATTAATTACATTTGTCGCTGGAGGTATATTCGAAATGCTGGGTAATGTGTGTTTATTCATATGGAATTTTAATAATGTCGGTAGCTGTATTTTCTGAGAAATAATGAGGTGTGTATGGACGGATCATGAATATATATGAATGCGGAATGTAAACATTACGATGTTACCAAATGAGACATGATTTTTAAGAACCGCGCGTAAAATTGGTGCGCATGAAATTCCGTATGCGTTCATAAAGTAAATTTTCCATTCAATGAAGAGAAAAACAAATTCACGTATGTCGAATAAAATTCTTTCGCGGTTCATATTAAAATATTTTTAATTACTGTGAAAATTTTCAACCTTTCATTTCTAGATACCATCGAATATTATAGTTTATATTAACATTTCTATTCTCATTAATAACAAATCTACTCATTTTTCGCCCTATTCCAAACCCATCGACTATAATTTCATATAATCACTAATCAACTAAGCCCGATAACATAATCTTTATACTCCCATAACAACTGCGTATCCGCGCCATTCTCGCACAATTAAAGACCATCCGCATACTCCCCCACACACACACACACATGTAACCGATACAGATCTCCGAAAAACACCACAACCAACACACACACACACATACATATAAACGTACCATTCCCTCTCTTTTCAGCCACAATTATTCGGACAACCAACACCGCAGCATTGCGTGGAAAACGAGCGGGAAAGGCCATTTCGACGCGGCGTTATCGGCCAGCCGCGCATTCTCACGGCTTTTAGCTAATTTTAACCCCTCGCTCGCGTTCGTTCTCTCTACCTCACACATACATACACACATACACACAGGACAAACGCGACGATAATGCGCTCGCGTCGACTTTTCTTTTATAGCGCGCGCACGAGTAACGTCCCGTAATATAACCGTGAGCTGTAATAAAGGGACTGGCGGATCCTACCCCCACGCGTACTTTTCTGTTTTGCGCGTTTTACGAGAAGAGAAGTAAGGTGAGAGAGTGGGTGGGGTAGAATGTTTATGCATAGAGGTTCTCTCGAAGAACGCGTTGGGAATTATTAAATTTGTATAAGAGGTGGTGCATCGAGCGTCGCGCGATTAAGGAGGCGCCCTGCTCGAGAGAGGGGGGGTAAAAAAAGCTTTCAACCGGTTAATGAAGCAACGAGAGAGAAGAGAGAGAGAGAGAGAGAGAGAGAGAGAGATCGTCGTGTTTTCGCGCGCTAAGTGCAAACGCGAGGGTTGCGTTATGGAATTTGTATAATGGGGCAGGCTTGCTGCGCGGGGTACACGTGCACGTGCCGATGCAAGGGGTGTGTATAAGTGCTTTTGATTGAGATGAATTGCTTTCATCGCCACTTGCCTTTCTTTATGACAGATAATCGTGTATATTTTGGTTTGTCTTTACTCGGTCTTATACTCGAGGTACTAAAAAAAACTCAGTTTTTTCTTTAAAGCTACATGACCCATCCATTTTGTATTTGTCTGTAATTATTGTTGACTCGTATACTATATATTAACTTGCGATTTAAATATAATAACCCTATTTATTTATTTAGTTATTAACAAGAATTTTCTTTTTTTCTGTTCCAGGTAAGCCTCCCACGAACATCCTAATAAAAATGACCATTACTCCCCATCCTAAAACAGGTAAGTATACGCAGAAAATAAACAAATGAATTAGCACTCCTATATATACCTTATCTCAGATAAAAAAACGTACATCCACATGATATCTCAAACATTCTTCAAAAATACATAAAGTATAAATATTGACAGGTCCTCTTTCATTTCATATACACAAACACACATGTACAACCAACTCTTTCATCCCAAGCCTATTTCCGCGTCGAATTACAAAAAGCGTCCGTCCCAACGCCCGGAAACCGGAACACAGCAGCCGCGCACGCGCGTGCGACTCTGTACACGAGTGCGGGCGGTTTGTTGCGTCCTAGCATCTCACTCCCCTTCCCTGCTTTCAGAAAAAAAAGTATTAATCGAAGCAAAAGGACGTTGAGGCATAGTGAGGTGTATATACACACCCGCATGAAGAGGGAGAGAGAGAGAGAGAGAGAAAGATCCTTGGGGCGCCGTACGCTCTTTTACGAGTTCCGTTCACACGGGCAGACGACCAAGTGGCTGTGGTTGTATTAGTACTGGTAATAGTAGTAGTAGAAACAGCGTGAGAAAAGTTTACGCCCTTTTCATTCGGACGGGTAGATCGCGGGAGTTCGCGATGATTTTTCTGCTTCGGGCTTTCTTCGGTTGCTGTAATAGGGTTCTTGCTCGTGAAGTTTTTTTTTCAGGTAAGAGGAGGGAGAAAGACCTTAGGTACGTTCTCTAGGGCTCTTTGATTTTCTATTCACGACGACGTTTGATTCGTATAAGTAGGTTTAATGAAGTAATCATTACGAGGTCCTTTGTGAAAGTTCTCTTATGTATATATGATATCTTGGAGGGTTCTTGCCTACGTACTTACCTGAGGTTGTTACATAACTAGCAGAGTATATATAGGCAGCATTAAATGTTCACTGAAAGTTATAAATATAAAAAAGAAACATCTAAACACTATTTCTGTAAAATAAAAAACACGCGTGTGTTCCATTATAAATCAACCCCATATTCCACTCAGCTACTTCTAGTCTTTACTTTATCATCATATCTCTACACGTCTGTGACTTCTCTCTTCGCCCACACCT
The DNA here is from genome assembly GCA_036873485.1 of Torymus texanus. Taxonomy (NCBI): domain Eukaryota; kingdom Metazoa; phylum Arthropoda; class Insecta; order Hymenoptera; family Torymidae; genus Torymus; species Torymus texanus. Next base: position 4,585,651 of record JAYJLV010000001.1, on the reverse strand, counting down.
AAACAACATACTGCATGCTTCCGAAACACATAAACCAAACTGTCGATATATACTTATACACCACCAACAGCCGCAAAGTATATATATATATCCAGGAGGATCTGTTTTGTCGCGTCCGACACTTTTGAAATCCGATGCACTGCTCTCGGGTCCGTGTCATTATTCGTCGAAGAGACCGCTTTGTACTGCCCGCTTCACTCTTGAATTGGTTATATACCTACTCTTAGTCCGGAAGTAAGAGAAGGAGAAATTGGGCCGGACCGGCGCGTGTCTATACGTGCATGGTGACAGCGGGGGTCGAGTGTAGACCAGTTCAGGGTGGCAGGGTCATGTTGGTTTTCCGTGTTTATAGAGCGTGGAGGCAGGGTGAATGAATGACAAGGAAATCAGAGGAGGTTCGGAAGTAGGTT
>JAYJLV010000001.1:4568339-4579251 GCA_036873485.1 Torymus texanus | reverse complement strand
AGTTTTACTTAACAAGTTTATTCGTAAAAAATAAAAATCATAAAAATACTTAAATCTGTCCAAATTATCGTCAAAGAAACTTAAAGTGACTCATGTTGTCAGTTTTCATGATATAACAAAGATAGAATCGAGAATTCCAAAACAATAAGAGACTTCCACACTTTGTTGTTACCATGATTACTAAATAATTCTATTAAAAATCTCATCTTATTAGATGCTTCTATTTAAAAATCTAATTTCCTACGAGGAACACATGAAACCATTCAACCCCGTCACCATATCTAAACAAACCCACAGAATCCACGAAATCCACTTGATAAAAATCCCAACGAGGATCTCATCCCCCCGTGCAACACTGAACGAAACAAAGGCCGTGCGAGGCTGCGCGTGCTATTTCCGAAAGCCCTTCGGCCGGAAATAAATATTCTCTCGGGTATTCTTAGATGTGGTGCGAGATAAAGCCTGAACCGAGCCGCCGTCGAATGCGCGGGTGAACGACAGGAAGTCGCATTAAGCTCACCGAAGATCCCGCCTCGAGGAGACGAAGGAGAAAGAAGGAGGTGAAAAAACATTGTGTTTCGCCGGCGTCGATCGCGACGAGGTAATTAACGGCGTTTAACGTCGGCTGCATGGCCTTGGGCACCGGAAGAAGATTGCTAGGGACAAAAGTCGATTTCACTGGAAGTTTTTTTTTCTCAAGAGTTTTCGTGACGGGAAACTTCAAGTTCTTGAGGAAAAAGAAGAAATGTAATGGTGATGGATGTCCCTTATTATTAAGTTATTTGAGTAATTATATCTCTTGAAAATATATGTTTGGACGGTTACTACAATACGATTTATTTATTTCAATATTAATCATGTTAACATCATATATGTAATATAATAAAATTTAACCTTTGTATATATATTAATAAAAATGTAAGTCATTTATCTAAATAAAATATTTTTATAAACTAGAATATTCTATGAATTTTATAAAAATAATTCTTTTTTCAATATGTTTGTGTATTTTTCATTCAGTGCAACATTTACTTTTTCCAAATGGATGACTAGAAAAATATGATTTTTAGGGTCTTCCGTATTTTCAACGCCAACAGCGGAAATAGACTACACTTGTTTTTTGAGAAAACAAAACTCGACTTGTGTATACTTATTTTCACAATGGAAAGTGATAGTAAGAGAGTGAAAAGGAAATTAATAGAAGGGTAGAATAAGTGAAAATATGAAAATTAGTTTTAAATAATGCTTTAATGATATCTTTCGAGGCATTTATATATATATTTATAAAATCGTATATTACATCCATGAGGCTGGTCATTAAATAAAGAATGTCGCTCCCCCTGTTCGCCTCGCGTCGTCGATCGCGAGACAAAGGAACGCTATAACTCTCTTCTCTATGGCGCTTTTTTCTCGCGTCAAATTCAACGGTAGCGTACATCATACATAATTATAAAACAAGAACGACGCATATACATATATACTTTATCATTTTCAGTTATTTACTCGTAAATTATACAATCAGAACAGTACGTATTGGAGTTCCAGAGCGAGGAACTTTATGGCCGCCGTGGTTTATTTCGTCTCACTACGTTAAAACAAGTTGGAATAGTTGATACGAAATATTATCACGGTTAAATACAAAATGGATAGTATCGAGATTAAAGAACGATATTAGCATTTTCAATGTACTTCTGTATTCACACATTCTCACATCAAACGCTCGCTGATACACTCGAATGGTATTATTATAATCTCTCTGCGTACTCAATACACATGTATAACAAAACTCACTTTATAATCTTGGAAAAAAATTTGTTTATCTTTATCTTAACAATTATGTTAATTTCATTTTGAAAGTGAGAAAAAATAATGAAAATAAAAAAAGAAAATCGTCGAGTAATCTTCCCTCGAGGCCGACAATCAGTCGACCATATGTTATCACAGACAGGCGTTTAGGTCGTTAACCCTCGAAGACACCTCAGACTGACATTCATACTCAACAAAACTTTCTCCGGTTTTTATAACAAAAATTTTAAACATAACTTTATTGACTACGCACTAAATATTCTTAATGAACTATTATCGGTTATAATTTTGAAAAAATCGATTTTTTTTACATTTTTTGATACTTTCAGAAATCATCTCCTAAAATTTTATAAAGAAACTGCGCTAAAACTGCTATAACTTTCTTATTTTTTCAAATTTCTTTATAAAAATTGAGGAGATGATTTCTAAAGATATTACATCTATTCCATACCAAATTCAACTGTACAATTACTTATTACACTTAAAAGCAAACATAACACAATAAGTTAAACATTAGTCCAAGGTGTCTTCTCTGTACCGCGAGAAAGAATCGTTTTCCTTCCGAGGGTCACAGAAATCCTGGAGGTGGGTAGGACTGGTAACGGCTACGTTCTCGTAGTCGAAATATCCTGATGATCCGGTTTCGTTGGCAATGGCCTGTTGGCCATTTTACTAGCCGATAAAGTCGACGGTTGCTGTTTGGGTTCCGGCAGCTCTGAGTACAGATGTGCCGTGACGTCCGACGGATCGGCGTACTCACCCAACAATGAGTTTGGCCTTTTGCCGGTCACTTTTTTCGAGCCTATGATAGTCTCTCCTAAAGTCTTTAGGAAGTTCATAGATCGCTTCTCTGGATGTATCGATGCATCGATGTCTTCCGTCTGCTGGGCGTTATCTCGAGATCTCTCCTCGACATCTTCAAGTGCATACACTAGACCATTGGAGTTCCCAGCAGCTCCGTTGTCGTTGATAACATCCGGTGGTAGAGGTTGTGGCGCCCTGCCGGCAAGTGTAGCCAAAACAGGCTGAGATAACCTACTGGTACTTGGTACCGTTTCGTCACCAGGTAATTCTGCATACAAGTGATTCTGATCGATTACCCGGTGATCTCTTGGCTCAGAATACTCTATGATTTGAGGTCTTGGACGTACTAGACTAGGAAGAAGTTTCTCTAATGACGGAGCCTTAGTGCCAACGGTCACTGATGGCTGCCTCGACGCGGGTCTGGCCCTCTTAACCTTTGGCCTAATAATATCGTAAGCGTTGCCATCTACCGATGGTCTTCTATCGTTATTATTGTTACAGCTCTCCTCCACCTTGATGAGATCATAGAGATGCTCGATCATATCACGAGCATAGCTGTAGTTTTCTGGATCATTCAGCCTCTCTCTCAACTCTTTGAGGTAATCTTCTGTAAGTTCCTCGGGTAACGTTTGCGTAGCCTTATTCTCTGTGTAAGTGTAATTTCCACCCTCAGCTGCCCCTTCATCCTCCTCTATGGCATCTTGATGGGCTTCGATATCCAAAATTCGCGTCTCGGGCTGCAAGCCCGCATACTCGTGGACGCTTAACCTTGAAATCGATCTAGCTGAGGTAGCTGCAGTCATGCCACTCGTAGGCGAGAACCAGGAATTCGCGATATTCGAAATAGTATTTGAGGTAAGTTTGGGGCAAACACCTCGACGACGCATATATAGAATTCCAGAGGTTAGAATGACGATAACTATCGAAAAGACAGCTACGATACACACTATAATAATAATTCGCTTTTCCCGTTCCAATTGATCTGGATCACTCATTTCCACATCGAAGTAACCCTTATGCCTAGGATACTGATGCGGACCTACACTTGGTGGACTAACACTCGGTTCCGATTTTGCGGGTAAATTTGTGCAGTTAATGTTATGAGATTTCGAGCAAATGGTCTGAGTGTAGTTGCGCATACCAAGATAGCCCTCAGGCAAATTAAAACAGTTCCGTAGAAATTTGTCCACTACACAATAGCTTGAGTCCATGACCCAGGTTACCGAAGTATTACTGCCCACTCGTTCGCGCACCCAACTTTCCAAGTTGCAGTTGCAAGTGCGCTTGAAGTAATTGGTGCCGACGCGCGCCGCCGTGACACTCTGAGCGATCTCGACGAAAGCCAAGGAATCGGGCTCCGCGTCCTCGATGTGATTTCCTGAGAAGGAAAACTCGAGAGTGGTCGCTTTCGCGAGATCCGTACTATCGGCGTTGATGGCATCTGCTTCGAGGTTCTTAAAGAGATTGTTGTCGATAGATATCCGATTCCACTGATGAAAGATGATTGAGCGATGGCGAAGTTTGTGGAACTCATTGTTGTTCAAGGTCACAGTGGCCACTGTGAGGTCAATCGCGCCCGGTTCTACGTCAGTTAATCTGAAAATTTGAAAAATACAATATAATTAATATAAATAATCTTCTGTATAATATAAGTAATGTATCATTCAATTGAAGTTTCTTTTGATAAGAATTGTCGCTTGTTAAATTGTATAAGTGATTGTTATATTCAGAGCTACTGACCTAGAATACTGAATGGTTAAATTGTTGGCGCCGGCTTTGAAAGCTCCAGTTCGGATGGTCGTTATCCTCACGTCGACGAATTCCAAGCTATGAATGAGCGTTCGATCACTGAAGGCGCCCGGCTCGATATCGGCTATAGACGCGTTACTGATTGTAACGCTCAATATAGTCATGCCGCAGAAAGCATCTTTCTTTATTGCCCCAGTCCAGAGATCGTCCATGCGTATTTCAGCCGCCGTCGAAGGAAAGACTGCCGTTGGTAACTCTAGGATTCTCACGCTTTGGAACATAATCTAATGAAAAAAAAAATCGAAAAAATTAATTATAAGTTCATATTCAAAACAATCATTTACACTTCGTTCTTCGCAATGCAAGAAATATTTACCTTTGTCGCTGGTCCATGCCGCCCATGCTGCGTGCTCTCGAACTTGAACGCATTGCTCGACAATTCCAGATTCGGCACCTCTTTCACCGATATTTGCAGCAACCAAGAAAAAGCACTGGGCTTGATCGTCACATGCCTACAGCGAGATATCGACACGCTCAGTGGACCCTTTGTGTTCTTGAACGCATGGCTCTCGAGGATGACGCGATTGCATTCCGATACTTCTAGCAGCGGATTAGGCGCACTGAGATTCTGGAAGGCTTGACGATTCGCCACAACGGTATAGATACCCGAGACGTGGACGCGCTTTAATTGGGCACCGCCTGTAAAGGCACCCGTCTGAATGCGCAGCTCGCGACAATGCGACACCTCGATCTCCATCGTATCCTCTGGTATCATGCCCTCGGATAGTTCCACATCCTGGAATATAAAAAAGGAAACGTTAGTTATTAGTTTATTGGTACCATGTGAAAACATTTTCTATATATTATTAAGTACTATGTTGAATAAATTAAATATTTTAAATTATTTAAAATGTATTAAGAGTCCGTAATTCTATCCTAAAAATGATTCAACATTTTTTTCTTAGATGTAATATAACCTATTAAGACATTTTTCAGTTTCTAAAGATAGGGAGCATACGAAAAAACCTTCCGTAAATACAACTTCGTTAACCAGCTAATCTACAAGAAATTCGCAATATGAATCAATCGCAGTTCCCATGTCGACAACTAAGGAAATCGACCAACACGAGGAGACAACCAACGGACAAAACATATACGCGTGCGCATTAAACGAGCCAGTGTCGAGCACTTCGCTATGGGAAAACCTCGCGAGCGTGTTCGCCGTTCGCACAACGAGAGGAGGCAAAAGGGGCGCAAAAAGCTGCCCTGCGCAACCCTTCGGCGTCGTTGTTTCGTTCGCTCTCGCGTTCTCTCGGGCACTCTGAGAGTAAAAAAAGATCGAGAAGAACGAAGCAAACTGCGACGTGACTGGCTTCTAGAAAATCCCTGAAAGCGACACATCTTCCCTTGTGTCTTCGTCACGGTCATATCTCTCTTCTTTTTCTTCCCGTGGCCCTCGAGTTTCTTCTTCCACTTCTGGATATATAAACAACACATATGCGACGCGTGGAAAGTGTAATATTACAAGCCACGAGGAATTTCCAAGGGACGCGTCGTCCAATGAAATTTGCCTGCAGTGCTGCAACCATACACTGCTTATTGATTTCGAGATATATACGCGTATGTAATGAACGCGGCGCTCGAATGACTGCGTTTCACCTTCGACGGTTGGTAATGTGTATAGTGATCTGTGCGCAACGATATTTTTAATTCGAGTTATTTCGCGTTTTAGCTGAGAGTAATGTAATTGCAGTTTCGTGTTTGTTTTGCGAGCAAGGTGACACGTGCGCGAGGACGAGAAAACCGCGAAACGAGAAACTGATGCGCAGACGGATTATCCACATTAGCCACGGGATTACGTAAGAGCCGAATGAAATGTCCGTGGTTTTTGTTTTTTCAAATGTATGTTTTCGAAGTGATTATGTGGTTTTCAAGTAATACGATATTAGTTTAATGTTTTTTAATAATATCCTTTGATCATAGCAAACTAGTAGTATGACCAACGATAGATAATTAAATATGACATTAATTCACTGTTACCAATATTAATATAACGCGAAATGAATTAGCATTTCTGAATAAATCAAACATAACTAAATTCAACATACCGAGTTTGTTTTTTCTATATTAAACTCTACATTATCGCATACAATGTGACTATCATCACGCAAAATTTTACACAACTGAAACACTCTCGTCACAATGAAGTATATTAACTCATCTCATTCACGGAGAGAGAGAGAGAGGCGCTCGTCAAGTCAGAATCTCTCTCACATTGTTATGCCAGGTATCTTCGAGACGCGTTCGCTGTCTCGTCCATTGTGCGTCCAGTGAGCAATCAACGAGGTTATAAGGTGTACACCTTTATTACGCAATTCGCCTTGCCATTGTTGCTGTGTGTATATTTATATGTAGGGTAGGAGAGACCAAGCGATCGGTATCGAATTTGACGACGCGTTGGATTGAATCGAAGAAGCCGAATCATGGTGTGTTTCGAAACTTGTCGCTTTCAGGGTTGGACAATATGTTTTGTTGTTGTTCGAAGAGAATGAAATGATTCGGCAGTCACGTAGTATATTAAATATTACGTGTTGCAAAATTCTTGGATATATAGATTTTCTGGAGTAATGGAATCAAGGTTGCTCTAATTCTTCGGTAAAATGAAGGTTATAACAATTAAGATATAGAAGGTAAAATTGTGGTTTACAAAGTTGCATATATTAAGTCGCAGGCGTGAAGAGCACGAAACTTTTGCTCTCCTTTTATGGCCCAGTGCGTATTAAAATAGGTTTTATGACTCAGGGTTGAGGATTCAAGACGGTCGACTATTTAACACCCGATTTAACATGAGCATTAGAACGTCTATTCATTATGTTAAAATGAGTAACGGCCAGCTAAAAGAGCGAGCCTGTAGAGGCAATTTATGGCATGAAAATATCGAAGAATACTTGGTAAACTATATATAACGGTTTCGAGGAACATAATTTTCTTCTGCACGAGGTAACCGTGAATATTTTATTCTCGAAAATAAATTAAAATTAATTGAAACTGCATTAATATATATCTTTTTTTTTTGTATAATTACAAGCCTGCACGCGATGAATAATGAAATTCTCCGATCACAAAAGTGCGATTCATATCGCAATCGACCCATATATTCGGCGTCCGATAAGCCGACCGTAATCTTACTCATTACATCGTCGAAAAAAAAGAGAAGTAATCCAACCGTCTATATCTTACCGCAATATGAAAAAGCTGTACCTCTAGAAGCAAGCATAAATTGCGTTCGCTCGTATTATATGAACAAGCGGAAAAAAAGGAAAACAAAGCTTGTCAGTTTCCCAGAAGCAAAAAAACACAAAAAGAAAAAAAAAATGATCGCGTGGAATTCACACTCGATACCGATCGAAGTCTGTGACAGAGTGAGAGAGAGAGACAACACACTCCAAGGTTACATGAGCGCGCTATACTTGCACGTGAAAGTGACTCAGACTCGTTCTCGTTTTATCGGCTCTCCGCGAGCAAGCAAGCAAGCGAGCATCTTCACTTCCGGCACGCACAGGCTGTATGTGTGCACGCGCCCGGCATTTTATTTATAAAGCCAAGCAAGAGGTACACGCGTGCACTTACACATTCGAGAGATAGGAGCTCTCTGCTCTCTGAGCTCTCAATATTTTTACCGACGATGAGATGTATGTGAAAGAGAGAAAGAGAAAGAGAGAAAGAAGGAAGGAAAAAAAAAAGAATTCGCGATGTCTGCGGGGTAAAGGCAAAGATTCCGAGAACTCTGCTCTGTTTGTTTGATTCCGTTTATTCTTGGGTCGCGTGGCCGATAATAATGCTCTGTATAAGCTCGTTATTTCAAAGTGAGGGAAAAATCGAAGTTGTTTCCAATCGATCATGTTGTTGTAGTGTTTAATTTCAAGGCGATTTTTTGCAGTGTGCAGATAATGCGCGAGTAATTATGTACGAATATAATGCGTTGTGTTTCTTTACTTAAACGTTTCTAAGTATAAATTTTAACGCCACTCAATAACTAAGTTTCTCATATAACGATAATAATAACCCATTGTTTTTTCTATGATGCAGGAACAAAGTTGAAGAATCCGTCAGATTACCATTAAACGCAAAGACGCATAGAGTAAACCTACATCCATATCCCCATACACGCAAGACTCAACGCTTCTCCCATGCGCTAAATCAACAATCATACCATCCCGCTCCCAATTATCATCCGAACCCATCATACATACACACGCATATACGCATTTCTTGGTTCCGAATTAAGAAAAAAGAAACACAAACAGTAAAGGAGCGAGCGAGAGAGAGAGAGAGAGAGCGAAATTCTCGTGCTATCATCGGACCTACGTAGTTCCCAACTCAAATAAACGCATGTATATCTCAGACTGGACAGCCATCACAGCTCGTGCAGTCGCGTCATAACATAGTTCCAACGTGCACATATACAAGTTTCCTGCCCTTCGCGTTCGGCTCTACTTGAAAATTTACATAAGGGGGAAAAGGATGATATAACGCAGTCGCCGCGTCACATCGCATTACATTACATGCGCGAGAGGAAATATTAAACGTCGTGGCTCGGTGCGAAGAGAGATCGTATCGATGAGAAATGGAAAAAGCTGAGAGAGAGAGAGAAATTCATTTCGAATGCGTATTCGAGAAAAGGTTTTTGTAAAGGAGCAAGGAGAAGATACTATATGCTTGTGTGAGGTATTATATGGAGATTCGGATCGCGCGTATGGCTATTGAGAGCTTTGGTATATCGATGTATCTATTGCTTCCGTTGCTTTGTGAGGGTGTCAGTTTGTATATTAGGTATGAATTTATTCTAATATATGTTTTGACATTCATTTATTTTATATTAATAGGTTCTCGGAAAATACGTTTGTAAATGACGTTTCTAAAGGATTGAAGTAATATTGTAATTTTAATGAGAAAATATGTATAATCTATCAGATTAAAATCGATAGAGATAATTTTCGAATGAAATTTTCTCATTTACATTTTCGAGAAAGTTTTCTCGTTTCAAGTATTTATATATAAGAAACATAAAAGTTTTACGAGTGTTACACGAATACATATACAAAAATGTACCATTAACATACGCCAAAACAAATAGAAAGCAATTCCACCCAAGTATAATAAACCATAGCGAATCCCGCGCCTCACTCCTCACTTCTCTGCTAAGCAATAATAATAATAATAAGCCAGTGGTATTATCCCTTCGAAGCGCATCGAGCATTAATCGAGAGTCACGCGTATGCATGCGAGTCAATGTTTGTACCGGGACGATAAACGCGCCGACCGAAACACACGCCTCCGAGACGCACATAACACGCTGCTACTATAGTGTACAGCTGGCTGCTGCTACCTGCGCGCGATCGTTCAAGGCAAACCTGTGTCGGTCTGAAATTGAGCTGCAAATTACACACACACACACACACACACACGTGTATAGAAAACGGAGATGCGAAGAGCGCGTGGATATGGAACGACTCGCTCGTGTATATTTTTTCGCACACGTGTAAGAGGGAAAGAGTAAGAGAAAGAGAGGGTTATGTAAATATATACAAATGCGGTTTCTGTTTGTGTGTAATATGGGAGTATCGCTTGTCGTGCACAGACGCAGCAGTTGCGATTTGCGAAATGAGAGAGGATCGATGTGGATCGCTGGAGTGCGTTTTTCGGTAATGCGAGGAACGAGAGCACAGCTGGTACGATTAGGTGCTATACTCGTGTGTGGAGGAAAAAATATAATACGCGGTGAAGCGAGGTTTTTACTCGCGGAGAGATTGGAACGTGGATTTCTCAGTATATTCGATACGGTCTACAATTTTATGAATATATATATGTATACAAACAAGTGGATGAATTGTGGATGATTTATGAAAAATTTAACGTGCCGTTGTGTATAGGGAGAAATATTATTTTACAAAAGTTTGATATAAAAAATAAAAAGGTGAAAAAGCCATCTCAATTTACGTAACTTTATCTCTTTCGCCGCGCGCGCGTGCGTTGGGCATTAATCATGTTAAAAAGCTGTCACTGCGCCAATAAAATATTTTCGTAATGATATATACACCGTATCATCATCATATAAATTAAAAGTATAACCGTTATGCACGAAAGACGTATATATACTTTGAAATTATAGTTTGAAATATATGCTTATTTTTTTACAGGGAAATTTAGATTTTTAAATAAAATGCTTTTAATATGTATCTCTATATATCTCTATATATCTCTAAAAATAACATCGAGAAACAGTAATTATTATCATCTACGAAAAATTAATTTAAAAACATTTCAATTCAACAACCACTCTGAATATTCATTTTCTTTCATACATATATATAAGCAGCACTCAAAATCTCCTAAAAGCCACTGCACAAGTGCGTGTAAGAAAAAGCCCAGCTAATTCTCATCCCAACTTGAATGACTAAGACGTCGCCGACGCTCTTTTCTCTCCTGTATTTACGCTGACTCAAACGCTTCTCTCTCTCTCTCTCTCTCTCTCTCTCTCTCTCTCTCTCTC
>JAYJLV010000001.1:4549960-4568239 GCA_036873485.1 Torymus texanus | reverse complement strand
CTCTCTCTCTCTCTCTCTCTCTCTCTCTCTCTCTCTCTCTCTCTCTCTCTCTCTCTCTCTCTCTCTCTATTTTCTACGTTTCACGTTCATATGCAGCGGGAGGATAAACGTGCACCCGAAAACTCGCTGAGCGCGTTGAGTGTCTATTTCGGGCTGTACAGCGCATGTATATAGCAACGGCAATGGCGACGCTTCACGCGATGGACAAAGAGCGAATTTTCACGCCTGCAGGCGAGTTATGAGCCTCTCGGCGTGGTTTTGCAGTTTGTATTCATATTTCCTGTGGTACTTTGGATGGACTTGCTTTTGAATCTTTTGAATTTCTGCCTTTAAGTATTATCTGTAGCCTGTGGTTTTAGCGTTTATAACAGGTTCTTTGGACTGTCCATATTCATATACGAATATAAAGATTTTGTATTTGTATAAATAACCGTATATATAGTTAGTGTCCAAAATGATGCGGTATATTATAAAGAATACTTTTAAAGCACCTGTTCAAATTTCATATAAACTGTAAACAAGAAACAGCAAATCAATCTCTCTCTTTCCTCGACCGCAATTACAATACCAATCGTACAAAACCCACCTTTCCAAAACAAAAAACTTCCCCTTATAGACGCGGTTCTCACGGCGCCTCGTTCGTTCTCTCTCTCTCTCTCTCTCTCTCTCTCTCTCTCTCTCTCTTACTCTCACGGACGTTCGTTTTTCGTCCGGTGCCGGTGCAGCTGCAGCTGCAGTCGCGAATTAATTTCGGGCTCCGGGGCCCTATGGTGGTTTTGGCCGCGCGCCATCGGCTTGATCGTTCGAAGAGGGAGTAAAGAAGAAGAAGAAGAGAAGGCCGAGGGTGAGTCGACGGAGAAACACGAAACAACGGAATCGTTTTCGTCGAATTTCCTGTATATCGATTTGGCGCGTGCGCTTAATGCACTGTGGCAGCCGGCTTCTTTGGCCCGTAGAGTCCGCAGTGTAATTAGAGCGGGAATTGAAATTGTTTTTCGGCGACAGTTTCTCGAGGTTTGAAAAAAGTCAGTAAATCATCTTTTTGTAATCGCAAAATGTATGATCTTCCAAAAAACCAAACTTTTAATATTTCAGAAAATTAATGTTATCTTTTTTCTATTTAATGAAATAAAGTTCGTTTAATTGGTTTACGTACTCCCTTATTTAAACTATTATTAAACTGTTATGTGTATTATTTCTAAGTGGATTATTTACACCGGTTCCACTGACTGACATGCGACCAGATGAAATGACCTAAAAAAAAAGATATTCAATGCGTTCTTTGTCTTTCTTTACGGTCAAATAGTTCCACGAGGAAAGTCCTATTACGAATCTATGTTAATAGTTTTATTGTTTCCTACACAAAACCTCGTGTATATGCAACAAATGAATATTACACACTCTAAACACACCCATAATCATTAATTAAATCATCGTCCTCAAAAATACTCCTCCCCACGTTTAACCACCGCGTAACCCAACACTCGCTTCTTCCCAACCACACGCCATGTCAATCACACACACACACACAAACACGCGCACGCACGTGGAAAGAAAAAAAAAACACGTTTTCCCAACCTCCCGTCGTTGCGCATCACCATGAGCGACTCTCCCGCACTTGCCTCCCGGAGTAAACCTCAAGATGGCCCTCGCGTTCTCTACTCCTCCTCCTCCTTTACCAGAGTCTCAAAGCGTGATAAACGACCATTTGGGGCTTTTCACGCGACGGGAAAAATCCGTGGGGTCTGATATGTGTCGCGCTTGCGTGTACTCCGAGGAAAAAAGGAACGAGAGAATTCAGCAGCGACGAGAGGAGCTTCAACGCGATGAAATATCGAGGTTTTCGAGAGGGCCGTGCGCGCGTGCACGGGAGGAGTAAAAAGCGCAACGTGCTCCACATTCGGAAGAGAGGCTGCGAGAGAGGAAGAAGGCGTAAATCGTCGATTGCTAACGAAGAGGGTTTATAGGCGGGTTGACGGCTCTGATTTTCAAGGATGTTTTCGTTGTGGTTGTATTTAATTTCATTTTTTCAGCGTCTCGCGTGAACTATTTATTCGTAGTATTTAGCTTTGATAATTTCACCTATTAATTACTGCAAATTATAATGGATCGCAGTAGTTCTTGTATTTTATTTAATCTTCACTCCGATTAATCATATAAAGTTCGTATAACCTCGTTTTCAACTTCCACTAGGTAACCATTATAAAAGTACGAAAAAAACTTACTTTAAACCAAGACTCTCCGAAGCCAAAGTCACGCGTTGCTTGATGGATATAAAAATAACTCGTGAACTTATTTATTATACCCACCTAATCGTTACATTCACCTACATCATATAACCGCACCAAGACGTGTACGACCTCAACGTGTGTATTCGCCTCACGCGCGTTTCGCCGTGCATCGAACAATACCTTCCCATCGTCTCCCATAAGGAAACCATTGATTGGCAAACAAGAGAAAAAAAAAAGAATATAGCAGCAGACTGACCAAAGTAATTGTTCCTTATAAGCTGTGACGACGGCGAATGCCTAATCGAGCGGATATATAATTAAGCAGTGAGCCAGACGCGCGACGAATTTATATACTTTTCACGATTTCGAATTCGGCGAGCAAGAAGACTTGAGAAAAATTGAGACTGGCGTTCGGCCAAGCGCCATTGTTTATATTACGGAAAGAGTGAGAAAGAGAGGAAAGAGCGAAAATAATATCGCAGAGAAGTAAAGTGGCAGCGTTTCGGAAACTTGTTGACAAGGTTTTATGCAAATAAAGTGCTGTGTGTATAATGCAAAGAGTAAGAAAGAGAAAGAGATAGAGAGAGAGAGAAAAAAAACACTTGTTGCTAGAGAGATTGTAAATTGAATTATGTAGTTGTGGAATATACAGACCTCCGAACAATAATAATATCCTGAAAATATTTATAATAAGCTCAGGTGCGTATACCTTACACTAGAGAAACTTTCTATACAAAGCATATGCACATACGCGTACACAACACTTCGAGCTGCCGCTCCTCCTCGACCTCGCGATAAATAACGAGCTATTAAACTCGGCGCGCTGTTTACATACGAAGAATATTTCTGAAGCGCGGCCGATGTTTGCATATATATACGTATACACATACGTACGTATATACACACACAGACAGAGAAAAACTCGTTTCTATTTCCGATGAGTCAGAAAGCCTATACTGCTCCTGCTGCTGCAAGTCGCACGAAGCCGTCGCTTTGAGATAACGCCGCAGTGGCGGCGGCATACAGCAACAGCAGCAACGCGCTTTATCTTCGACGATCCATTGAGTCGCTGCCGCCACCACCGCTGCCGCCGCCAACGTCTAGAATATTTTCTTATTGCCTACAGTCTCACGTCTGCGTGTAAAGTGACGGAGCGAAGGGGAAGAAGAAAAGGATTTTACAAAGTGGGTATGCGATGCGCCGCGCATTATCGTGAGAATTTTACACTTGGCGAATCGAGAACATGGGGATGGTGTGATGTTATAGGGTATGGAAATTTGAAAAACCTTGCTAAAGAGAGAAAGAGAGATAAATCGGGTGGTTTTTATTTAAAATTTACTTTTAGTTTTAATAAAAATGAAGTAGTAGTGGAGAAAGGAATAAATAATTATCATTAAGACCTTCCATAATTAATACAAGAACTACATCCATTCAAACGCTCTGCTCTCCCACCACGCATTATTATATATCTCATCGGCCATCCATCATTCCTGATATATACTACCAACTTCCTAAAAACCTCCTCCATCACCATATATATACATATATAACCAATGAATTTACCTCTCTCCACGCGCACCGCCATCACTACCAACCTTACTTCCGCTTGTCGTCACACAAAGCCCTGTCGTCTCTGCCATCCTCTCCTGACATCGCGGATTTCACGAAACTTTGCGCCACGATGACGACCTCTTGACCTAATGCGCGCGCACAGACAATGCCAGCGTCTTAATACACTTCGCGCGCTTTAGTGCCATTCAGCGGGGAATGGCACACGCTAGAGAGCGAGAGGATGGTGAATTAATGCAGACTATGCCGAGCCCATTATTATTATACGACTGCGAAATTGAATATTCGCCGCCGAATTATGCCGCATATATATATACGTAAGCGTGGAAAGGGGAACCTCGTGTATTGGTGGTTAGATACTGTGGTGTGGATTGGTATATTGTATAAGGCGTGGTTGGAGATGAAGGATTTTTTAAAAATAAATGGTGTTGAATTTAGATATGTATTCAAGTTAGTGTGAAACGTTAGTTAAATAGGGAAAACTGTATTTTCCATCGTCACCTAAACCTCAAATATGTAATAAGCACTCGTGTTCCAAAATCTAACTTCCTGCGTGTATACCTTATCAACGAACCCTTCCCTTTTCTCTCAATCACCTTTAAACACGGTATCACCAACTCTTTCCAATAATTGAGTCAACATTCTAATCAACCTCGTGTTAGCTTATCTCTCTCGCATTCCTCACCCTTTCCCCTCCAAAAAAAAACGGATGTTACTTCATGGAACACGATCGAGCCGACATCGACTCTTTTATTTCTTTTTTTTTTCTAAATCCTCGCTACATGCAGCTCGATAACATGGTATACACGCGTGGCTGCTCGATGGTACTACAACCACGCGCTTGTCTATTCTCATTCACGCGGAAGTCGAACTTCGGTTCAACGACCTACATTGTACGTGCACGTCGTTGCCGTCGTAGCCACAGCCGCAGCAACGCTGACTTAATCAATTCTTCCGCGGAGCTTGAGCGACTGACATTATCAGTTGCTGTGCAGCAGTAGCAGCGCAGCTGTTGTTTTAGGTAGGAGTATAGGGGAATGGGTGTGATAAGAGTTTCGAAGGTGAGATCGAGCGGAGGTAAAGGTTGAACGAGTTGATAATTAGGTGAAGGGGGGGTTCGAAAAGTGGAATCGAAAGAGGCAGAAGTAATGTATATAAGGAACTTGTGCTTAAATATCATTTTACTCGGTTTAAAAGTGGTAGAATATTTATAGGAAAATTTTGCAATGTTATCGATTAGTTTAACATAATAACATATATTTGAGACATTTGCATAACGCTATAATAATAGATCATATTCAGTTTCTATAACTTCCGATTCGACAATATTCTAAATCACACGATTGAATCGCAAACAATATAACAGCGCGATCCATTCAAATTATACAGCCATAACGAAATTTCAAATCTCTCTCTAAACGATGAAAATCTCTCTCTCTCTCTCTCTCTGTCGACGATAGTCGACGTCGTAATATTATTCGGCGATAAAAGCGAGTATACTATACGCAGCGGCCGTGGAGAATATGCCGGCGCGTAATCTTCGCGAGATCGTCATAAAGATGCGCAGCGTGGATGTATATATATATGCATATGTATATGTATGCTACGAGCGAATAACGTTGCGGGTAAGTTTAATCGAGCGTACTGCACCATTTCGATTTGTCGAATTGTCTTTTACGACACGAAAGCCCACCAGCTTGAGTTAGATTTGAATTTCGATAGCGGTCAGCGTTAGAGTTGAAAAATTCAAATCACTTTCTTCGGCGGTACTCTGTTCGGATTTATTTTTGGAAAGGGTATGATTTTTTGAAAACCGCATGAATTGATGAGATGACAGGGTTGAATGGAATTGGAAAATAGGTGATACTTTAAATATGGCTTTAGTATTTATACTATACAGATATTAAAAAAACGTACTTGTCAGAGTTATGGTTAATACGACAATAATTCAATATAATATAATTAACCGCAACACGACGATACAATCCGAAATCATTACACCCGCATCGAGAGATATATAAGACCGGCCACGACACGCACGACTGAGTCGTCGCCTCGTGAGTCGTGTGAAAGGCCCTGTAGCAAGAATTAACGCGCTCGCCTCGACTCTAACTCACTCTCTCTCTCTCTCTCTCTCTCTGTATCGCGATAATTCGGTTAAGCCATTTAGCGCGCAAGAATCGCCGTCGCGTCTACGCCGCGGCAATTTATTAATCGGCTAATTGCAATCGCATAAACCCATCGGACGCGCTCGAGAGCGCTCCAAGGAAAAAGGAACTTTCCTCCCTCTTCTCGCTCTCTCTCTCTCTCTCTCTCTTTCTCTTCCTCTCCGCTTGGAATTAAATTAGCACGTCTCTTTTGTGCTTTTTCGTCCTTTCCAGACGCGGAGAATTCGCGAAACGCCAGCTTATACCTAATTGCCGCTAATTGCCCGTGTAATTGCGCGCGTTCTTTCGGACTTTTTGAGCGAACGCGCGCATGTGCCCGTCGAGACATTTGCGTTAAAGGGAGGGTTAAATCGAGATTTGAAGACCGCGTTAATGAGCTTCGATTTTGTTGAATTCCTTCTCTTCGCATGTAGTTATAATGTAAAAGTGCAATGAGCTTTTCAGTCAAAGCTTAAAATATATCCAAATAAGAATCGTATATATGTATACGAGTTCAAAGTAAAAATAACACCTACGATCATTTGAAAAAAAAAATCTTAGCAGCGGTTTTGATTGTATTAAACAAGCCGCCTTTTATTTTATACGATATGATTGACACACATATACACACGTATATAATATACGATCCTCGAGTAACACATACTCAGCCGCGATACATTATACCGTGCGACGACGGGGAGAACTGTTTCATCGATAAAAATTAGATTTTTATTGTATAATCACGTCGATCTATCTCAACGCGTGCGCAAGCGCTCGTGTGTGACTAAATTATCATAAATTAAATATGAGTACCGCCTATAGAAATATAGTAGCCCGTACCCCCGTTGTAGTCGACGCGTTCACGCATGTGTACACGTATACATACGTACGCGTACACCAACCTTGTCCCGACCTTATGAATGGAGCTTTAACAAGGTCATTTACTTTTGTATGACGAATCTGAATTCACGAGAGATGTGGGCGCGAGAGTATATAAGCGAGCGAGTGAAGATTCATAGGCGCGTCTTTAATCGTGAGAATGGTATCTAACGAATTTTTTTTTTTTTTTTTTTTTTTAGGGTGTATATGAATAACGAGACCGTTCTTTGCTTATTTTATTTTTTTAACTGAAAGTTATGGAAAAATACTCTGCGGTTGACGACAAAAATTGAATTTTTACATATATATCGCCGAGTGCAAACAACATTGTTTACGCAACCTCGAACTATATTTTTTCCAGTCGAAAAATAAACAAGTATAGACACTAGCACACCTACTAAGTATATCCTCAACGTTCACGTTCGTTTTTTTTTTTATCTCTCCTCGTCTATGCATTTATGACATCGCCATCCTACAATTACGCGCACTTAGTTCTACACGTTTCCGAACAGCATCAGCAGCAGCGACAATAACAACAACAACAACAACCTCGCCATCGTAATTATTCACGCACGAAGAGCCGCTGCTGCTGCTGCTGTTGCTACTGCCACTCGCTTACGTTACGACACTTCCTCTCCGTAGCTCATTGTACGCGCGTGTGCAGTAGATTGCGCGTCAAAGACATCTTGCTGTACACTTAATTCATGCCCCCGAGGAGGAGAAGAAGAACGAGGAGGTGGAGGAGGAGAAAAAGGGAGAGCTTGTTACGAAGCGATTACAATTTACGAGAGCGCTATATACTCTTTTTTTTATCGTTACTACAGTATATATATGTATACACAAGCCTTTTCTTATAGCGAACGAATTCCTTCGCACGAGAGCTTTCTAGAGCTTGTTTCTTGCTTATGTATATGTGAATGAAAACATCGATGTGAATGACGCATGCGCATGTGTATAACCGAGTGCGATGAAAATATGTGATGGCGATAGGAAAAAACGGTGTGCGTGCGGTGCGAAAACGTTGGTTCATGTTGTCAGCTGTATGATTAGCATGTAATTAAGAAAATCGTAGCTTTAATATATGTCAATGATTGTGAAAATATCGTTTCACATATATTACACCGCCTCGTTGCCTTGTAAACGATATAAAATAAGGACTGTATGTGTATATATATTATAGTATGTATATGTATCGCTATATTATACATCTATAGGGTTTTACACCTTTGCTCATCAAAGATACGTAACCAAAATGACGCTCTAAACTCCCGAGCTCGACGACCCGTCGCACTTCATAACAGAGGTATCACCATCAACCTCGATAACGCACAGACGACGCTATAAATTCGCGCGCGCACGCGCATCAACGTGTTTTACGCCCGGTCAACCGGTCGCCACGACGTTTTTACGATATGTGCACGAGCATAGAGCGCAACAACGCGTAAGTATCGAAAGCTCTCAAGCCTCATCTTCTCCCCTTCTATAGATACCAAGCGAGCTTAAGTGACGAGGCCCTTTGAAAACGGGTCAGTCCGGTTCGATTTGGTTTTTTTTTATTGCAGTGTCGATCAAGCGTCGTATAGGTGTGATATCTCTATGAGGTCGGAAGAAGTACGTGTAGAATTGTTTATTGTGTATATATATATATATATATATATATATATATAGTATGAAATATTTTGTTTAACGTGGAAATAACAATACGAATGGGTTGTATAGAATGTAGCGTGTACTGTACTAGTATATCGGCGATATATGTAATGCAATATGTATACATATATATTGGAGGATTGATTGATTGATTGGATGATTGATGGAACGAAGTTTATTGTGTCATATATAGTACAGGCGCGCGCGCGCGCGACAGCGCGAGGTGTAGAAATTGTAACGTATAATAATTACAACGCACCGTGTGTATATAGTATAGACGACTCGCGACGGCGGGGAAAGTTGAATCACGCGTATCGTTCATATTTTTCGATTGATGCAATTTGTAACTGTCGCGCCTGTCGTCGTGTGTTTTATATATTTATTGAAAAATTGTATACGCTTGCGCGTTGGTCGAAACCTCCTCGGGCTTTTAAAATACAAGTGAGATGATAATGAACGAACTTATCGCTAAAAAGCTCTCGGACGTTTACGACATATATATATAATACATATATACGTATATTTCGTCGTTATTTAAAACGCCGTTAAAAAGCATATGTACACGCGTTTAAAAAGAAGAATAAAACAAAACTTTAAAAGCAATTTTCGTTTTATCATTCAACGCTCATCTTCGTCCGACCTCGCGCGCGAGCGCACAAAAAGAAACTATACACACTTGGGTTCCCCGCGCTTTATCACAGCCACAGCGCGAGCTCTTTGTTCACCACGCCAGTAAACCCGATAAAACGCGCGCGCGCGCTCATTCGATCGCGAAGCAAACATTATCGAAAAGCCAACGACGATGCTAGAGTAGTGTACAGAGGAAGAGGATAATTTATTTATAATCTGCTAACGGCTCTGCATAAAGCGTGTGTGCGATTACGTAGAGTATATTAAAAAAAAAAGAAGCGAAGAAGAAGAAGAAAGCGCGACGTGCGACTGTAATTCGCTCCAGAGGAGTGTACGAGTGTATATATATGTATGTATGTATTCGTCGCCTCGCGCTCATGTGTGAACAGTAGCTGGTGAGCAGAGCGAAGCAGGATGTCGGCTATATCTACGCCCCCGAATAAATTCTTCTCTCTCTCTCTCTCTCTCCAGACACAAAGCGTGCGCGCGCGATCCGCAATCAGTCGAGTGAGAGAGACCGAGCGCCTGTGCGCGTATATATACACGCGCTAAACGGACGATGGCTCTTTCGCTTTCGTACCGAATAAATTGCTGGGAGATTTTAGGGATTTTAGAAGCGTAGTTTTTAGTCGGTTAGTTAAAGTTCTTGCGCTTTGGTGATGTATAAGCGAATATGTATATAGTTTAAATCGTGCTTTAATTTCTTTTTAGGTTGTTTAGTAAAAAAATATGAATATCTGACACGTTTTCTGGATTATTGAACTTCTTATCGTCTAATGTCAAATACTATGCGCTGCTGTGATTCACTTTTGTTTACACCTCTTACGGTAGAGAGGTTCATACATCGATAGCATTACTATTCCTTATCTTGTCTGTATATTGAATAAATAAAGGCAGAAACGTGTGTTATCCGCTTCACAATAATAATAATAATAATAATAAGCTACGGTAAAATTGATCTTGCGAGAAAATACATAACACACGATAATTTATCGTTATTACGTTTTCGTATTCGTAAAAAAGAGGCGTAACATTAATTTGCATACATAATGAAATCGATGATATAAATTATTAAAATTTTATCTTTTCAATCAGACTTTCACGCATTTAATCTGGCAAATATATAAATATTTTCACCCGACACATTCTGAATTACAAATACATATTATATATATATAAAGCTCAATCAAAAAGAAACATAAGAAATAATTCATCCGCGATAAACGTAAATATTAATTTAATAACGTATAGAAAGAGCACAGCTCCCTACAACCCAATCAACGCGCTCGACCCAAAAATAATCCGCATTCATCCAAGAAGGGCACAGCCGAAAGACCACCACCAATCGTCTATATACTCCCTCTCATTTCTCTTTTTCTCTCTCTGCCCCCCTCTCCGTCCGTCCATTAAAGATCAATTGCCGGGCTCGCTCGAAAACACGCTCGAATCGAATTCCCTTTCTCTCAATCTGTTGCTCTCTCGCACACGTATAGTACATACATATACACACGCGCGCGCGTGTTCAGTTATGACCTGCATGAAGAGAAAAAGAGAAAGAGAGAGAGACTAGACATCCTCTCTCTCTGTCTCTCTCTCTCTCTCTCTCTCTCTCTCTCTCTCTCTTGCTCTCTCTCTTGCTCTCTCTCGCTCTCTCTCGCCTCGAATTGACACCCGGAGATTCGAGGGCTCGCTCGCGTTGAAAGAGCTCCATTGTGGATGAATTGAGGCGAAGCCAGCGAACCCTGTATATATACACAGCTCGATCTATGCGCGCGTACGCTTGTGTGTGTATATATATATGCGCATGTATTGGCTTTCGGGCAAAAGTCGCGGGGAGAAGGAAAGCGTAATAATAGCCCCGTGATTCTCGATCGGGGTGTGTACGTGTGTGTGTGTGTGTGTATATATATATATACATATATATGTATATAACGCTTTTGGGTAAGGTTCGGGTGACAAAGGGAATCATTGATTGCGAGTATTGAGGGAAAGGTAGTTTTGAACTATTAGAATATTTAATTATTCGAATATCCGCCAAATATTTGGCAGGAATGAATGAGAGTGTGAGTGAGTTTGGAAAAGGTATAATATGTGCAATTATGCTGGTGATCGAATGTGGAAGTACGGCTTTTGTCTTGATTTAAACAGCTGCTGGGACTATATAAGTCTATAATAAGTAACTATAGGAGGCTTTTGATCGATGATTATATGTTTCTTAACAAAAAAAGAAATAACAATACAGTCGTACTAATAATTACTGTTGGCCGTAATGAGTAAAAAAACGTATACGCGTATGTTACTTTTGACAGATTTAAATGTTAATGGATGATCGAAAGCAATTTACTATAATGATTTTTAAATGTTTTCGTCGTAACCAAATCGTACAATTAAAAAGATGTGTTCTCATGGTTCTTAATTAATGACAAATTCGATATTAATACAAAAATTATATAGTGTAATATTCCTTCTATCAAACTTATATACAAATCTATAACTTCAAAACCATAAACATTCGAAAATATTATCATGTTTTCGTTCGTATTTCCAACATAACACGCTTGACACTGATACTTGTCCAAGCCATCGGCCAAATCTTACAAAATCATCGCCCCATTTCACCTCGTGGCCAACTGAATGCGCGCACGGCAGTGACATCATTCTAAGTTCGAAGCTTCCCTCTTGGCTCCACTCCCGCGCTCTCGAGAAATATCTACAAAGCGGCCACGAGATAGCTATCGATGAGTCTCTTTACCGAGGCCCTCGCCTCTATTTTCGGTGTGATTTCGAAGTATACATATATATACGTATATTACTCGTTTGCAATGATGGCGTCATCGTCCGAGAGGCGAGAAATTCCTCAATCAAAGCGACAGTACGAACGTATGCGTATGTGTATATACACTGTAAGGTAGTGCAGTCGTTACCGAGAACCGAGTTTCACGTTGTACATATATCGAATGTTAGATGACGACTAAATATAACATATAACTAACTATATAATTGTAAAAATTTACATTTCCTAATCACACGAGACGATGTACATAATTGCCCTAAACCTATTCATCCGCCAGACCGAAGAGATTAAAAATTCAGTTCCTGCCTGCTAATTAACCCTATCTGAAATAATATCCGAAACCCTAATAACACACATCGCCCCCGTAGTATCGTATAAAAAGGTATATATAGTAGTAGAGAGAACAAAAACTTCCCCGAAAAGAATAATGCGATAATTCATTAAACACGAGAGATCGGCCAAGAGAGAAAGAGACTATACGCTTCCTGCATAACAATGCGACAACGTTTTTCCTCTACACATGTGCACGTATATACATACGTGTGTACTCAAGAGCAGAGAGAGAGAGCCGGAAGTCGGGACGCTGCGCATGTGAGAACAATATTTCGGGGGTCCACGCGTCTTGTGCTGCTCTCAAGCATATTCAGCCCCGTATATATAGTAGTGTACGTTGTTCTCGGAATCTCTACTCGAGAGATGAGATAACGGGACATGCGGTGTGCTTTGATTTTCGGATAAAAATTGCACAGAAAACACAATTTTAAAATTAAAATGTAACCTTGTACATTAGAATATTATAAAATTCAATGCGCTCTGAATAATTCTATATATTCGCTTGTTCATCCTTCACGCAGCAAGAGAGCAAAAAAAAAAACATTGAGTTCGATTGGTTCAAACGACACACCGCGATGACTATTTTCCCCTTGGCAAGGATATATTATAGTCAGTATATATACGATCAAGACGAGACTATACGCTTTATATAGCTTAGAAACACGTGAGGCGTTAGAACGTGATTAAAGCCGATAGGCGCGAGCGTATGTTCTCGGGTTCAAATGGAATCAACAGCTCTTCGGCATGATAAGTGACGTACGTCGTGAATCTGATTCGATTAGGAAGTGCGTTTCGTACGGTCGACGGGATTTATATACATACATATGTGCATATATATATATATATATATATATATATACACACGCGCACATGCACAAGGCTCTGAAAATCTCGACGGCTATACGCGCATGCAGCTGTCTTCTCTGGTTTCGCCTTGGGTTCGAGTTGTCAAGCAGTTTATCTCTCTGACTCTTGTGCGAGTGAATGATGCGGGAATCGCTAGTTTTCGGAATTGTTATTTAAGAGAAAGAGAGACTTCCGCGTCCATGATAATTTGGTCTGTGGGTTATACGGTATTATCGAATAAATATTCCTTCATCGCGGTGTATAATGGAAATCTCACCAGTAAATAACAGATTTTTCCTTACCATGAATTGCTACGAGTATCTCGAAAGAAGCCTCGACTTCCCACGTACAGGGGACAAATTACGCTCACCCCTCGTCGTTCCCAAAGAAAAGCCATTTTCACCCTCCCTCCTTTCCTCTCTCACGCTTTAATCCTCTTTTTTTTCCTCTCCACGGCTGCGTCTAAATCTCGTCGCCGCGCGTCCTGTTCTTACGCATGCCGGCCGTTGATGCACCGATGAGATAAGAAAACGGTGACTGTAGTGTTGTTCGCGCAGTCAGACGTCGTGTGGAACGAACTTGTATGCGTCGATGACCTCGCAGGTGCTGTTACGTACGCGCATCTTCGCATCAGCATCCCTTTTGACGTGCGAGGGTTTTGTTTATATACCACGTGAGACCTACGCACGGTTTTTTTGTGTCTTTGCCCTTTAAAGTTTCCAGATGCCGGCTGTTGTGGCTTCCTATATTCGATATTTTGATGTTTATCCGGGCGTTATCTGTAGTATGTTCAGTAGTAAAAAATTCGGAATTTTTTTTGCAGCTTGGGAACAGTAGCCGGGGAATATTAAGTGTGGAAATATTAGAAGATTTTTTTTTTGGGTGATTCATGGTTGTACACTGCGGCATTAGAGACATGAAATTTTTTAATAGAATCAAAAAACGCATCGATTATGTTCTTTCAACCCAAGCATATTCCCCCACAATTTTTCAAAACATCAGCGAAACCCACATCACCATGATTCCCAAGCGTATTCCCCGACAAATAAATCCCGTGCACATGCACGCGCCTGCGCACTTCCTTTTGCGCTCGTCGCCGGCACGACATACACACATGTATATACGTAGAGCGTGTAAATTCGCCGCGAGATTTATACCGGCGACGCGAGCCCCGTAACGAGACCGAGTAACACGTTGTCGCGCGCGCTTTCGTTTCCGAGACGCATACATATATACATACACACACACACATATATATGTACACGTATATATATACCCATTAAATCTCCCGATCTGCCCACACGCGGGCGGGTGAGCGCCTTATCGTAATCGCCGATTCTGTCGGTGGCTATTTTGGTCTCGAGAGCAGCGTGTGCGTTGGGCTTTGGTATGCAGAAGAGAGTGAGCGCATGCTTATATATACGAGTACGACTGCTGCATGATGCGGGAGCTGGAATGAGCGCATTTTTCGTTGACGGTATATATGTGTTTATAATGGTTATTTCGGAGTAGCGATGGGGTGAGGAGGGATTGTACGGTGTACGGATGTTATGATTAAGTTTAGATGTGTAATTAAAGCTATTGTATGTATGTATATATGATGTTTTTAACTTTCCCTGTATGGGCAGTGCTCGATGCATTTTTTCACGATAGTACTAGGAATGTTTTGTTGAACTGTAAAATTATAAGGGAGATTAATAACTAGTCGTAGTAGTAAATTTTCGAATTCTATAAAGTTTTTACTGCACATCCGCTATATAATAATGTTCTTATCCAAGCGTAAAATTGTCAGAACCTCGACAATTGATGCAAAAACTATAGTGAAAAAGCCTAACAAGATAACTCATTACTACCGGTAAAAACCAAACAATATCTATCTAGAATCCGAATAAAAAATTCAGAATCGCTAACAAGCTCACATACACACGCATGCATCTAACCGCGCAAAACGACATAATCGAGAAACAAAAGAAACCGCCGGTCATCGGTTGACGAATCGCATACTCCATTCAATACTCACTCACTTATTCACTCACTCAATCCCGTATATAACAAAACCTGGAATATATCGTAGCTATATCACTCGTTGCCACCGAGGCTAGCCTCGAACATTTCACCATGAAACTCCCATTTCGTTCCACACCTTCCAATATATATATATATATATATATACACACACACACACACACACACACGCGAGCGCGCACGGCAAATTGACTTTCATCATGCGTTTGACCTCCACGGAAATCGAATCTCCACGAGCTTGCATATAATGTATATATCTATAGAGTAGACGTAGCACGTGATACCGCAGATGATTTTTTTTATGAGGTGTGTGTGTGCTCGAATGAAGGCTGATATATCGGTTCTCGAAGATGACTGCGCGAAATTTCATTCGCAAAAAGTCGGTATGCTAGGCTTGTTTTTTCGTAACACGTTGTTTGCGTTTGGTTGACCTATAGCCACGTCTATTGTGTCTATATTTTAAACTGGTGTGCGAGAAGAAGGAAAAAATGCTTCATTTGAATAGCCGGAAGTCGTAAACGTACTAATTTGATTTCCAGTAGCAACTCGCTAACCATTCGACTTTCACTGATAAGGAATGTGATTTACTCACTATAAACCTAATTCGAACAAACATACCTACTACTCTTTCAAATACTCTCCGACTGACTCAACACATTCGCTGCTCACAAGCAAAACACAATATTTTAAATCTAAAACCGTTGCTATATTTTTTCTAAAAATTCACAAACCACACGTCGTATAAGTACACCAACGAAAAACCGAATCGCACATTCAGCGCGAAAGAACCACAACTCGCAAATTCAATCCACCACATTGCCCCACTTACGTCATCTACATATACCCACATATCTGGGTTAATTAGGAAAATTTCGCGCGCAACATATACTGCCCAATTTAACAACTCAATTCCAGCCTCCGTTTTCCTTCGATATAATAATTAATACAATACACGCGCGAAAGAAAAAATCCCTATAGCCACGTCGTGGCTCCTAACGAGATAATACGACGAGCATCTGTATATATAGCGTAGATAGGGAGCAAGAGAGAGAGAGAGAGGAATTCCCGCTACGATTCTGTTGCTGCTCGCGCGCGTGTGTGTGTCTAGCTGCTGGCCCTCTGTAATGGCTGCAGCGTGCCCGAGTCGTTGACTTCGGAGCTCCGCGAGCCGCCCGCAGTGGTTCTCAGTGCCGAGGAAGTTACGAAGAGTATATACACGCTATATATATATATCGACACCGTGCGGTGTGTTGGTCTCTTGGGTTATGGCGTGAAAGGAAAAGTTAAGGGGCAACCAGGTGTGATGTGCGGTTTTCGGTACGATTGAATGTGTAACGGAATGATGTAAAGTTTTGTTTGTGTATATAGGTTATACTGTTTTCGATGAATACGTTAACTGAGGTAGCATGTATAGATCAGACTCAGTAATGTTATTAGCATCATATACTAATCTTTTCAACGTCGCAGTGATTTATATACGTGTTTAATAATTGAATAATTATTTCTTTCAAAATCAATCAGATTGAAAACTTGTTTCTGTACCAATAAAATAGCTCCTTTGTATATATCGACTCTGCACACTGTTATTCTAATAAACACGTGTACGCGTGTGTCAGCAATCTGCGCGATTTCAAAATCTCCATGCTAAAGACACACATGTGTGCTCGCTCTCTCTCTCTTTCTCTCTCTTTCTCTCGGCACCGCATATATAGGAAAATATTGACCTAGAATATTAACGGAGAACGAGCGCGCGAGAAAAAAAAAGTCGACCGCGGTGGTATAATAACACATTCGTTTCGTAACCACGCGATCGTCGCTCAGCACACGCTTTCTTTGTCGAACGCTTAGATTTTTTTTCGTCATACGTGTGCGTAGAACCTTGAAAATCCAATCGCGCGATTTCCGCTAGAGTAGTGTGTTTTCGAACTAACCGCACAGCTCCTTTGTACAATATTTCCGATTTTCCCAACTGTTTTTATCTCTTTGAGAAATTCGCTCGTATGGAATATTCATCTCTCGCTCTGAGGAGAGTGGGTGTCGCGTTACTCGGTGAGCAGAGAGTCAGAGAGAGAGAAAGAGAGAGAGAAATGATTATTCATCTTTCAATAATGACTAACCGCTCCGCTAGGAAATTTAAAACCCATTTACACTAATCGCTTTTAAAATCGTACGGATGGTTCAACAAAAAAAAATTATTCTATACTATTATCACATTCTCTCATTAACTTTTTTTCTTTTTTCATTTCCCGTACCGACACTTATCGTCATCCTATACCCTATAATCCTATACTAAACCCTTACAACAACACATACCACAGAGATCTACGTGTGTGTGTGTGTGTATATATATATTCCACCATAGCTTTCGAATCGTCGGTGCAATCGCACTCTCATGCAACGTAATCGTCGTCGTCTCTCCCTCGCTTTGTCGTCGGTAGTATGTAGTAGTAGCCTCGGCTCGAGCGTGACGGATTTACGGCATCGAACCTGTTCCCCATGGGAAAAGGCGTATACACGCGCGTATATAGTAGCATAGCGAGACGGCACAGGGCCTTGTTATTATATATATACATATACGCATGCGTATATATATACATATATAAAGCATGGCCCACGCACGCGTGCGATGAAATCCAACCGACCGGCGAGAGAGAGAGAGAGAGACGCAGCAAGTGGAACGACGACGACGAGTGCGGGTATAGAGTAGCGCATGGGTATGGAGTATTCCGCGTAGTATATATGTATGGCTGTGATTTGTAGTATGTGTATGGAGATATTGCATGTATGCGTATAGATGTGGGTGAGGATGTGTGACCGGGGTTTCGTAAGATGGGCAATTGGAGCGCAATTTCGCTTGGTTTTTATGTTAAGTGAAAATTTATCCGACTGTGGTGTGCGGTTATTGACTTTTGCAATTAATGTATACGGTAATACTTGTAACGCTATTTGTTTTTAATTCATATTTTATCAAAATATTAGTTATCATAGAAAATTTAATATATGTGCTGAATACTGCATATGTTTTTAAAGATTTTAGTATATTTTCTTCAACTAATTGACATATACGTAACCAATTTCTTTTTCCTCTCTATACGTATAAATACTAATCTTAGAAAACATTAAAAACCTATAAATCGTGCATTTCAAACCTTTCCCAAACTCCACCAGACTATAT
>JAYJLV010000001.1:4517071-4549860 GCA_036873485.1 Torymus texanus | reverse complement strand
ATATATATATATATATATATATATATATATATTCCTTCCCGACGATTCTCCACACATTCAACCAGAATACTCGGTGTATATATATATATACGCACCTGCCGTCCACTGTAATACGTGCACGACACATACACACACACGCATGACATGTGGATTGTACATAATAAAACCTGTGCGTGCGAGAGTGCTACCTGCGCTCTGCGACGTCCCATTCACATGGTCTTTCTTTCACTATTGCTACGCACCTCTCCTCCTCCTCTCTTTCGTTCCATTCGACGGATTTAAAATACACATATATAATATATACGTTATGCGTAACAGCTTGCGAGTATGCGCATGCTACTACATGTGCGTGATTCATAATTTTCACTCGAAATATATCTCATTGTTAAGGGATTAATGTTAATGGGACTCTCGCTCTCTGTCTCTCTCTCTCTCTTGCTCGTTTGCTCTCTGGAGGCTACTATACTGTAAAGTGGCGAACACGCGTGATTCATAGCGGAGGCTAGCTAGGGCTGGTTAATGGGAATTTCGTAGCTGGGAGGAGTGCAGGAAGAGAGACATTTAAATGGAAGGCCATCCAGTATATGTGTATATGTTTCGGATAGAGATAAAAATGACGACTGTTGTCATAGTGTGATAACGGTTTGCTACGAGATATAGAAGAACAAAAGAAAAAATAATTCTTTTTAAAAATTCATGCTTCTTCAAAATTATTGTTTATTATCTTGGATTCATATACATACACATTTCTCATCGTTGCGTGTATATAAAACATACGCCCAAAACATAACCGAATATAGCGACATCTTCGTGGAACCACTCGCCGTTGTTTATGAGTACAACGAGCGGCGCTTCCACGTGATTTGTGTAAAATTTGAGGCTCTCACTCGTTCAAATCCGTTGCGTGTATATTTTCGCCTCTGTCTCTTTCCCCCCCTCGCTTTCTACCTGCTCTCTCTCTCTCCCGGCCTCGTAGCCCTTTTTTCGGTCTCCTGGGTCCTATTCAAACTCCCTCCCTCTTTCTCTCATTCCCCTCTCTGGCCTATTTTTAGGCACCTTCCTCCGTCTTTTATCCTGCACCGAACGAGTTATTCGATTTTCCTGCTATGAGCACACGATATTGTACAATACTATACATGTACCTATGGCTTATAGTCTCAAGTGTGGCACTTATTTTATGTTCTTGTCGTTGCTTTTTAAAGTTTATTAGCCGCCGTTGCGAACGGCCTTGTATATATTATCCTTCTGTTTGTTTGTAAAATTTCCCACTTTTTTAATTTATACACTATAATTAAACAAAGCAAGTATAAAATTCATTTATTAAATAATCTCGTTCGCATTATTGTAAACAAATTTCCATCTTTTTCTTCCTCTTCCCCAACAGCCGCACCGAGACATTATTAATTTATGAACACGACGCGCACCGCTGCATCCAAAGACCTTCATTGTTGCTCAACCTCACCCGCCGCTCATTCGTATGCCGATGCCACCGTTGCCTCCTTTTTATCTCGCCCGTCATCTTCGTGGGTGATAATCTCCCGTGTGCGGTTGCGACCAGCTCACGTTTCCTCCTCCCTTCGCTTTAAGCCCTTCATTTTTAATGCTCCAGCCTATGCCTCTCATACTCTCTTTGTCATCGTCTCTCCGTTTCTGATTCACTCTCTCGTAAATTCATCCGTTTCCAGGCGTGGTCTATTTCCATCGTATAGGGTCCGTTGTTGTCATGCGCGTATATACGTTTATATAATATATACTTACACTCATGGGGCTTATCTTCGACGAAGGCATTCTTTTGCGGCTTGGTATCTGCTCGTTTGTTTTATCAATTCGTCGAACGTTTGTATATATACATACACACGCTTGGTGGTGGCGACGGCATTGGTTATCTCATGTTTGCGTTCCCAAGACGCCGCCTCTCTCCCCAGGCGCAAGGCTTGTTATCTTAATCCT
This sequence comes from Torymus texanus, assembly GCA_036873485.1. NCBI lineage: Eukaryota > Metazoa > Arthropoda > Insecta > Hymenoptera > Torymidae > Torymus > Torymus texanus. Next base: position 4,547,910 of record JAYJLV010000001.1, on the reverse strand, counting down.
CGACGGGCTCTCGTTATTGTCCTTGTCACCGCATGTCGGCAGTCGTTTTGATGAAAAATTTTTCGGTGCCCCCCTCGTTCTTATCGCTCCTCTGTTTTAATGTTCAGTTCTGCTTAGGTGTCGACGTTTCAATTCTCGTATTTATTATCGTTATTTACGACTTTATTGCTGTTTGATATTAGTCAGGTTAGTTTCAGCTGAATTAAATCATCTTCTACGCCTGCGGTAAACGTTTATCTTTATTACTCACAACTACATTTAAATCAGACTTTCATCACCGATACTTGGAAGTCAAAAATTTACATATATAAAAACTCCTCTTTTACAACCACATACAAAAATACAGCCCTTTCAGCATAACTCAAAGAGACACGTACTAATATCATTTCGCGCTAATAAGCTCAGACACCAAAGTATATCCGCGTGCCGTCGACAGATCGTCGCGCATAATTGAATCACGAAGCGAGCACGTATATATACGATTCGCGTCCGATTTCTTTCCCCCCATTGTTCGCGCGTTATGCTCGTCTCGAAATTCACGTGTATATATATATATATATATATATGACTTGAGCGCCCTGTAATCATATTTTCCGCGCGCACACCAAACTCTCTGGCGATGATTTATATGCTAATCCCGCGTGTAATGCGAGCCGTGAACTTTCTCCGCTTCAAAAAAAAAAGAACTGTGCACGCTCGCCCGCCTCATTGTGCATTCCGGGTAATGCATCGTTAAGTAACGCTTCTCACCCGGTCGTAGGAGACTTATAAGGCGCTGACAGCTATAGCCGTGTGTGCATATGCGGTATGCGCGCGTAGTCGTCGCCGAAAAGTCTCTGTCACTCGATACACCAACAGTCGATGGAGGATTTTCATATTTCATCGCTGGATTCAACGGCTTTTCTCAGCCGTTCGGAGAATTATCCATGTGATTTAGAGTTACATCAGATGTGAAGTTGTATATACCGCGGTGCGAGAGAGTTAGAAAGGTGTTAACGGTCGTGATAGAATGTTTCGTGGAGGTGATGTATCGTGTTGAATGGTAGATTAATTTCGGATTTTTAATAATTTATTCGATGTATTTCTAGTTTTTTCTAGAAGATCTCTCTATAATTATAGCAATTTTCGGTCACTTATAAATCATGGTTGCGTAAGAACATTAAAAAAATACTAATCATCAGAACCACGTCATAAAGAATTCAAATCCTTTCTCTCTGAAAATCAATTAACATGCAAACACCGGGACCAAAAGAAAAATTCTTCCCATGCTTTGTCGCTACACATATTTCCAAAATCGAGACGCGCACTATTGCGCCTCAGTATTTTGACATTCCGCACGCGTGCAACCAACGCGTGACCAAAATTTCTCTAACCCCCCTCTGCGTGTGTGTATGTGTGTGTATGTATATATAAAGGTACGCGTACGCGCGGCTCGAAATACACACTGTTGATAGTTTTAACCGCGCCGACGTCTTTTTACGATGGGATTTCCGATCGAGTGCAGGATTAGGGTGGAAACCGGCGATTCCGAGGGGTCGATAAGATAAGTAGCCGGGAAAGAGAGAGGCGTGAAAGTATTTTGGGAACTTTTGGGGAGACAGCAACACTACAAAGCGGCTTTAGAATAATTGTAGGGTAACCGTGGACACGTATATAGTGTTGGTTTATTGTTTCCCCTATGCATGAGTCATGGATGAGCTTTATTGGATGTAACGTTCTTCTTTCTTTTAAATTGAAGAATAAACGATCGTGTCTTCGCGTGTTTACATCGGTTTTTGTTTACATTCGTGTACAAAATAATTATCTTTACTGACAAAAGAAATGACACTCTAAACGATTTTCCATGGGTTAGTCATTAGAATAAGTACGACACGTGCATACATGACACATACATATACGCACTCAAGACAAAAAAGCAGCCAGTCATTCCCTGAAAATTAGGTAATTTTTCTAATGCGCTTTACCACGAACGTCAGCGCTTGATCATGCTAATATACACACGAATTCCCACAACGAGTAAACACGTTAGCGCTCGCACACATGAATATATGAGGTCGAAAGTGGGTTAAAGAAAGGGCAAACAGTGGCGTGAGCAGACGCACCGGCATATACATACGCACAAAAAGTGGAAGGGAACCGATTTCCTGTTCGTTCGCGCAAGCGCTATAAAATTTTTTTTCATTAAAAACCGCTCAAATTCCCAAAGAGCGCAGAGAAAAACTAGGCGGCGCGAAAACTAGTTGCTATGTGCGCAAAGAGAAGAAGCACGGTTGTAATTAAGGATAAAATTTGTAAGTTGTGCATGATGGCGTATAAAATTACTGTAATACGCTTGCGCACATCAGGAGTACACAACGTTTTCTTGAGCTTGTTGCAAGTAGCTGATAGGATCAGAGCCTCCGAGCTGAAAGCATTTGTTCGCAATGTTGCGAGAGCATCGGGGTTCTTTTTTGTTTTTGTTTATATGCATATTATACATGTGTATAGGGAGGAATATCGTTTTATTGCCGGTCTAGATGATCGAGTCTTTGATGCTGAAACAGAGGTTTTTTTTTCGTTCAGAGAAGTCGAAAGGAGATTCTACGATTACGATAAAATAAAATAATAATATGCTATCTGAAATGATAACTGATAAGCGGAGAAAAAAATCGAAAAGGGAAAAAAATGAAGAAACAAAGCTGAACTGAAGTCAATGCTCTTACGTATGATAACGAAAAGTTTAGTTGTAGCGATTGAGTCATATAATTTCTGTTTTATTTTTTACTACATTAGTAATGACACTTTTACGCTATCAGTGAATTAATGAATAACGATGTATAATGTCATTAACAATGTTATGTTTGTGGTGAAGAGTATTATTCACAAAGGCATAACTTTATATTTTTTCAAATCAAATTTAATCTGGGCGCTATAGAATATTTTTAAACGTTAATCAGAAATTATCTGACTAAGTAAATAAAGATAACTTGACAAAATAAATCATAAAATAAGTAGGACAAAAGCATCATAATATATTTTTAACTAGCTTACGAAACACATCTAACATATAACAAACAATACTGCATAGAATCAACCAAGTTTTCTTTTTGCTAAACAATATATTATACATAATATATCCAACCTAAACTTATCACTCTCGTACTATTTTTATCACTGCTCCTTTAAACAGTTCGAAAATATCGCGAGAGTGAACAATAACCTTTGTGCACGCACTACTGAATTTAATTTAAAGTAACCACATTATTATTATGCAGTTACCAGCAGTGATCTTCAAGAGAGTGATTGGATTAATGCGGACTTCCGGTTTAGGCCCCGCACATGTACAGAACTTCAATAAAATCATCTTTTGATGAGGCTCAAAGATACCTAAATAACGTTTTATTGCATTAAAAAAAAATAAAGAAAAAAGTAGAAATATCTCGTTAGCTTTCTCCTCGTGCAAAACAAGGTTTTATTGAAATATCCGTAAGCGCAACGAGGCTGAATCATAACTTTATACTTTTAATGCAATGAAATTTTCGGTATGCATTCGATATAATTAATAGCTATTATCTCGTAAATTATTCACCTTCGCGGATCTTTCTGCAAACGTAATCGATAAGTGTGTATATATATATATATATATATATATTTATATATATAAAAGCGAGCGCAAGAGCAATTGCAATATTTTATGGATTTCGCAATAAACTTCGAGACCGCAGGATAATTATGAGCTAGCCTTATTCTCGCGTGTGTACGCGCGCTGTCTTTATTGCGCAATTAAACGAGCAAAACACAAGTGCTTGTACATCGTACCTATATATATTCAAGCTCGTTATGCACGAAAAACGTACGTTTCACGGGCAAATCGATAAATACGTTACGCGCGCGCGTATACGGTGGTATATATAAGGACAATGACTCCGGTTCTCAAGAATTGCCTTTGTGTCAGCCCAAATAACTCCACGATAGTGACAAAGTCGCACGTGTCTCATCCCCACAAGAGAACTTAGTCGATCTCTTTCAACTTAAAAAAAGGACACATACAAGCTATATGTATATATACACTACGAGAAGAAGAAAACACAAAAAGTATATGTAACAACAATCACCTGGTTATCGGAGAAGACACATTTAACGAAGACCCAATGATGAGCTTTGACGGTACAGTTACAGCCATCCATCGCACATATACCCGCCGGTTTGGCCGGTTCCTCATCGGCCACGACAACGACGACGGTGATCATCGCCAGGACGAGCCATAACCAAACCAAACACGCACACCGGGACATCGTTATCATCATCGTGGTTGGCGATGGGCCGCGCCCTCTGAACTGCAGACGACCGGTGACGGTAGCGCGCACTTCTCCTCCTCCTCCTCCTCCTCTACTTGTTGATCGCTGCGACTGCGCGCCTGTGAGGGCTCTATCATAATTTCTCGCGATTCGCGCACTTGCTAGCCGGCATGGCAGACTGGGACGTAGAGGATTCAAAAAAATCACTTCTCGGAGAAAAAAATAATATTGGCACTATATGTGTGTACTAACGGAGTCTTCTATATGTTGCGAAGACACTCGTAGCTCCTTCCTCTTAAACGATGACAATAACAACAGTCCCAGTCTTCAAGCTAAAACACTTGTGTGTATCACACACAGAGACCTTGAACAACCAACCGCTCGCACTAAATATATATAGATATATATACACACTCGCGTAATTATCGATCGCTGATCCTCCGCGCCGGCGCCCTGGTATACGTGTTATACACTCCACGGACTTTCGAACCGGTCGAGAGCGAGAGAGGGAAAAAACCGGAGAGGTAATATGATATATATAGAGAGAGAGAGACCAGCTGACACGCGATCGTGACGGAGGCCGCATCGGCACTGGCCTGGTGCTGCCTGTGCATGCACACACGAACACAGAACTGTGCGAGAAAGAGAGAGAGAGCGGCGCGTTTTTCGCCCCTACCTCGTCGTCTCGTCGGCACACTACAACGTCACCACGAGCGCGCGCTACCGCCGCTGCGCTCTCTTTCTCTCTATCCCTACTACTCTCTTGCAAGAGAGAGAGAGAGAGAGAGGCTCGACGAAGTATAGTGGTGAGCTGAGAGGCCTTTTAAAAGAGAGATATGCTCGTCGTCGATGTGTTGGAAGACTTCTGAGTGTGTGTATGTGTGTGTGAATACTTATGTGCCAGAGAACAGAGCTGTTGCTGCAGCGAGACGATGATGTGCACCGAGGTTGGGATATCGTTATATAGATCGAGAAGGTTTTGGTTGGTTGCACTGTCGGGGATTGTTGTACTATGGTTGTAAAATTACGGAGTTGAGAAATATATACGTGTGGAAGTAACGGAGGAATGGGATCGAGTGCACGTGCACTCGGCAACTTCAGGCACGAACACGTCTAGATTTAAATGCCGGAGATAAAAGTATTTGCTTGCTGCTAGATTATTGAAAAATTCTGTGCCGAACCTATTTTATATATAGATGTAAGTTTGGTTGGATTTTATCTTGTTACATTAATTTATCTATTATTATGCATGATATAAAACGTAATCAACTGTGCACGAAGGTGAACGATCTTTCATTGATGCATTTCTTTTTTTAATAATCAAGCGTTAATTTATAATCATAAATTTAAAAAAGAGAAAGAGCCGCGTATCACCGTTATATTACATGCATAATGAGATTCGAGAGAGAAAAAAAATTTATGTAAATATTTATGAACGACTAATTAACGATTCAAGAAAACTGCTTTCGAGCGAACGAGTTACATATTATATACGCGCGCGATTCAAACGCGGACAATATGGCACGAATTAATCGAGATTTATTTGCACGTTTCTACATATAAAATGAGGCTGATGCTCCGAAAATTTGCATTTCTATTTATTCTCAAGCGCTTCTATTTATTTTATTTGCGAAACCTACTTACATTTATTGAAGTTTTATGATTATTAAACCTATTAAAGGAATATTAATATTAAGCTTAATCAGATGCTTAATATGAATAATAAAATTTTATTTTTATTTCTTTAATTTAAGTATAAAATTATTTTTACTGTATAATAATTATATTATTTATTTATTCAACCTCATTAAAATCCTGCCTTTATCAGAATCAATATACAATAAGTGCAACGTATACTATGCAAAATAACTTTTTCTTTATACATATAACAAGTATCTATTAAAAAAAAAATCTCGAAGACATCCATACCGGTTTCCACCAAAATAATCAAAAAACCGTCGTCTCACAGCGGGTATATACACTTCTCCAAAACTTACACATGTACGTTTAGCGACGACCCTCGTTCTCTCGCACACACACACCCCACCACAAATCTCCTCATTTCTCTCTATCTCTGTCCCTCTAATGCAAACCTTAGAAACCGTATGTACTTCCCCCCACGCTTCACGCTCGACTCTCTCAAGGGGTCTAGGGCACGTCCCGCGCGTGTTTTTCCCCGCACGCATCTTATATACAGTCGACAGTCCCGCTGCGCCGAGTTTCGTGAACGGAGGAAAGGAGAGAGGAGTGAGTGTAAGTACATACACAGTGGGAGAGAAGGAGAGAAGGAGAGAGAGAGACGGAGCTGACCGGATTCAGCTGCTGCAATGCCGCAGGTCGAGACAGGTCCTGAACTTTTGCCTCTTTTTTTCGTGGGAGCGCGAGCGGAGCGGCGCGTAGGGGTGAGGGTAAAAGAGGACTAAATATAGATGAGTTATCGGACGGTGTGGGCGGGTTTTGTTTGTGATTCTCTCACTCGGAGTTTCGGGTTCTCGGGGTCCGAACACGAGCTGATGATTTACTTTGCGCGAGTTAAATGCTGTTGTCCGGTGTGTATAGGTTCGGTTGTCGATTCTTTATCGGAGTGGGGGTGATACTTGATAATTGATTTGTATTAATAATTGAGCATATATCTTTTACATAAACTTTACATTAAAATCTGTGTAGGAAAAAAATACACAGAAAAATAATTAATTCTACTTTAAATACAGTTTTAGTTTAACATCCAAATGATAAGTTATTTCTATACTTATGAAAATATCGGTAAAATCTTCATTTTACTACCAGCAATTCAATTTTAAATAGAAAATTATTTTTACTGTAAATACAATTTATTATATAATTAATGTTAATTTAACTTTTAACTGAACTACTTAGTTTCACTGCTGCAAACGCGTTATTTTAGCCTTATTTTTTCGTATAAATTTTTTTTAACTGTTCCGTCTTTTTATTTTAATTGTGTGTTTATAAAATATAATTACTGAGAACATTATCCGGCATAATCTAATGAAAAAAATTAGTATTTTAATAAAAACAACATAATTTTTCTACCCTATTTAATTTACGACGAAAAACTTTTATCGCCTGTAAAACATACCGAAGTACACGTCCTAATTATTCTCCGAGTAATAAATTAAATTTGAATCGCAGGACACGTTTTACTACTGTACTACGTGTATAATAACATTATATTATTAATCTCATTAATATCATTAATAACTTTATTATCAATCAATGAATCTGACGAACGATTACGTTTTTTCTATTTAATAATATCCTAGTGGAAATCCAAAATATTTTCTACCTATTAAATGGTCATTTAAATTAGGGACTAACCATAAAATGGTCATTTCGCCTATCTAGTTTTTGGCCCCCTATGAAACGCTTTTTCTCCTAATATTTGAACATTTAATAGATTGAAAAATAGAATGAGTTTATCGATGATTTTCACAAGCTAGTTCTTATCTATTTAACAGGTTTTAGAGTTGGTCGGTTTTTTAGTGAATACATGATCAGTAAAAGCCTTGTTATAATAAAGAAGAGTGAGAGAGACAGAAAATAATGACAATAAAGATATTTATTGATATATCTATGAAAGGGCTATAGTAAATGCTTTTTTGACCTTCGTATGTTGTTTATATTTTACTAAGCTATCAGTTAAAGTTGGATATCTTCCAATTTAATGTCAAATTCGTTAGAAAAAATAAAAAGAAAATTTTAAGGTTATGTCATTCTAGTCTCAATCTATTAAATGTGAGAATAATAGGAGAAAAAGCGTTTCATCGCAGGCAATGAACTGATTATTTTTCCTACCCATTTACTAGGATTCTGGCAACTTCGCGATAGGCGAATTTCTACCAGGGATTATTACAGCTCATTAAAATTATTCCCAGAAACTTTCATGTACGCAAACATACTTAAAACCTCACGGTAAACAATCTCCCCAGGCCTCACCTAAAATTATAATTTTCAATAAAACGCTTAGCCCACGAACACCTCCACAACCCTACAGACACTCTTTCTACTCTCCAAACGCACGAGCTTAAATGCAAACACTCGGAAGAAGAGCACAACGTCTGGTGCGTGCGGGGAAAGAAAAAAAGACCGGCCTATATAGCCGTAATTTCAGGCGCGCGCGCGCGAGTACTGTCGGCGTTATTATGCGAGAGCGCAGAAGTAATTAAAACGTCCGCACGCGGCTCATCGCGCGCGCGCGCGACCAGACACTAGACAGTTGTGTCGGATTCCGCGGCAGACCGAGAGGTTAGAGCTCAGAGTTTATGAACGACACAGGGGTGGTTAGGGAACGGCTGTGTTTTACAAAATTAAGTTTGCCGCGGAAAGTGCGAGCATTCGCATTTTTTTTTAATGTTTATGTATTACTGTGTATTTACCGTGATGTGCGTATACTAATTTTATTGACAATTTGTGTATTAAAAAAGAAATTATTAAGTTAACATTATTATTATTATTATTATTATTATTATTATTATTGTATAAAATAAAGTTAAACAAGTAATTTATATTTTCTAATATACATTCAAATCTCTCCAACCTTCTTTTATATTTTTTTTTAAACCAAAATTATACAGTTTTCAAAATGTATTTTTCCGAGTTACAACTGTTCGTCTTAAATTTGCATGAAAATCGAGATATTTTCATTCCGCATGAAAATCCGTAATAAATCTCAACAGTTTCGTAACAATACGACTGCGTGTCCAATTTCGTCCTTCTCAATCCGCTCACCCAATACCCTCACAAAAGCGCAAAAAGAACCTTCTATATATATATATCCCTACCCAAAAAAATCATCTAAAACGGAGGTTGATCCCTCACAACCCTTGAGAAAATCTCCTCAAAAACGCTTCCCCCCTCCTCTACCTCCTATTGTGATAACCCGACCAACTCGCGTGTGCACGTATAATCCACGTATACACTCCCACACCATGCGTATATATAAACGCGCACGCGTCCGTCGGAAGCGGAAGTGCATCCTCTTTCTCTCTTACTCCAACTCGCGTATGTGTATATATACATACTATACACATACCTATATACACACCTCTAATACAGTCCTAGAAAGCGAGTTACCCGAAACCTCTCTCGTTTAATTTCCCATGAGAAATCGCACGCGAGCTAGGAACTAGGAACGCGCCGGGCGTAAAACGTCTGCGTGACACGTGCGAGAGCGACTTCGTGCTCTAGCACAATGCATAGCTATGCTCGTGCCGTCGCATATATACATATATACCTGCAGCGCGTTTGCGCCGCGTTGAGAGAAGCGCGCGCGCGCGTCGACGAGAGAAAAAGTGTAGATTTCTTCTTCGTTGGACCACGTGCTGGCCATGTGTATAGGAGGAACGTGAGCACGAGTGAGAAAGTTTTCTCTCGTTTTTGGCCATTTTACCAAGACCGATATAAATCGGAAAAAGAGAAGAAGAAGAAGACGTGGATGCGATAATGAGATGCGAGTATAGAGGAAGTAAGGAAGAAGCGAGTGAGCTTTGTTGATGGTGCAAAGGGGATGAGCTGTTCGTGCCTGACGCGTGACGAAGGAAGTGGTGACACTGTATATGTATAGGTTTTAACGGATCGAATTCTGTGAGATGGTCTTTGGATATACTACGGGGTGGGATTTCAGGCCTTATTAGCAGTTTCGCGGCTTGAAACGACTTTTTGTCTCGGTGAGATTAGAGACAATGTTGTTTTAAGAAAGAGAAACTTTTTGGAGTACTAATGATTTTGGAGCAGATGTATAATTTGTCAATTTATTCGTGATTTCCATGACTTCACTGTAATAATTTATTTATTTTTTTTTTTGTTAAACTTTTAATATATAAATTGTTGTTTTAAGAAAGAAAAACTTTTTGGAGTATACTACAAATTTTGGAGCAGATGTATAATTTGTCATTTTATCATGAGTTTCTTTTAATATTTAGATTGTTAAAAATAAAATGTATCTTTATTAAAATTTGTTTTAATATATATAATTAATTTTTTGTCATTATTGTATAATAAAATTTTACAAACAGCTAAAATACTTGTTACGACTTGTTATTTCTTAAAATAACTCTTCTTTTGTTCTCAACGAAAGAAACAAAAATAAAAGCATCAGACTGAATTACATCAACTTTAATTTTAAATAACTAAAGAAGAAGATGACGGTATATATCTTTCTTGGAACAGCTCTAAACACGGTACAACGGCGTCGTCGCTGCTGCTAGCAAAAAATCGACAAAACGAAGAAGAAAAGACGTGCATTTACCGCACCGTTCCCTCCGTGATATAATACCAAGAAACGGGCAGCGTACATCAGGTGCAGAGAGCTCGGGTCGTCGTCGTCGTCGTCGTCGTCGTAGCACGGACAAAATACAGAATCGGTCAAGTGGCTCGATGTCACTGCCGCCTTATTAGGGCCTCGCGCGTTCAGAAGAAGGAAGAACGCAAGCGCGCTAAGAGAGAAAACTGCAGGCCGATAAGATTGAGCGCGATGGTAGATTGCGTCCCCCCAGCGCCAATTAGGGACGCGCGGCTTTCTGTATCTTTTTCTCAGACGTGTATATATACACGTATATAGTAAATGGAGATCATTTTCGCGCGTCTGCCGTCGTGTATTGGATCGCGGTTTATGGTAGTTTTTTGTAGGTGGAAGGGACGGTATCGTCGATTTTTGGGAATTGAAGGTGACGTTTTTGTATAAGGATTGTTTGGAAATAAGGGGCGGGTTTATTGCAAATTGAAGGGGTAGAGAGTTCGGGGAAAAGAGATTTTTTTAAGGCGGAGGAGATCAGAGTTATTGGTTTTGGAGTTTAATTAAAAAATCTTATTTTTTGAGTATATAATTTAAGAATTAAGTCTGAAAATTATTTTATTATTTTTAAGAATATTTTACATTAATTTGTAATAAATTATTAACTTTAAAATTTATTCTTTATACATAACTCTCACTACATTAATACACGACATTCCCCTTACGAAATTCCTCCACATATATGAGTGCTAATTCATTTTAATATTTCAATAAGCGATACGTGTCATAAAGTATGACATTGACAAAATATACTCATAAGTTTTTGTCTTCTGATTACGTGATTCATCGTCTCATGAAAAAAATCAATTTGACATAATTGAATTATAAAGTTCATATTAAGCAACCAAATAATTCTAATTTTATCAAACGAAATTGTAAAAAAAAACTCCCTTGAATTGTCGAATTCTTCTTAAGGATTTAGAGTCGTAAAAGCTATGATTTCTCAGAACTTCAAGTCTCTTCTTACGCAAGACCTATTATCTTAATGGTATCTAAAAAAATGAGTGCTACTATGTAGTAAAAACTAAATTACTTTCGTTTGTACGTCGTGATGCCATTAGAATTTCAAGCTGCTTCAAAGTTCATTTTTATCAGCATTAATTGTACATTAGACATCATAATCATAGCAATTAATTAATGCAATATTCCAAACTCAGTATTTTTATTATCTTTTTATCTAATGTTATTCTTCAAAATAATTAAATAAAGTTACGTAATGTCAAGACAACCTTAAACTAACAAAACATCTCGATATCCAATAATATTTATATACATAATCCTCTCCGAAATTCGAAAAAAAACAGTATTTAAACACACGCTCACACGTGTCTCTGCTTGCAGTTGCCATTCGAACGAGCGTCTGTTCCTACGGGACTTTGTATCATGCTTAGCCAGCACGAGCGGCGGCCGACTGGCACGATGGCTCCAGCCGGACAGCTTCGTCGATCCAGCCAAGTGCGAGGTGGTGTACGTAAGGGAGCAGATGCGTTACGGTTGGCCAGTCGTCGTTACCATCATCACACGCGACCAGTACGGCGAGGTCGTCAATGTGCCCGGGCTCAAGGTGAGTGTCCAGACGTCTTGTGATTATTCACGTATGATTTTCTAGCGTTCAATATTAATTGTTAATTAACAAGGTAATTAATTAATTAGTAAATCATTATTTATAAAATCTAATATTAGAAATTTAGATAATTAAAATATTTTACATTTAACTCGAATATTGTGTAAATTATGCTAATGAAATTAACTGGAATGATGTTTGAACATTGATGACGTGTATATACTAATTGAAAATATCATTATTATCTGTTTTCTTATAAATAAATGTTAATAAATTGATAATTTTTGTAATAACAATATTTAACGATAATGTGATAGAAAAAATGTGTATAAACTTTTTTCTTTAAAAAACGTGTTTACATGTTTTTTACATAAAATGTAGATTTTAAATTATTAATTAATTAATATTTTACTAGTACTTCACTATTTAGATGATACGTTAATTAAAATTGAAAGAAAAGTCTGATTCATAAAATATTGATAGTCATTTTTTGTGGATGTATATATTAATACAAGAGACACGTTAAGATTTTTCAGTTAACAAGAGAGTCCATAGCTTCCGGGTCATGGATTTGTGTGAAACTTTAGTGAAGGGTGCATTATCTTTAAAAAGAGACTCGATATCCAAGCTATTCAATTTCCAATAGAAACTGTTTTTGATAAAAATGATATCTACTACTTATTTTTAATGCTTCATGAATATTTAAGATATGAAAACAAGCAAAAATAATCATCAAAGTGAACAGAAATTAAAAGTAATAAAAAATAGAACATTGTGAGATAAATGTTGAAACAAAGATTTTTTTTTTTCGGATAACGAAGCCTTCTCTACAGTTTTAAATATGAACTCTTCTTATAAATATTCATTTTTGTTTATTAATTAAAGACTCCGTTTGAAAAAAGGTATTAGAAAAATTATTTTTTCTTAACCCATATATTTTCTAGGTCGAAGCAAAAGCTGTACCGATCGACAAGAGCGACTTATCCGAGTCACACCAGGGCAAGAAGATGCGACGCATCTCGCAACCAGATCCCATGACGTTTGGCGGTCATCCACAGCCGACCCTGGACGTACCTTACGAAGTGACCGTGCTCGACGACCCTTACAAGGTCAGCTTCCATGCTATCACAGTAATGAAGGCCTACCGCAATTACTCGTTCGAGGAGCTGCGCTTTACTTCGTCCGCGCTGAAACGTTCCAGCGAAAGTATGGTTGTCATGCCATACGACGACGGCTCGTACAGGGCTACATGGACGCCCTTCTCCGTCGGATGGTACTCGATACAGATCAATATAGATGGTTACGACATGGAAGACGTGAGTATTCGTAGACGCAGCATACAGTTTAAAATTAGTTACAAATAATAGACGATTTAGGGAATAATATGCCTTTGTTTTTGTCTAATACGTGATCCTTTGCAGAACTACAAAGTTGAGGTGAAGCGACCGCCGCAGGGCATGGAACTCCCGACGTTGAACATCGTGAAGAAACCACACAACATGCCGAGCAGAGTACGAAGATTCGTAGCGAAGAATAGTGCTGGGTTGAGGATCAGAGCCCATCCATCTCTGCAGAGCAAGCAAATCGGTGTGGTGCCGGTCAATAGTACCATCGTTTTCTGCGATGAGGTATATAGTTATTTAATGTAATTCTTTTTCTTTTATTTTTATACTCGTAAAATCAGAAGAAATGACTTTTTTATCTTAAATCTTGGATGGATTTAATAATGTTTAAGGGAATTTAAATTTTATATGTGAATTTTTGTGTAAGCTTTCTAGTTAAGCTAATTTTTTTGCATTACAAGTGATTAAGATAATAATGATTTCTTATTATTAGATTCACAATGACGATGGCGTATGGCTTCGCTTGAACGTAGACACAATAGCGAAATATTGCAATAGTGGACACTATGAGGCATGGTGTCTGCAATACAATCAGCACTTGGGGAAGACTTTATTACTGCCAGTGGAAGAATCCAAAACCACCAATGATCAAGCCGCGAAGCAGTCAGCGACGCCAAAGAAGACTGCGTTGAGCGAAGAGTTAGTACACTAAAATTTAATTATTTGAAATTTCCGAAGATAATCATTTCTGTGTTATACTAATTTACATTTAAAATATTATTGCAGTAAGAGAAAAACTGTTACGTTCGATAGCGGCAAAGCAATGACTGTTGTTACGTGTGGAGCTTCTGGTCATAATATTAGGAGTAGACCTAGTTTGAAAGCAGCTGTCGTCGGAACTTTGGCTTTAGGCAATACTGTTACCATTCAAGAATATGTAAGTTTTAATTAATAATACTTTGAATAATATATATCGATAATCTAATAAGTGTTAAACAAGTAAATAGCAACTATATAACATATTCAAATAACATATGCGATTTTTTATTTTTAGTTTTTGAATAGATACGGTACGTGGGTTCGCATAGACACCGATTCAACGAACAAGTATTGTTTTGAAAATGAAGGCGAAGCTTGGTCACTTGCAGTAAATAAATATGGAGTAGCCTACATGAAAATGGCGAACGATGATGACGGCGAAATTGCCGAAAAGAGACCAATGTTAGCTGAAATTCAGGTAAATGAATGCTTTGAAACAAAAATAAGTTTTGACGCTTCTTAAAAACGAAAATCACTTGCCTCAATTACAACATAATAAAAACAAAATTTACTAAAATAAATTATTAAAATATGGATAGAAAATACTTTTAGCAAAAATAAAAAAATTATCAAACTTTGCTCTGTAGAAGTTAACTTGTTAATAACGACGTTTAAAATATGTATTTAAACTTTGTAATAATATATTCTACGCCAAAGACTCTCTAATAGGAAAAAAGTTTAACGATTTAGAATTTATCTGTACAATAATGTCGTGAATGCTTAAAATAGAAGACTGAATGAAAATTCATTTCATAAATATAAAAAATTTTGTACAAAAAAATCTCTAAAATTTTTAAATAATTACAGAACCAAATACCTAACCTGAAGGTCTTCGAACACACGGCCTCGGGACCCTCGGGTAGTCAGGAAAATAGTCATATCATGCAAGTCAACTCACTGCCAAACTCGACACAGCCAGCCCCAGGTAACGCTAGTTCAGGCGACGGACTCAACGCGTCATTCCTCTTCGGTTCTCACAATACCAGCAACAAGCAACAGCAGCAACAAGACTCGCAGGCCGGCAGCGACAAATGTACGACTGCGACCTCGACAACGACAACGACGACTACAACTATGACGGATAAAACGACTGAGCCCTCCATTAAACTTTCCAAGAATCATCTGAAAGAGAGACCGACGAAGGAGCGCGATCGTGAAGGTGGAGGTGGAGGAAGCGGAGGGAAATTCAGTGTGTTGCAAAAGTGGCTGAGAGGGGATGATAAACAGCACGGAGAGAAGAAAAGTTCACCTGGAAGGTAATTCAGTTTTTTATTATCTTTTTTTCGTCTTTTATTGTTTTAAAGGAATGAATGGGATTACAAGAGATTTTTAACACGCTTACAGGGATTTCTCGGAATTCGTGGGTGTCTCGGTGAAAGAGTTAGTGAAGGCAATGGGCGAGAGCCGAGCGAACGGTAATGGCTCGACGCCGCCGGAGACACCGAGACGAATGTCACGTAGCTCGTCGCCGAAAAATCCACAAGCCAGCTCGCCACGATTTGCCAGCAGATCATCCAGCCCAGTTCCAATACCTGGTATATCTTCTTTTTTTTGCAGATAATAATTCAATCAATTTTGTCTTCATTTAAGGTGACATTGTTTGTTATTTTGGCTCTTAAACTTTCGTTTAATCCTTACGGTTCTAATGACTTCACTTACCTTCTTAATACATCTACATCTTTTGATTTCGCGCATTGACAAATACTAACATCGTGTTTGTGTGTGTGTTTCATCTTCAGCTTTTTGAAGGAAAAGTGCAAACGCGGGAAATTAACTTGGGGAGATGTCATTACAAGTAGGAGGGTTCTAAATCAAACTAGTTAAATAAAGAAAATCTATATTTTATTGAGGAGTGAAAATTTATGTTTATTGAACTATTTATTTTAAACTTGTGATTTATTTAAATAGGTAAATTTCTTTTTTAGATAGATTTTTTAGTTATAATTACATTGCACAGATTAAAGAAAATAAGCATTTAATTATAGACAAAAGTAACCTAAGTTCTAGTTCATTTCTAAAAACATCTCCTCAAAAACTTTTTCTTCATTATGATAGATGTACTAAATTTTTCTTTTTCCATTTAGTTTATTAGTACATCTATTTACATTTATGTGAGGCGTTCATATTTTTTGTCACTGACTAGATTATATGGTATGACATTATCATCGTATTACTTCAATGTATAATATTCATTTGATTAAACATTTTAAAACACTTTCTTCATATTTTTTTATAATTTTGTAAAATAAAAATTTTTGTAATTAGATATATAATTTTGTAAAATAAAAATTTTAGTAATTAGATACATATATAAAAGTCATAAAAAAAAACTATGAGATTTGTCTGGTAAAATATATTTCAAGTTTAAAAAAAGAGTCAACAAAACGTTGAACTTAAATGGTCGGTTATGCAATCAGTCAGGTTTAAAACAATCGCCTCACATTAAAGCTACTGGCTCAATTAGTTATAACGAGATCGTGGTGTTAATCTTAGCTGGGTCCAGTCGTCTATCGTTTGGTTCTGGTCTCTGTCCACCTACTATAAATGCTCAAGGTACTCATTGCTTTTCTACAGTTTAACCGCCTGCATGTTTGTTCACTCATGACCTTTCTTCAATTTTGCAATGCTTTTGCTGCTACTGGTCATAAAATCACATTTTTTGTTTACTATTAAATAACGCACAGTATTTTAAAATATTTAAGAGTAATCAATATTAAAATGTAAAAAGGTATTCGTTGTGCATGCCATTCGATTTAGTATGTGTTTCTTATGTAATGAACTATTTTATATTTAGATGCATATTTTCACCGTAAAGATTTGCACAAAATAGAAAAAACAACACTTTACACGCGATAACTTTCTCTTTCATATAAATCAACATTTCCATCAAAGTTTTATTACATCCTGTATTCATCACTGAAATTATTACTTGTTGCTTGTTTAATACGTCTAAATGTATTCGAATTAATGAAAAATTATCAGGTGCGAAAAATTTGACTGGAGGGGGGGACAGTGCCAGCAGCAGTCCGTTGCTCTACGGCTCCCCCCGAATCGGCATTTCACCTTTAGGTAAGATCATTATTGAATAAAACACAATGCAATCATTTTAAAAATTCTTAAACAAAAAGGTTCGACATTAAAGATTATGGACGGATTAGAATCCTATTAGATTTAATATAATTATTTAGCAAACATGTTAAAAACCCATTTGCGTATATATCTGTGGTGTATAAATTCTAATAAAGTTAGTTTTTACAGCATAACTAGTAATGAAATACAGATATTGTTTAATCAATCGATTATTGATAATGTATATTAAAATAATGATAGTAAAACCAAATTTGGAAGTAGTACATATTATAATTTTTTTTAAAGCATAACTATCTACATATATGCACAAAATCGCAGTGGTTGAAGAAAGTAGGACAGTGATTTAAACGGAGAATAAATATTGATAGAAGCACGCATATAATATTTTAGCAAATAATTACCGTTATATGTTTGCCTGGTAAATAAACTCTAAACGGTATAATTATTAGTGATAAATGCATTCAAAAATTTTAACTTTTTTTGTGAGAAATATTAAACATTAAAATTGCACGGTGTAGATTGCACGAAGAAACTAAATGGCCTATTAAAAAAATTTATGTTTCACAATGATTAATTTTTCGTTTTCTATGTAGTAATTTACACTATAAACTGTTTTTTCAATCTTCATGTAGTTAAAAGGCATGTATTTATAAATATAAATATTTTTTAGATTTTGATGTTCAAGTGAATAAAAAATTGTATAATATATCGTAATAAATATATTAATTATGTAGCGAATTATTATTCTGAAGAAATATACCAATTTTTATGTCTAACATGAAAACGAATAGTTTTTGTCAAAAAGTATTGATTAACTAATTATTGTAGGTATATACTCGTTCTTAATTAATACAAAATAATTATTCAGTTCTTATGTATAACTTACAGGTACTTATATGTTTCAAATTTCACATATTTAGTAAAATTAATTTTTGATAGTTATCAATCACTATATTAAGAGGTATATGTATTTATTTTTATAATCTGAAAATGTAATATGAGAGTATTATACGTATATGTTTATATCATTCTCTGTCTATTCTAAAATATTTGAATCCGATTTCTAATAAAAAAATTAATATCATTTCGCAGTATCTGGTGGAATGGTAGACAGCGGAACTTCTCATCGTCGTGGTTCAGCACAAAGCGATACAAGTGCATTAGTCAGTAGCCTTACGCGAGATCCTTCGCAATCTCCTAGTGGAGTAAGTTCGATTGCCAATACTACAAGAGATTTGTCGCCAAGTCCGAGTTGTAGTTCTTTGCATATGAGATCCGAAGGTAGTACTTCCAGTCCACCTGAAACACCAAAAAAGGAAGAAAGCGTAAGAGTTAAAATATATATTAAATATGACCAATGCTATATGTATATATTTTATAGAAATAAAACTAAATAAAAATAGGATTTCATGTATATTTTTTATATTATATAGGATTCTCAAGATGCCTCTAAAAAAGTATCAGAGGCTCAAACGCAAACGAGTCCTGATGAAAGTACGACAACGGCGATGAAAAGTCACTTCTCAATCAACACCGCAAACGCAAAGGAAGACCGACATTTGATGAACCTTTACCGGCACGATCATAAAAAAGCCGTAAAAACGAGAACGAAACGTGCCATGTCTCCAGCTGGCACTAGTCAGCCAATTCTGTGTCCAAGCCTCACTTTAAATCTTAACAAAGACAAGGTAGAATTTCACGAAAAATAATTTATTTAATAAATATACTTAAAATAATTCGAAAATTTAAAAACTAATTCACTTGATTCATTTTATTTCATTATATTTCATAAATTTCTATATTTAATCTAAACTCATGTGCATCGATGTTACCGCTAAACTAAACTTAGTTTGTATTGAATTAACAATTTTTTCCAATGACTATAGGTGAAAGAAGCGATAAGTCCATCGGTAGCCGAGTGCTTACGTGCCGTCTTCGCGGCGTTCCTCTGGCATGAGGGCATCGTACATGACGCCATGGCTTGCGCGAGTTTTCTCAAGTTTCATCCGGGCCTACCAAAGCAGGGTGCTCAAGTGGTCACGCGTCAGACACAGGCGGCCAACAGCGAGCGTCAGAAGCCGGAGATGACGCGCGAGGAGCGCGCTCGACAGAGGCATTCGGTCGAGGTGACGAACGACGGCAATTACCTGCATATACAGCCAAGTACGCTAGAGAGCCTGACAAGATCCGCTGCAAACGCGAACGCTAATAGGAATAGGAAGAAGCAGGATATTACGGTGAAAGATGAGACCACGTCAACAGGTGGGTGTTGTGCATTGCTCGTTGTTTTAGTATTTGTAGAACGTATAATGGGATGAAGGGATTTTTCATTTTAGGAAATAAACTTACAGCTTTGCCGGAATTCACCACTGTCACAGTCTTACCTCCCGCCTTGAAAAGCCTTGTGTTCCTTTGGGAAGAATTGAGCGTGAACTGTCTGCAAGCAATTGATCAGCAAACGGTTCTTCCGAGTCCCATAGCTCAGCCACCAGTGGCTAAGCTTTCCAAAATTCCTGTCAAAGGACCTGCAACTCCTGCCGCTGGCAAGGATAACGTCGTTCCGGAAAAACGTGAGAAGAAGAATGCGAAAGAAAAGAAGGACAACAAACCCGTAACGAGATTCGCCATGGCGGATGGCTGGGAAGGTCTCGATAAGGAAACGGTTTGCGAACTTTGCGGGCTGATGTTCCCTCATCCTGTGACCTATCATATGAAGCTAATGCATCCGGGATGTGGATGGCACGCTGGAGGCAATGGATACAACAGTGGTGGAAACTATTGCGTAGGCTGGGCTGGAAATTGTGGAGATGGCGGAGGAGGAGGCAGTTCTTGGTATTTGCTGTGCGATACCTGTCGTGATAAGTACCTGAAGGTAAATAGCATATTTCAACTTCTATTTGTATTTGAAAGAGTTATATAAAAATATGAGAGAATTGATAATTATGATTATCCATTTTAATTCATGTTTTGTCTTCAGGCTAAAAAGAACAAGCGGCACAGGCGTTGCGAAATGAACAAACTCATGTCCCCCATTACATCCCCAGAAAACGATGATACTCACATAATTGTCAAGAACAATGCAATGTTTCTGCTTAATTTGGCTAGTGCCGCGGGCGTTAACATTCCCAAACAGCAGCGTAGGCCCTCGCAGACTCTGACCTCGGTGGCCGAGAACTACAGTCCTCCGGAGGCGGCTGGACCGTTCCCCTCGACCGGACCCTTCCAGTGTTTGCAAGCATTGGGAATCCAGGGTTCGCAGAACAATGAGGAGAGACTTTACGAAGAAATGCTACGAAGACAGGGTAGCCAGCAGGCTACGCACGAAGGTGGTAGTGCTAGTGGGTTTACTGTAAGTAATAAAAGGGTGGGTTAATTTTATTGTATTATCGATGTTGTATAGATGTGCTTTGATGTTTAATTTTTTAATTATCATTTAAACGATTAGAAACAATTAGTCTTTTTAAAATGATTTAAAAGATTTTTGCATAATTTTTGCTTACAAGTTTTGTACCAACAAATGTTAATTATTTTATTTTTTGCAGCCTTTATCCGAATGTCCGATGAGTGATAGTGACAGTGATAGCGGAAAAAATCGAGGCATGTTTCATCGGTCTGTTTCTATGTCAACTGGAGCACCTTGGGCTAAGAACAGCAGTGATGGACGAGTGGTTATGATGCGAAAAAGAAATAATAGTAGTAGTGAATTAACCAATGGTAAGATATTTACATTTAATATTTGCACTTCATCTTTATAAAGAGTTTTCACTATGATTGCTCTAGTCATTTTATTTTGCATATAATAAATATTTTTTAAATTATTCTCATGGTGCTAGAAAACTTATTCATTTATATTATATTTATTTTTTAGATGCTGGCTCATCATTACTCTGTTATCCATCGGCTGCTCTTCAAAAACTTGTGCCATCCATGGACCAATCGGCGATAGTTTCGGCTAATCAGGCGGAAATCGTTGATAACGATCGCATTGAGTTACTAATGAGACCCGTAATGCTGTTCGTCTTACAGCAGCATAATCTTCAGCACCTGCAGTTTGCAATGGAGCAAGCTTTAAGGCGCGCTGCATGTCGGGTGCACGCTATGCAGGCGTTTAATTGGCTGCTGAGGAGCGTGACGCAGCCGATTGGACTTCATGATTTGATGTGGTGGTTTGTGTCTTCGCTCACGCCTATTGTTCCTGACTCGATGGATGTTAACGACGATGATAACAGAAAAAGATGCCAAGAAAGAAGAAAAGATCATGTTAGTAATACGCTGTTATTTAATTATGATAGAATAACGTTATACCATTTTAAATTTTTATATTTTACTGAGTAAAATATAAATTGGTTTGTCATATTACTATGGATTTGATAATATTTTTAGGATATGGTTGGCATGTGCGAGCATCCTTTAAGCGATTTAATTATTGCTGGTGAAGCAGCTAATCCTTTACCTACAGCCTTTCATACTTTATTACAAACTATCTCAGATTTGATGCTATTGCTTCCACCTGGTACGTAGAAAAATGAATGAACTTAATTAATTTTGTTACCATATGAAGTTTATCAAAATATATTTTTATTATATTTTAACTATAATGATTTAAAAAAATTAGGTTCACCATTGCAACAAGCAGCTGTTAGATGCTGGGCTATTCAATTTAGTCCTGCCGACCATATGTTTCTTCATCGTAGTCACGTTTTTAGTAATATCAGCAAAATTCTATCTCGTTCCGAAGAAGAGGAAGATCCAAATATAAGTATGCACAAAAGTCACCAATCAAACCTGTCAAGCCAGGTTTTAAGTTCCGTCGAGTCGTTTAAAGATTTGACGGCAGCGGTCGACATTAAAACATCAAGTAGGCAAGCAATGATAAATAGTTTGACTGACAATTCAACTGAAACTTTCTGGGAATCTGGCGACGAAGATCGAGACAAAGCAAAAACTATTACGATTATTTGTGGCGCGCATTCTTCTCCTAAGATGATTTATATTCATATCGATAATTGCCGAGATTTAACTGTAAGATTTTTTCCTCTATTAAAAAGTTTTTTAAAGTATTTGGAATAATAAATTAAATATGTATTTTTTATATTATAGCATAAAGTATCCAGTGTTACATTCCTCTCAGGCGTCGATGTTGATGAAATGGTGAAATTAAGGACTGTTGAAATAGAAAGCAGATCTACTGGATGGGTTAATTGTCCAATTGTAAATGCAAAGCATAGTATTGTTAAACTAGAGTTAAAAGGACCAGATAACTCTTTGAGAGTAAGGCAAATTCGATTACTAGGAGAAATTGAAGGAGAATCATTGAAAGTTGGAAAGCAACATTCTGCCTCGGTTATTCATCAAAAGAATTGTGAATCAGAAACTTTAAAAGTCTTCCGTTCAATTACTTCTCAGGTAAAATTTTTATAAATAAATTTTGGAAAAAACATTAATTTGAAAGTATTGAAGAATAAATATTAATTTAAATAATAATAAATTTTGTAGGTTTTCGGAAAATTAATTCAAGGTGAAAATGAAAATCAAAGACCAATTTCATCAATTGTTGTTGAACCAAATAATGAGGAATTGGAAGAAAGCAATGAACTCCGTGAGCATATGGTTGGAATCTTATTTAGCAGAAGTAAATTGACACACCTTCAAAAGCAAGTTTGCGCACACATTGTACAGGTTAGTAAAAAATTTAATTACTTAGATTAGATTGCAAAATATAACCAATTTCTCCTATTACTAACATAAATTGCTTTATTATAGGCTATTCGAAAAGAAACCAGTCGTCTGAGAGATGAATGGGAAGCTCTTTTATGTTCACCAACCCCTGTCAATAGTTTCTTAAGTGACAACAGCGATGTGCCAAAAGCTGCTGATACTTATTGTTTTGAAATGTTATCTATGGTGTTAGCCTTAAGTGGAAGTTCTGTTGGAAGAAATTACTTATCTCACCAATTTGGACTGTTGAAAGATCTTTTGAGTCTGCTTCACACAGGCTCAGCAAGGGTCCAGAGGCAAGTCATATCTTTATTGAGGAGAATTTTGCCTGAAATCAAACCAGAAGCCTTAGCGAATGTCGTTGGTGCCGAACGCTTGCCACCTTCGGACTTTAGTATTATTTCTGTAGCAAGCAATGGATTGTCACAGTCAACAGAATTTGATGAACATAATCTGGGTATATTAGATGTTTTTCTAAGTTGCATTGCAAAAGCTCTGAACGTTCAAGTAAAAATAAAAGATAAAGAAACTAATGGGAAAGCTTCACAATCAATATCGTTAGCTACAAGCATTCATTCAAAGAGTTATGTTGGTGTTCGATGGTGGTTAAGAGGCTGCATCGCAAGAAAACTGGCTGAAGAGATCATACAGCTTTTGAAAGACATGGCCTCGGTAACCTTTCTTTCCTATACTTCACAAAAGACAATGTTTATATTTTTCGTGTCATTTTCTAAATGTTGTTATAATTTTGTAGGGAAAATTGTCGGATGCCTGGGCTGCTGTAACAAAAGCTGCCATTGCAGAAAATATTCTAAATCTTACTAGATTAAATGAAAAAAATAGAGAGCCAACAAAATGTCTTCGATCGCCCACGTTCTGGTTAGCATTGTCTTCCCTTTGTGTTTTAGATTCTGATCACGTTGAGAGGTTGTCTTCTGGTCAATGGACCAGTGCTGATGGACAACCACCACCTCCTAGAGTAAGCATCACCGTTAAATATTTAAATATTAGTTTAATTAGAATATATTTTTCAAAATAGCTCATATATTTAAACATTTGTTTACAGCCTACGTGTAGTAATCACGACGACGGCCAAACTACAGCTATAATTCAATGTAACGTTTGCGCAAATTTGTGTGCCGATTGTGATCGAGTATTACATCTTCATCGCAAAACCCGAGTGCATGTGCGTCAAGTCTGTAAAGAAGAGGAAGAAGCAATTCGCGTGGATCTTCACGAAGGATGTGGACGAATGAGATTATTTTGGATTTTCATAGTAGCATATAGTCAAACACTCAAGGGATTAGTTGAATTTCGCGATGGACCACCTCAAAAGCCTGTCGGCGCAACATCGGGCGTATGTCGATTTTGCGGAACAACGGGTACGATAAATTACTGAAAAATTGTGTATAAAAAATTGGTATATACGTATAAAATTTCTTAAATTTTATTATGTATTTGTTTAGGGAACACTGGTCTCTTAGCCATTGCCAATGTTTGCTCAGACCACGACTGTCAAGAGCATGCTAAGAACGCCTGCAGCAAAGTTCACTCATGCGGCCACATATGCGGAGGTGTTCGCGACGAACGTCCCTGCTTACCTTGCCTGCACAGGTGTAATGCCGCATGTGATCTCAAACAGGACGCGGACGACATGTGCATGATTTGTTTCACCGAGGCTCTATCTTGTGCTCCTGCGATTCAGTTGCAGTGTGGCCACGTTTTCCATCTTCATTGCTGCAGAACTGTGCTGATAAAAAGATGGGTCGGTCCGAGGATTACATTTAGTTTTTCTCTCTGTCCAATTTGTAAGGTAGCCATGGAAAATCCAAATTTAGTTGACCAATTGTCAAGCGTAAAGGCTCTTTACGAGGACGTAAAGAGGAAAGCATTAATGAGACTTGAATACGAAGGCCTACACAAGTAAGTTTTACTTATTTGTTTTTCTTTGCGTAACTTATTAATGATATTTCTATCATATAATTATAAAATGGTAATTATTTTTATTTATTCTAACAGAGCGGAAGCGGTATCAACACCAGGCAGCCGATATTACCAGGACCCAGCTGCTTATGCGATGGATCGTTACGCCTATTACGTCTGCTACAAGTGTCAAAAGGCCTACTACGGTGGTGAAGCTCGTTGTGATGTCCAACAGGGCGGTGAGGCTTTCGACCCCGCGGAACTCGTCTGCGGCGGTTGCAGCGACGTCGCCCGCGCTCAAATATGCCCGAAGCATGGCACCGATTTCTTGGAGTATAAATGTCGTTATTGTTGTTCTGTGGCTGTATTTTTCTGCTTTGGTACTACGCACTTTTGCAAGCCTTGCCACGATGATTTTCAGAGAGTTACCAATATACCTAAAAATGAATTACCTTCGTGCCCTGCAGGTAACTTTAATTTTTTTACTTTGTTTTCAGAAAAATTTTTATTAAAAAATTACTTTGTATAATGTATAATATAATTTATTTGGTATTTAGGACCCAAAGCAAAGCAATTGGAAGGAGATGAATGTCCACTGCATGTTAAGCATCCACCGACTGGAGAAGAATTTGCTCTTGGTTGTGGCATCTGTCGTAATGCACAGACCTTCTAAGATAAACAAGAGTTTCTATGTTTAATTGATAAGACTCTGAATCCAGTTTTCCAGAGCAAAGAAGTGATGAACCTGAAAATACTATTTATTAATCTTATGATCGAGTGAGAACTTCCTATTTATATTTTCTCTTCTAAGAATACTTGCTATGAAGTATTTCGATGGCAGCGACTGAAAAAATGACTGGAATTGAATGACGCGAAGAAATAGAGTACATGACTCGTTAAAACAGAAAATTTGTGTGATAAGCGTTAAATAAGTCGTTTAATAATAATAATGTTAGATATTAGTAGGAACAAAAAAAGTGCTGATATTAGGGCGATAAACGTCCAAAAAACGATATTTCTTTTTCCAATGAGTATGTGAACTTGTGCGATAATCAGCATACATGAATACCTGCAAATGTGAAGTTCAAAGGCCCTCGTGATGGAAAGGCCTTTTTCGCAATGTCACTTAGGATAATCAATTGTGAGGAAGTTAAATGAATAGCATTGCCTTTGTCGATGATACAGGGAGAGTATGCGTTATGAATGTATAAAAATATGTGTGTCTTTAAGAGACTGGAACGGTCGCATTACCTTATATTATTAAAAAAAAAAAAAATTAAAATGTGCGTGTTTGTTAGCATTTTTAAAATATTATATTCTATTTAAACGGTGATGTATCTATTTCGTGCTAATGGTCGTGTCAGTTTTGGTCTTTTTTACGTTGTATTCATTTGTAATTTTTATGTCGTTTGTATTATTTATTTGAATCCCTCTCAGTATATATATTTGTCTTCGATAACGAACAGGGTGCCAGTCCAGAAAAACTTCACCGTTAAGTACCCATTTTCTTTTTATAAGTATTACTATTACGATATACTCGGCATTTTTTGACTGTAGAGTGGATGATGCAATGTGCTATTTACTTTGATAATTTGTTACATAGTTTGTCTTTCAATTTGTGTACATTAAATGAACTGAGAAGATGAGGAATCTATGAATTTTCATTCAAACACATTATATAAATGTAAAAATATATAAAAATTACTATCTAATTCTATACATAAAAAATAAAAAAGTTTAACAAGACACCAGCGAATTCGAAATATATTTCTTAAGTTAATTATCCAAAATTCATTTGAATCCATAAAAACCTTATAGCAACGTTATTATTGCTCATTTGACCGTATTAAGAAAGTTGTTGTTTAAATAATTTATGTTCTAAAATAGACGTACTACCTTGATTCTTTATAAAAAATTTTATCCAGAATAAATAAACGAAAATAATCCACAGTTACACAAAAACATTATAATATCAAGATTGTATAAGGTAAGTGAAGAAAATAAAATTAAGTTAAATTATTGCAAGAAAAATATTTTGATTCCATCAATTTACACTAATTTTGAAAAATTAACTTAATATCTTTATCAAAAATCAACCATAGTCAAAATATTTCAAAACACTGCGCTCTCCGCCCGCCCCCTCAAACTTCGACGCATGCGCGTTCATCGATTCGAATCAAACATGGCGTTGCCCCGTAGCTACCGCCGCGACACGGATTCAAACCGTACTACTCTAGCGGCTGCCTATACACAGGCCACAAAACATACTATTCTATCCCAACCGCCAGCGCCAGGCCAACCAGTGCCAGTGGTGCGTGCGTGCGTATATGTGTGAATGAGTGTTCGTATGCCCGTGTGCGCGCGCGCGACGGGCGCCTGTGTTTAGTGCGCTGGCTCGACTCGACGAAGACGACGACGACGACGACAACGACGAGGCCGTTCTTCGCCCATCGTTCAGCCGTAAGTCACTCTTTTCTCTCACACGTACGTACCAACACAGAGGCACTGGTTAGCACGGCAGTGCGGCTATTGCATAATTATCACCGGCCCCGCGTATTATCGCGCACGTTGCCGGCGTGCCGCGAAAAAAACAGCAACGGTGAGAAGGTAGGGAGTATATAAGTAGGAGGTATATACTACACACATGAGATTCTCCTCTCACTCTCTCTCTTTCTCTCTCTCACACACGTCTCGTGTGTTTTTTCCTCCACCCCTCTACGCGCGCTTTCTGTCTGCTACGCGCTATGTGACGGTGTGTCGCGTAGGTAGAAAGTGAGAAAGAGAAGAAGAGAGAGGAAGACATTATATACCTGTAAGTCTGGTCCGTTGGCCGATAATTGGATCGTCCGTTGTTGTTTTATGCTACTTTGTTTATGCTGTTTGTTAATGGGGTGTGAGAGTGCAGGAGCATAATATATATGTATGTATGTATAAGGGGCTGCTGCGCACGTCGATTGTTTTGGTTTGTCTCGAACATCTGATGATATTTTCGAGATAAAAGGGATCCTCTTGCCCCCACGGCTGGCTTTAAATTCCGTTAAAATGACCAGTCGACGAGGAAATAACCGAGGAATTGTCGCTGACGGCCGCGACGAGCGATGAATCTCGAGCAATATATATGAGTCATCTCAGCTCGTTGTATATAATCACTGAGGCCAACTACCGTGCGAAAACTAACCTCAATTTTTCCACCTAGCCCTTACCTTTCACGTCAAGGGTTTATAGCTGCCTCGGGTGTTTGTTCTGTTTTTGTTTACTTGTATACATGTTTTTCGATAGTAGAACGCGAGAACATGTGTCACGCTGTCATTTGTTTACAAGCTGTCACATAGGCTTTTTCGGTCTCATGCTCGTCGTTGCGTATGATTGAAATGTCGATATCATCCCCCTTCGTTACTTTTCAAGGCTGCCAGTGTCTCACGAGCGTATATGCGGAAGTGTCACTCGATCTCATCTGCTCGTCGAATCGTGCAAATTGAGAATTGTAGAAGGATCTGTGTGCTCTCTTTTTTTTCTATTGGTAACGCTTGGAAAAAGATGTAGCTTTTGCACGTATTGAATTCTGTCAGTGTACTGTAATGCACGTAACTGTGAAAAAAGTTTGCAGTTGTAAACGAGGTGGAGGGAACTTCATAAAAGTTCGCTTTAATTGTGAAGTTTATTGATTTTTCGCTAATGGGGCCAATTGTTATTATTATTCTCGGTAACAACTGTATTATTTGAGTAGGGACGTTGGCATTAGGCGTATATATTGTAGTCATTTTTGTTAATTGGTGTAGCTTTTGACCACGAAAATTTGATTATATTTGAAATACATTTTAACGTAATTTATAAGGACATTTTGTAAAGTAAAATATTTTCGTAAAGTCATTTATGCATATACAATACAATTTCCTGCATCAATATGAATATATTATAGTTTGAGTTTACAAATATGTATAACTTGCAAGGAATACTATTATGGTATTAGAATAACGTTATAAAATGTCTTATGCAATTATCTATTATGGCTATGAATGGCTTCTTCGGAAAATTCCTGTAATTTATGCCTGTTCTACATAGTTTTTGTACTTGGAGTGAAAGTTCTATGTTACGCTCCAGTTTCAAGGTCACGCATTATATGTCATCCGGTGTTATTTATTTTACGAATGACGTCCATTATAAAAACTGCAAATATATACGCTTGAGAAAAGTTTATCAAAAATATCTGCTACAATTCACGAAAATAAGAAACTTTTTATAAATCGATGAATTTGAATTTAAATTGTTATTAACCCCAAAATTATGTATTGTTAAAAATTGTTAAAAATAATATGAGATTAAGGAATTCCTATTAATAGTTCATATTAAGTACATTAAAAAATTGTATTTTATATTATTTAGAAATGAAAACAAACAGGTTCTCTATGCTGTTTCGTATAAGTAACGAGAATATTGAATGCTTTATTTATGAAATGAAATTCGATATTTTCCACTTGAATATAAACTAATATTTTAAACGTTTTATCACTTTTCTCCGCTCGGTTGCAGAAGTCTTATAAATAGAATAACGTTTGATGACTAACGTGCTTTAAAATATCACATCTAAAAAATCTTGCTCAGCTCATTGCACATTTTCCAGTTGAAGAAACTTCGTACCATTTTATCAAAATTTATGTCAGATGTGACCTGTATCTTTATTGGATATTCGAAAATTGGTTTCCTTTTTGGTAATTAAATTTGAACGTAGCTAGCTGCTAATCGATAAAAGATTAGTTTTGCCAAAATAAACAATATTATCGTTCGATTTAAAAATTTGGTTTATAGTAACTAAAAAATTTCCCTATAAAAATCTCTAAAATATATTAAATATAACAACAACAATAACCCGCGGAGATCAATATAACACACCGATTGCACCGCGAGAAAAAATATTATGAAAGTATAATTTTGTTTGCTCGCTTAATTGCTGTTTCGTAATCAATAAACCACTGAATTACACGCTACAATAAGAAAAGAAAGCCCCACAAAGCGGCGCGCGCAATCGCCCAATCCTTAGACGTGCAATATATCCGATTAACACCTTTTGTTGTCACAATCCTTTTCAAAGCTGTCGGAAGCAGAGCTTCGTCGTATAACTCTCCGTTCGCTCATATTAATCGCAAAGATATGCTTGACAACGCAAAAACAACAAAACCACGCGCATGGAGGAGCTTAAATACAAGTCGTTCGAACGGAGCCCGACCTTTCAGCGTTCGCTAATCGATTCATACGCTTGTCGTGTTATAATCCAGTTTGGAAGGTGATTTTATTAGGAATGAGCCTAAAGTGCTGCAATTTCTCAGTTTTAAATTGAGATTGTATTATACGTCATTATAATATTTTTATATTATTATAGGTAGCAAATAAAAAGTTGTCTACAGTAGTTATTAAACAGCTTTATTGATCGGAATATTGTTTATAAATAAGTGCTATACATATATTAAAAAAGTAAAAAAAAAAAATGAAAATTACGTCATATCATCATACGAACTTTAAAATATTCAAAATGTTATATATTAAATCGTACAGAGAAAATTCACCGGCGACAACTTTATATTAAAATTTACCTCGATTCCCCGGAAACCTGCTTTTTCAATAGGCTATTTTGAGTATCCTTAAATAGCTAAAACCGGCTGCCGGCTGGTTTGCTTCACCTGCTTTACATATACACTCGATGTATAGCCGCTCTCTCACACGTATACACGGTGTCCAAAAAGTCTGGAAACACCCGAATAATTCTCATGATTAAATACTTTTCAAAAATTTGAAGGTTA
>JAYJLV010000001.1:4498370-4516971 GCA_036873485.1 Torymus texanus | reverse complement strand
TCGCCATAGGCATACGGAGCACCCGAACTCTCGCTTGGTGCGGACGACCGTCCGCTCACAGCAAAAAGAGTGCGATACACGCCGAGAAAACTCGGTATCGCAGGGTGAGAGTAAGGACGCTCACCGAGAGTTTCGCGCGCCTCGCGTTTTTGGTATCACGCCTTCCGGAGTATCGCGTATGCGTGACCTTCTTATAATAATTTTCTTTTTTTTTTTAATGATTATTATGCTCTATCATTTTTTTTTTATTATAATAATTAATTTTTTTTTCTCTTCGCAATTTTAAATTTAATTTTTCTTTTCTTGATTTTTAACCTGAAAATCCTACCTCCCTGGGAACCGCATAATCTGAGCTTACGTCAAAATCTTAAAAAAGCGATCACCCGATACGCACTTCTCCCACTCTGTCAACGCATCTGTTTACAAATCCCTCTACACTGTTACCAGTTCTTGTATGCACACTCGCAACGACATCGCTTCGTCCTTAAAACATAAAAGAGCTACAATCAACTAACACTACTGCACTGTTCAACCATCGCATGCGCATACATCTATATATATACCAATACACCCATATAGAACCAGCGATATCATAACAGGAGTAGAGGGAGATGCGAGTGGAATCCAGCGTGAGTTATTCGACTGCATTACGAGCTCGTGCAGCGCGTTGTATATATATATATATATATATATACGCGGACCGTCGCTCGTAAATGTCCACGAGGACGACGACTTCTCAGCGTGTATATAGTGGTTGTAGTTGTAGTAGTATAGCGGCGACAGAGTCCGCCTTGATTGAAGGCGAAGGCTGCATATTCTCTCTCGAACGCGCATCCTAGTTTCGCGTGTGTCGCATGCGCACGCGAGTGCTTAAAAGCCGGGGCACTGTAGCACCGTTTCACTGCAACGCGCGCGTTGCGCGCCTACGGAATCGTGCTAATGCATTTAAAGCTATACTGCGACGTGTGTGTGTGTGTGTGTATATATATATATATATATATATATATGTGGGATGCGCGGAATGGTTTAAAATGGGTTTTTGTCGTGTAATGAATAGTTTATAAAATAAGGAGGCTGTGGGTTGTTTGCGTAGAGAATAGAAGCTTTAAAAGAAAATTTCAAAGAAAGAAAATGAGCCAAAGAAATATGCTGTCGTTGGTCTGACTTAAAATGATATTATATCTGAATTTGAATATTATTGATTTTAAAAGTAATTTAATCAAAGAAATTCAATTGTTAACGTTTAATGTTGATCTGATGAAGACAATGCTATAAGAAATACAAAAATAAAATTTTAAATATTCAGCAACGTTTCGTTAGTTAGGTTTGTTGACCTCTTCAGACTGTACTTTATCAATAATAATTAGAATGGCAGTTTTAATAATTTCTATAATTATTGTTCTTTGTATATTTAATAAGGACCAGCCGAAACTGATAGAAATGATTCTTTAAGCCAAAGCCCTGTGATTTAACAGTTAATGACAAGGAATGAAAATGAAATTATTAAAAAAAGGATAATATTGTTAAGAAACATGTAAAATTTCATCAAGTATTAATAGTCAGAGTATTTCTTCAACTTTTTATAAAATTATTATCGCTTGTCAACATTTCGTTTAACATTTAATTTAAATATCTGACACTTAGTTATTATATTGTAGTAAACAATTTAAAATGTATAAAAAGTATTGCAAATACTATTATTATTTGTAGAAATACTGTAACTATTAATACTTGATGAAATTTGATTTGTTTATTAGCAATATCATGCTTTTTATAAGAATTTCAGTTTCATTCCTTAACTGTTAAGTCACAGGGCTTTGGCTCAAAGAATCGTTGCCATCAGTGTAGAGGGATTAACAGACCTAGCCAACAAAACATTGGTAAGTAATTGAAATCTTGTTTTTTGATTTACTTTCGTTGCCTCCGTTAGATCGATATCATTTATTGTATGTTAATACGGCATATTACTTAAAATTGTTATAATTCGAAATTATTTTTCGTTTATTCAACTTTCTGTTATAATACATTTTTTTATATAACTAAATTATATTTGACTACAGTTCATTGACCGTCTATTGAAGGAATATAACTTTTTTATTACATTCAAACATTACTTTTATAATTTACGGAGAAAATTCACATGATAATTATTCCTTGTTTTGAATTACATTATAATGAGGCTTGTAATTTCATCTGTCAGAATAAATATGTACACAGATAATGTATAAAAAGTATTTTTTACCATAGAATTTCGAAAAATTAAATTTTCTCGATTTACGTTATAAGCTTTGCCGGTAATAAAAAAATATAATAATTCAATCACAACAGATCGCATTATGCAATTCTTTTACAACAAAGAAAAATCCTTACTTCTTTTAAAATCCTTACAATTAAAAAATTACAAATATCCGTATCGCATAATGTCTAGCATAACACACTGAAATCACGCAGAACAACCGCGTCGTCATTTCGCCACATACGCTACACCGATTTCTCCCGCACAATTAAACCGACCCGTTAATCAATAACATCTCAGTCCCTCATACGTAATACACAAGCGATCACCGCAACACCCCAAAGTCACTCGACACACACATATCGACCTCTACCTTCCGACCTCTTGAACAATACCCTACCAACAGAAGACAGCCACGATGAATACGACGCCACCATCGCTACTGCGCACATGCAAGAGAGAGAGAGAGAAATTCA
Organism: Torymus texanus; assembly: GCA_036873485.1. Lineage (NCBI taxonomy): Eukaryota > Metazoa > Arthropoda > Insecta > Hymenoptera > Torymidae > Torymus > Torymus texanus. Next base: position 4,514,259 of record JAYJLV010000001.1, on the reverse strand, counting down.
GTCGTTCGACAGCGTTACGAGCTCGACCTGACGCTCGTAAATGTCCAGTAACCAGAGGGGAGGCAATGTCTCGCACGACTCGTAGGTATATATACGTATATATATATATATATATATACATATATACGACTCCTTGATTCCTCTCGAGGCGCATACATCGCACGCGGCGCTAATTAATTCGCGCCAATCGGCGCCGGCCTCGTCTTGCGCTCTTATATAACGCGTTGCAGCCACAGCGGTCCCGCTGAAACTTCGAATTAAGCTTTCATTACGCGGGTAAACTGGCAGCCCGATAATTACCGCTCGAACGTGTGTGTGTGGGTGTGTATTGCGTGTGGATGAGACAAGACACGCGCGCATGTATCCATTTCCCGCAATTCTCCAACCGAGATACCAGTTCTGCATTGTGATGGAATTCAATCGATTCATTATATAGAAATTCACGTATACGCGGTGATTATTATTATTATTGTAGGATTTTCATGTAACCTGCGACACAGGGAGTTTTTGCGGAATATATTACAAAGCGTACGTGCGAGCTTTTGCTCGTGATATTAAAATGTTCGAATGGATTTTGGATTGTAAATTCGTTTATATATTGTAAATATATACATACGTGTACAACTGGTTATTAATTATTATATGACTTATGCAGTATCAGGATTGATATAATACAAAATTCGTGCGTTTCATTATTCGTCACATAATATTTAAAATGTAAAGATAATACTTTTACGCTGAAACGTTTACGACAAAAATATACGTGAAATGTAATCGTCATTTGCGAATTATCGGTATAAATATACGTGTAACGCTTATCACATACACATTTTATAAACTCTTTATATTCAATAAAGCGCGTGCTACATTAATTTTCCACGCGTTTATTCCACAAAACCCCCATTGACGAAAAAATTGAGCGAATAATCTGCGACAAGTATCACCTGTAAAAAAAAAAGAATGTAAAAAACAGGAATTACATTTACAATAAAAGCAGCCAAACAATTCTTTTATTTAATCCCACGCGCAAAGCTCACCACCCCTCGGTAGCCTTACGCGTTTCCACCCTCTCTCTCTCTCTGTCACCCCACGTCTGTCTCTTTGAGCCTCGTCCGTGTCGCTCTTTGATCCTCCTCCTCCTACTCGTCCTCTACCCCCTCGTATCCGCATTTTCTCTTTTCCACGTTTTCGCAACTAGTGGCACTCGCGGGTGGGCTCGCGTATCGAGAGGCCACTCACTCCTGCTCTCTCGTATCACCCATGTGTATGTGTGTGTATGTGCGCGCGGATGCCTGCTCGCTCGCCTCGCTTGCTGTTCGACGTCGAAATTGCATTTCGAATTATCCCATCGACTAATCTGATCCTGAGCTCTTGATAAATTGCGGCGCGCCGAGCCGTCGCTCGGGCTATCGAGCTTCGGCTGACCGGATCGACGGTGTTACTACTGGCGCGCGTTCGGGCGTCGATCGGTACTTTGGAGGTATAGGAATTTTAGCGTGGGACGAGAGAGAGAGAGAGAGAGAGACAGAGTGAGAGAGAGAGACACACGGAGATGCCCCGTCCGGTCGACGTTGGTTTATGGATCGTGTGTAGTGCTGTAGGATGGGAGGAGGGTAGATGTGTGGGCGGATGATAGATGGGGTCGAATTGCGCCAGTAAGTGACGATAGCCGAGGGATGATTCTTTTGCGTTATAGCAGATGTTTAGTGGGAGATAATTGTTTTCTTGATTCGCGTTGTGTTTTCTTCGGTCAATATTCTTAATGTTGCTGAAGGGTATTTTATTTACTTTTTTAAGATTCTTCTAATAATTATAAAGTATTATTAGTTCTATTTACTTTTATTTATCTATTTTTACAATTTAAATAAAAATAAACCGCAGTGAAAGTATAAAAGTACAGTAAATAATTAGAGAAAGTAGTTTTAAATTAGTTATAATTTGAGTAACAAAGTTTTGGTTTTCTTTTATTTTATTCTTTTAGCTTGAACTCTGTTCAAAATTACCATATTTCAACAATTAAAGTAATAAAAGTTTTACTGAACTGTTTTCTACGTTAATACGGATCTTAAATATAAATATATGGCTTCTGGGCATAACCAGATAAGCCCACTTTTTTTTTAAAATCGAGTTAACCTCGGATTTTGTATCTTCAAATAGGCCTTGTTCATTTAACACTTTCAGTAGTAGCAAAAATATTGCCGTAAAGCTACAATACACCCAAAACGTAATCAAATAAGTACATTTTTTAAATTTTGTGCACGGTATAACAAGTCCATCATTTGTTTTGTTTATCGTAGTTATAATTTACTTTATCTATTCCAATTGAATATGAGTATGATGGCTAATATATATTTATCTGTTTATTTAAAAATACTTATATACTTTCAAATTATAAACATTCTAAAATTTAACTTCTAATATTTAATCGCTGTTCAACATGTGTAGTATGCCAAATAGTCGTAAATTTAATAGAAATGTCACGAAAATAAAAATTCCTTGAATAAGTTAAAAGAATTCATTGAACAATTGCTAATTTAGTAATTTATTGACCTATTTCATAATTAAATTAAAGAATACGCTCGAAAATAAATGCGAACCGGACTGTCAGATAAGTCCATACTTTTTTGAGTACTCGTTTTTACTTACTCGTTTTTAACGCATTGAAATCTGTATAATCTGTTCAAACCAGCGTGTAAATATGTGTTTTGAAAGTGTCAATTGACTAGTTAAGTATCGCGACTCATCTCGTTTCTTTCGATCTTACATATAAGTTTGAACATTAAAACCCGTTTTTCTTGGAAACTCGAAAAGTGAACTTATCTTGTTATGCATCGAAGCCACAGAAATGAAATACAGCACACAATTCCTCAAATTTTTCAATAACAATTTGTCTCTTTAACATTCCAATTACTTGAGAAAATCCTAAAAATACATCAACAACTATGATATTAATGAAAAGATACCCATACCATCCATCCACTCCATTCAAGAAAAAGGTTTTCCCAAGTTCAAACTTTAATTAATCGACAGACAACTCTGTATAAGAAAGTGCATCCGCAGCATCAGGACCACTCAGCATCCTCGCGAAAGACAGTACTACCGCGTCCAGCCCCACGTGCCTCCTCCTCTTCCCTCCTTTCCTCTCCTTTAACCGGGGGCTCAAGTTTCGATCGACACGGACCATTATCTCCCAATTTACAGCGGTGGCGACGACAGCGGTAGCAGAAGCAGCAGCAGCAGCAGCACTGCTCTCGGCTAAGAGTCTTCATCACGTCGCCAAGACTGGATAGCGGCCTGTCGTAAAATGATTGAATTATCCATCGAAGTTGGCCCGAACTTCCAGCCAAGTCTCAACTTCCCTCAGGCGGCAGTAGCGCTCTTACCGTATACATATATACACACATATAGTCACGGATACACGTGCACGTATAGTATATATATACACATACGTATATATACAGGAGAGAACTAATTTCGACGTGTGGTAGGGGAGAGAAGAGGAAGGGAACACGCAACGAGGCCTGAAGTTTCTACGCTGAGTTTCACCCATAACAGAATGGTGGATAAGCCAATCGTGCGGTGCCGAAGACACGAAGGTGCGGCTATATATAGTCCGACGAATCTTCTTTCATAAATAGATTAATACGACGTGCGCGTGGAAGAGAGAGAAAGAGAGAGAGAAAGAGAGAGTTCTTCTGAAAGACCAGCTTTTTCTTTTGAGGGGTGAACCGTGACGCGGGGATTTTCCCTGAGGCTAAAGCGACACAGCCCCTCACGATGTACGCGTTATTAGTTCCATTGATGGAGGTGAAAGGATGACATTTTCGGGTAGTGATCTGAGTTTCAAAGGCTGTGGTAAGGGATTAGTTGTAGATTATATGACAAATTTTGATATTTAAATTGAAATTTATTTGTCGATCGATACAGAAGTTGATGTTTTTATTAAAGATAGAAATAATAACAAGTACTAAAAATACGTACTCTTTTTCTTTGAGTCAATATTAATTTCAAAATTTTAAAGAACTAAAATCATGAATTTTGATGATATTTTTGAATATATTTCATTGACAATCTATAACAAAATAATGTACATAAAATACTTATTTTTTATATCGATTTTAACATATATGATATGTATGCACTGAAGCTGCTAGAATGCGTGTATCATATAACCATTCGTAACCACTTTTACAATTAAATATTTCTGAAAACTCTCTAGCTTAAGACTCAACTATTCTTATATCATGAGACAACTTAAAACTTCTTGTAGTGACTACTTCTTAAATGAGTTATCAGGTTTTTTTAAAGATAATGAGATATTCAAATAGCTCATGCAAAAATTTGCCTGGCAATTGGGTCTAAAACATCTACAATATCTCGAAGTCTCGTTTAGAGATTCAATATTTTCATTCACTGACAAGCTAGTTTAAAATATTTAAATACAATATACAACTTTTAAAACCAACCAATTTTTCTGTTTTATAGTGATACCTTTTGTCTAAAAAATGTGAACGGATTGTCAGGTAACAGAAATTTTCCATTTGAACTAAAATCAATTCTTTATATCACCGCTCCAATTTGTCAACCATATCAATTTACAACAAATTTAAACAATTTCCCATAGTAAAAACAATCCTTTCTCCTCTAACGCAAACTCTATGCGAAGAAACGGAAAAATCTTCTTCGCACAACGCGCATATACACTGCACACGGGCAAAACTTCCGCGCGACTGAACCTTGAAGTTTAAAAAGTTAAGCTGCTGCTGTCACTCTATACCCAACACCGAAGCGCGACATCCTACACCTTTCAACTTTACGCCTGAGCGCGTTGGGGTCCGAAGTCTATATATATACATATACGTATAGGGTGCGAATCAGCGATAGAACGTGAAATTTACTTGCGTTTCTTCTCCGTCTGTATGCGTTCTCGCGCTCGTACGCTAGCTTGTCTATTTACTTTATCGGCTTGCGGATCCACAGGAATAAGAAAATGTAAAGAGTTTGCAACGGTTAGGTTAAACCGATTGCCGTAGTCCGAGTCTTCGGATATACGCCGGGGATACGCGGTTGCAAGACTTTTAGTTCTGTATTCTATGTTCGATTTGTTAAGTATGGTGAATAATTGATTTTAATAGGCAATATGGTAAAAATATTTAAAAGATTGAATCTCAAACTGAATTTTAAGCAAATATTTGATAAAATTTATCATGCAAATTAGAATTTACGAAAAATGAAAATCATTTTTTTTACTTCCACCTATATTTTTCTCGATTTTGCATTCATACAAAACCACCCATTCAATCATATCAATACATTTTGCCTATAAATTCTCAATCACAATCAATTTATTCAATTTCATATAAATTCAATAGATTAAATAAAAATTGCCGTAAACAAAATTTACTGCACGTTCCATCAGTTCGATAAATTTTATTATCCCGTTATTCATTCAATCTGTAAAATAGAAGCGTTTCAGTTTTCTAAATTACTAAATTTAATTTTTGCCACGAACCTTTGTCCATCGCCCTTTTTTTCTACGCAACACATACTATTTTCACTAAAAGCATCATTGAATTAAATTTCATCGCGAGCTGGCCTATATAATAACGCTCGTGTAATAGAGAGAAGGCGATCGTGAGGGAGGGAGAGTTATAATTTTTCTGCCTATCCATACATAATCGAGGCACAGAGGCACGTACGCGAGTGCACTCGGCAATTTCGTCTCTCAGTCTTTTCTTTTTTTTTACCATCCCGCCCCGTTAATTGATTTCTCTATCACGTGATAATGCACGCGGATATAACAGACATCGCTCGCGCTCTCTTTCTCTCTGCTCGTGTGTGAGCGATTTTTCTTCTTTATTTAGGTTTTCCCTGCTAGCGCTGCGCAGCCCGTGGGCGATTGCATCTCTCTACCCCACCGGTAATTGAATATAGAAAATCGATATTCTAGTTATCGTCGAAGTCGGTAAATAGTTCTCTGCCTCACGTGTACGCGTGGGGAGGGGAAAACTGGGTGGAAGAGGGGAGGAGTCCCTGCACGTCTCGCATTAAATTTTACTCGGGAAATAATTTGGTTTTCGCGTAGTGCAGCTGCAAACGCAGTATAGGCCAGAGAGGGACGATGTATCGAAGTTTCTAATATTCGCGTTCGATGCAAATTCGCTCGTTAAACACGAGAACGTGTGTGTATGTATATACGTGCGTGCGTGCGTGTGTGTGTGTGTCTTTGATGTGTCCTCTTTTTTTCTCGGCCGATGTCGATCGAGTTCGAACGTATATTTCTAGTGATATTGCAGCAAGAATAAAGAAAATTTTATTGTTACGTATTAGCAAATTTTACGAAGCAATTTATCAGGCAGATTGATACTATTATTGTTCAATCTATTCTGAAATTCTTTTATGATAGCCAATATTTTATGAAATATAAATTAAAACCAAGAATTTTATTAATCGAATAATATTTTAAAAAATTTAACGTCAAAGATTTGTTATCCAGTCGTTATAATGAGAAAGATAATAAAAATTATTATATATAAATGTAGATATTTGTTTCGCTTATATCCCTGATTTGAATTCAATGTTTTGTACTTTTTATCGTTTAAAAAAAAACAATATTTTCAATAAAATATACTTGAAATAATAAATACTATTTTACTCTATAACTATATATAGGTATACAGTTTCTACGATTAAAATCATGCAAATATTGGAATAAAAAGTGAGAGATCCGGGCTTGAATCAGCTGACTTTATGAACTGTAATCGCAGCCGGTATTGCTCGGCTTCCTAGTAATCGAAATCAAATTATAACTGAACTCCTCACCTCAAGTTATTCTACATATTAGTACGGATATCAATATTTTTATTATAAGGTAATTCGAGATAATTGGGTTACTTTTCTAGTTCTATTTTTCGACTTGTCAGAAATTTCTAAGAACAATGTCGGTAGCTTCCAAATACAAAAAGTAAATCTTATATATTATTATAAATTGTTTCAAAATAATCACTACATTTTTATGTAAGTTTAATTTTTTAATTTCCAACGAATCACGCGTTCTATGATTAAAAAATAGAAATATGGACAAAATTAATTTTAGTAAATCACGAGGTTGAAAGTTCATTTCTGTATTTTATATTTAGTATTATTTGCGTAATTGTATTGACAATTGAGCTATTTTTATATTCAAAAATATTTATTTTTAGAGTTTATAATGTAATTTGTAATATTTTAAATAATATTATAGTTTATAATATTTTGTCGGATTAATTAACGCCTTACCTCATTTGACCAAAACGCTAATTTTACACTTTTAAACCCTAGAAAGCCGACATCTTTTCCTAATTTTGTTTTCTTATTAGCCCATTTATTGTACTTTAAATCATTTTGTATCATTCTTTTTCAACTCAAATGAGTACTAAAATAAAAGGGAATAGAAAATATTCCGCTTGAGGTGCCCGAATCACCCCAAGCTATCTTATTATTTCACATATATATTTGAAGAAAACGTAACTTCAATATATCATGATTATTTTGAATAAAATAAGTAAAATTTTCTTCGGAAAGTAACATAAAGTCAAGAAAAACTTGCAAATTACGAAACCCAAAAAAGTTTCCCGAAATTCCCATAAATACTTCAAACTTCCGCTTCCTCTCAGCGTGGAATCAACAGCCGAACAAAAAAAAATGTATATCACCGTTCCCCCTAGAAGAAAAAAAAAACTCGTAAAAAATTCAGACTGAAAACAGGAAAAAGTGCGCAAGGCAGAGGAGGAAGCCAGGTCAGCCGTGATATTATCTCCGACGAGCTGGGAGATCGCGCGCACGCGACGAGAGCCATATTTTAGGGTACGTCGATCAGGTATTTTATTGCTCGGGAGTTAGCGAGAGTGAGAGAGAGATGGGAAGAAGTATAATCCACGGCTTTCTCGTTCTCTCTTCGTCCTGTTAGCTAGAAAAATTCATGCTCTATACGTCTGCTGGCTAAATGGTTCGAAGACGGAAATATAATTTGCAGCTTTCCGTCGGAAGAAATTGTCGATTTAGTTTTCCTCGACAGTTTTCGTTCTTCTTTTTCCTATATTCCCGTTGATTATTTCTATTTCTTTGGGGGATTCTCGCGCAGTGAGTGCAAGCTACCAGTTTTCTCTTTTTACGTCTCGTTGTTCGATTGCAGTTGGTGCAGACGTTTATGTCCTTTCTTATTTATCGTCGGCGTAAAGTCTTTTTGCGAATATCATAAAACGAAAGGAAAGGTCTTAGAATGTAATTTTCGGAGTTGATTGTTAAATTTTCTATCGTCGTAAATAATGTCTTTTTCAAGAGTGAAGGCTCTTTAACGGTAATGAAACAATAAAGTTACCTTTTGAATCTCTATCAACCAGATAATTAAAAGGAGTGCGAGTAGATTTAACACTGAAATTTAATATTCTTTAAATTATCTAATGGATATAAAATCTAAAATGTGACTGAAATTAAAATAGTGATTTTCAATGTCACTTTCAAAAGTTTCAAATTAACTACTCGATGTAAAGTTTCAAATTTGCCACATAAAATATGAGCAAAAGTCATAAACTGAGACTTTGGATGAATACTTTCAGAAAATTATTCTATAATTCATTTAGCGTTAAAATAGCATTTCACTTAATTGTGAAATGTAAATGATATTATATTTTAACTTTAAACTAAGCTAAAGCTTTTCCCCTACTAAAATTCTAAATATGCATCTATTACTATCAAGCAGCTTCTGGTGACCCGAATTAACAAATTCACCGCTGCATGCGCAACACAAACACGTTTAAATTAGCCGCGATAATCCCGTGCTCCCGCAATCGACGACGTACCACCCGGGTGGCATTCCATATATACTCGGGAACGCGCGCTGAGAGGAAGTGGAAGAGAGACAGAGATAGAGAAGCGAAATCGGCCACGACACTATAGCTCCTGAAAATCGGCGCGGCGCCTCCGCTGTGGTAATGATTTATGAGAAAACGTACACCGTGGGGACCAGCCGGTGGGAAATTATTCAGCGAGCGGAATTCATTTTATTAGGGCCGATTCGTGACCGAGAATCCGAGGATTCAACTTCGTTAAAATTTCAGATAAATTTCTTTTCCCTCCCTCTTTCTACTCTCGGTCGCTTAGCTGAACTCTTCGTCTGTCTGCCTGTCTCTTTCTCTGAGTTCCTCTGCTTTCCCAAACTCGCATCTCTTAATGTCATTAGGCGGTAAAAATTTCAGGTTTTCCGTCCGGCTCCTTTTGTTGGGATCTCGGATTTTCCGTTGATTAAAATTTAAGGAGTGTCGTGAAAATGGTATTGAATAAGCGATGGGCATATCCCAGGAAATTCTTTTTTTAAATGAATTTTCGTATTTGGTATGATAATGTTGGGTGGAAATATTAGTTTATAAGTTATGGAGTTATTTGAGATATTTTAATAATTATTTTGAATAGTAATTACTTGAGAACGTACGTCAATATTCACGCTTATGTACTATTTATACTTTGGAAGTCAGATGATATTAACTATAATTTTCTTTCAATTGCTGTATTTTAACAGTTCTTGAAAATTTGAATACGTTTCTGTACCTATTAAATATCAATGGGTAACCTCCTTTACTAAAATTACTTTGAAACTGTTAATCAACGGCTGAGACGAACAATTTACTAATGTAGTTAAAATAGTTTTGTTAAGTCAGTTTAATTAATGTAGATAATTTGTATAGTTTATATACCATTAAATAAATAAGAAACGCAAAATATGTGCAATAGTGCCCTTGTGGAAAAACTCTCATTTTTTATATCTTTTACCCTTGAATATAGATATAATTAGTCAGTATTTAACGTCCATTCACAAAATAAAGTATACATATTCAACATTGAAAGTTAATACTTAACAGATAAGATTATAATCTCAAAATAGGGAAAAAATATTCAACAGTCAAGCATATATATATATAGTTAATCTTAAAATCGTAGAATTGTTGAAGAATTGGGAAGATCGACAACATCTTTTTAAATTTTATAATATATACTTTATTATAATAATTAGCAACTCTTCAGTTGTGGTTATTATTTAACTAATAGAAAAATAATTATTTAATATTAAATAAACCCTATTGCAGACATGATGATGGTGCAATGAGTTCCTTTTGAATTTTGTCTTTTACCACATCTGATTCATAATATTCTGAATTCTTAACCAAATCGACAATCTTATGTCGATGTAAATCAACTAAACGGAACAATTCTTCTGTTTTCTTCAGAAATTCTCCTGTCAATCTGCAATTGGATTCATTAGCTTTACACGCTATAATTTCCTCGTCCAATGATGTCGTAAGAGTTAATTTGATATCCTTCAATGTCTAAAAGTAATAAATGATGTTAATAAATTTATAAACACATTATTAGATGTAATTCTATCAATAAATTACTTGAATGCTTTGTTTCAAGAAGTCCTCACTGTCAGTGACGTTCTTCACTGCCTCTTGAAATAAATCGTCATTAACAGACTGAATGAGGTTAAAAAAACCCATATCAATACTTGCTGCGCAATCTACATTTATACTTTCCTCTTTCAATGCGTTGTTAAGAGCATCCTAAAAATACACAAGAAATAAATTTTAATATAGCTGCTACGCAAATGAAAAATTTTCATTAGAAATAGAATCGGAAAATGTAAAATTACCTGTAACTCCTTTATACTTTTAATCTGCAAAAGTCTTTCCTTAACTGCCACCTGCGAAGATTCTGCGATACTTAATACTTGTGTTTCTAAATCTCTTATTTCATTAAGTATATTCTTAGCGATGTTTTTTAAGGCATCGTCATTAGGTGAAGCTGATGATACCTTCAAAATGATGTAATAAAATAAACAAACCATATGTTAAAGTATACACGATATAATTATGGCTTTTATCCGAGAAGTTTTACTTATGCTTCCTCAAAGAGGAAGTTTTGTAATGATGAAAAAATTTTTTGAAACAAAAAATGTTTAAAAACATTTTTTAAGACTTTTGGTACTAAAACTTTTTGTTTTTGAGCAAAAAAATTTTCATGTCTGTATGTATGTTTACCGGCTATAACTTTTGAACTAATCGACTGATTTTCATGATACAAAGCTTATTCTCTTCGTTTTGAAGGGAATAGAAATGCCACAACTTATTTTTTCAATTTGTCGTTTTTCTTTTGTTTTATAACCAAAAAACGATTTTGAATTTTTAGTTTTTTTCTATTTTTTAATATGTCAGAGTAAGTATTATCTAATATAATCAATTTCCTTTTAAAAGTCGTAAAATTACCTACAATTTTTGTGTTTAAAGTTGAATTATCTTTAATCTGTCATTTGTTATTAAAGAAAATTTGTTTCGAATTTCTTTAATTTGTTTCTAAAAAAATTAACTCATTAACTTTAAATTTTTACCACTTATCACATTTGGTGTGGCCAATATTGGATTAAATTTTCAAGTGATTATCTTCATTTGTTTCTGAGAAAAAAATATTTTTGGAAAAAGTGCATTTTCTTTCCCAGACGATAATAGAAGTAAAAGTCAACCAATCATCTTGAAGTTTGGCACAGAGATGCCTTTTTTATATTTTCGAATCGATTTCGTTGCCCAAAAATCATCTGACCGTTACAACCAAAGATGTTTGAGGTTAAAAATTTTTATCAAATATTTTCAAGTGACTATTTACCAGAGAGGGTTTGATTAATCTACATGAAATTTTAACCCCTTATTAAACTTGTTGGGGGCAATATTGGATTAAAATTTTATACCTTCGAACCGAATTCGTTGCCCAAAAACATCCAACCATTACGACCAAAGATATTTAAGGTTAAAATTTTTTTAAAAATATTTTAGAATAACAATTTCTCAAAATTTATTTAATCAATCGTTGGAATTTGAAACAATAAATAGTATATTACGCACCTAGGGAGGAAAAGTAAAGAATGTCCCAGATCACACGTAAATTGTCACCCGAGCCGAAGGCGAGGGTGACAAACATGCGATCTGAGGCATCCTTTACTTCCTCCCGTGGTGCGTATACGTCTTTTCTCCACGAGGAGCGTAAAATGCATAGGCTGTTTTTCGCCCGCAGGGCCTACAGTACGCACTTTACGCGCCGTGTGGAGAAAAGAATCATTTTTCATGTGTTGTCCCTAAAAATATAATTTTTGATACGTTTTAATGCTAAAAAATATAAATTATAGTTTAACAATTATAAAATTAAATTCAAAGAAGCAACAAAATTCAAATTCTACTATAACAAAGACTTAAAAATACACAAAGTTATATACACGGAGAAAACCTTCTCTGAGAAATCGCTATTCGAAAATATTTGAAAAAAACTTTTAACCTCAAATACCTTAGGTCGAAATGGTCAGATATTTTTAAGAAAAGAAATAGGGAAGAACATATAAAAGAAAATAAATCTATGCTAAATTTTAAAAAGATTGGTTGATTTTTACTGAAGTTTTTCTTTTTTTTTAAATCATAATTTTTTGAGAGTTAGAAAAATTTAAGGCATTAATAAATAATTTTTGAGGAAGCTAAGTGTCAATGAATTGGCAACGGCTTTTTTATTCAGAAAAATAAACATACAATTGCAATACTTACTGATTTTCCATTTACAGCTAATACGATTCCTAGAATAAGCACTGCGGTCTTCATTTTTTTTCGTACAAGTTTCAAGTGAAGCAGAAAATATCTAACTGTACAGATTCAACGAAACATCAAGTTATATATACAATACGTGCGTTAGAAAAACCATATAAGATAAAATTAATGTATTTTTTAGAAATCTACTTTATGAAAATCGTGAAGTCGTGAGGTATTATATAGCAAACATTACCAATGAATCATTAAAATTTCTAGTATATGCGTAATGGACAACTTGTAAAAATGACCTTGAAAAAAATTTCTTTCTCATTTGTACAGCACTAAAAAACGTATTTCAAGACAATTATTTAAAAATAATAAGCAGAGTAAACGGTTGGCGGCCTTTTATCCTTTACATTTACATGTGAATGATATCACGTTCTTTGAAAGAAAGTAATACAAAGTTAATACAAAACATTGTAATTTTACCAAACTAATCAGTACGTATGCATGAAGTGTTTCTTCAGATATAAGGTAATCTATAAATTATACTATTAATTAATACTTTCATTCATTTTTTCATTCACTAGTAGACCTCAAAATCAGGGATAGCGGTCAGACTTTGAGATAGATTTTTTAAATTAGAAATATGAAAAAAACTACGATATTAAATCCTAACGTTAAAAAATACGGAAATTCTGGATATATTAAAGTTTGCCACCTGCGTAATCTGGTGCGAATACTCTAATCAGAACAAATATTTGTTTTTATTTAATTTTTAAGTAATTATTTTAAAATATGTTTTTTAGTACTATACAAATAAGGAAAAAATTGTTGAAGGGTATTTCTGCAAGTTAAAAACATTATTGTGCATAGACTAGAAATTATAATTATTCATTGGTATAATGTTTGCTATAAAATACATTACGGTTTCACGATTTAGGTACGTATTTTATAACATCAGATAAGTTGAAACTTGAAATTTCATTGATGCGTTCAGTATCTTCGCTTGAATGAAAAAATGTAGGCACGACTTCCCTTATTATATATATATAAATTTCCAGTACTTCAGTTTTATTAATCGTTAGAGTCTAATATTGGAGCTTTCTTCATATTTTTATATCCAAAACCCTATCTAAAAATATTTGAGAATTTTAATCGAATCCGTAATCTGAAGGAATTTGTGAGCATTCTTATCTTACTTTTTCCCTTCAGTTCATATATTTTTACAAATATTTTTTTCGCATAAGCAATCTTATCAAATTAAAAATTACAACAACATTATAAAAACATGATAAAAATTGGAAATCAATATATTTCTATCTCAATTAAACATACATAGTAATATTTTCTTTTTAAATTTCCTAACCATTTTACTCACGAGTCAATCGCAAAATTCTATAATACACTACTTTTACTCTAATCAAGTATGTAACCATTCGCCGCTTCGCAGCTCGCGAAAACTTTGCAATCGTGCCGCGAAAGTAAAGTATGTATTTTTCGAATTGAATATAAATTCACTCCTTCTCTCATTCGCTTCGGCGAACGCAACATCCCCTACGAGCTTTTTACGACCACTGCACCGCCCGTCTTTTCGCGGTTTTACGTTCCGGTGTGCTCCTCCTTTTTTCGGTCACTTTCACGGCTGCCGTAGGTATATATACGTTCACGGCTGAGCTTGCGTATACGTGGAGGCGCCAAAGTCATATTTTTTCGGGCGCGGTGAGGTTCGACTCCTTTTGAAAGGTATATGAAAGGAAAAGATATGGTAAGAAGTGTGAGGATTCTTTTTTTCTTTCCACAATATGTGTAAAAACGGAATTTCAGCGAAGTAAAATTTATACTAAAAGTATAAAAATGATAGACATATTGTAGGGACTATACGAATAATTTCAATAGTTGTCGTACTGAAACTATTTGCTAAATCTTAAAATATTGTAGTTACTAAATAAGAGACCCGTTTTGAGTGCTAAGCCAGGTGCAAAAATGTGTCTTTGAATCACTTATAACTAAAGATAACATCGAAATTAACTGCCAGTCAATTTTAGATCAACTCCACTGCACTGCATTCGCAAACATTTTTAGACCACCAGCGAGCAAATGTTTCCTCTGCACAGCGACTACGCGTAGATTTAGCAGCTCGAATTCCTCCAATCTGAATATTTCATCGTCGGTTCCATCTCGGGTCGAGTTCAAAACTTCGTCCTCCGTTTTCTCTTTTTATCCCTTTCGTTATCGCACGACAGCAGAGGAGGTATGCGAACTTCTCCAGCTTCTTCGACTTTAACGAACTTTCGCGCCGCAGCAGAGAAGACAGCGACTCGATAATCGTGAAGATTTCGTGCGAAAGTGATGGATCTATTCTCGATGGACTGAGCGCGCGTATATCCGCGCGCACGCGCATCAGTGGAATGACGTAAGGGGAATACGCGTGGAAAAATTCAAGAACTGTTCTGAAATAAACATGTACGTTGTCGTGGGACGTATCTTTTTTAGAGGAGTTGACGTCAATAGAATAGATAGAAAGTTATGTTAGGATATAAAAGAATCGTTTATGAATAATTTAGAATGAACATGTCATATGATCAGTTTTAAATAGCAATTTTATTTCTATGTGGATTAAATGATTGATTGTAGTTATCAATTAACTAATTGGTTAACCATTACAAGTTATTCATTAAAGTAACATACAAAATATGTGTTGTTACTAAAACCACTTTATTAATGTTTCTTATACTTACTTGTTTGTATTAAAATCAATTAGCAACTGTAATCAATTAACTAACATGGATATCATATAATAATTATACTTATCTATATAACCAGTCTATCCTGTTATTATAACACAAAGATTTTAAGTATTTATAATATTGTTCATATTATTACATAACAAATATAATTGATTATAGTTACCAAATGATTTTAATGCAAACAAAAAAGTGCACAAGGAACATTTTAATCGTCGCGTTTTTGGAAAATTTCTTTGGATTCTCACCTCATCTTGTTTTTTAGTAATTGTTGTTACAGAGCCTTCTTAGTTTGAACGAAATGGTCTAATTCAATTACGTGCTCTTGTTCCAAATACAACTAAGAAATAACTTTGCATACAACTGACAAATATTGATCGTATCTAAAACGCGTTCTATTTTCTGCTTTTCACCACTGCTTTCGAAAAACCGCTCGCATAACGCAACTAGGCTCTGAATTATTTAGAAGTGTTGAGATGAGGGGGTGGATGTGAACAATAACTTGTCTTTAAATACTTTAGTACGAATGGTATTTATTAAAGGATG
>JAYJLV010000001.1:4468837-4498270 GCA_036873485.1 Torymus texanus | reverse complement strand
TCTCTCTCTCTCTCTCTCTCTCTCTCTTTTTCAAGAATGTTTTTCGCCTTATTTCAGCCTTGTTTTACGTTCTCAAGGAGGATTGCTTTGTTTTTTGTTAATTTGTCTTGAGCTTGCTAAAAATTTCGGCTGGCATTGTATATTTATTAGAAAAAATACACTAGCTTTCTCTGATTTTGTATTTTTAAATTGCAAATATTGTAATTCATAAATTTTTAAAAATTCCTAGTAATAAATATTATTTAATTATAAAATTTTCAGATTTAAAGATTATCATAAAAAATACCGTTCGATCGATTGTGTTATTTTATTTTATCTTTTTTTTTCTTTTTATTTATCAAATAAAGAATATTTCTCAATAATTGATAGACTATGAAACACTTACGATGCTTTTTCATGTCTCCATGTGTTATTGGATCATAAACATTGGTAAAATATAATATTGGTAAGATAAACGTATTTGTGTTGATATCAATTGAAAATGTTTTATTTAAACTTCAAATAAAATTGCTACGATTCTACATAAAAATTTGTTCTCTAAATTTTCCACTATTCCTATTTCTCGACAACCAAGTTCCTCACTGGTAAAAATATTCATGGGCAATTCAACATTCACGAAACGAATTCTATAGGTATAGAAATTTATTTGATGAACTAGAACAGCACCGTTACATCTATTTGTCCTACTCTATGCATTTCTCGTAAACCTCTCCGCACTCCCATTCTCGCACCGTTAACACACAACGGCCTCGCATCACCGCAACATTCTCTCACGACCGCCTCGCCACATTTGCAACGCAAATATTTCTACAAAACACTGCACACCACCTCTCACGTCCTCTCCCCCTCAACATAAATAAACCATACACACTGTACGAATCTGTGCCTTACCATTGGAGAGCACTGAACATTTCTTGCTCGGCGTGCCATACGCAACAGCTGCATCTGCGGTCGCTTGAGTTAAGGCCTCAGAGCGTGACATGTGCAGGTGGTACCGATCTCTCCCTCTCTCTCTCTCTTCCTCCCTTTCCTCCCCCTTTCCACGCGGGGCTAACAAATGTCACCCGCCGCGGATGAATTACGGATTCAGGGCCGCGTGTCTGTGCGAAATGGCGTGCGCGCACGGGGACCTCGCACTTGCCTTGTCGAAGAGAGGACGACGGCGACGGCCGAGGTCGTTTCCGCGAGCTTTTGCTCCGTCGGCTATTATGCACGCTCCCGGTCTGTCCGTCCGTCTGTTCGCGCCGTTCCCTCGGCGAAGTTGGTAGATGGTTGGGTTATAGGGGTAAAGGAGAAGGGGAACAAGAGGATGAGTGTGAGAGGCGATAAAAAGCAGAATGTCGAGTAGTTGGTAAAGGTTTTCGGGAGGTTTTATTATAAATGGACAAGGTATAAGCTGAAGAGAAAGGTAGATATGAAATATAATTGAAAAACTAAATATACGTTGAATAGAAATGTATATGTATATTTAGATATTGCTTATTCCTTATACTATATAAGTAATGTAATCGTTTTATGATTAAAATTTTTAGTACAACATTACTTTTCGATAGACCGATCGAAGAACTCTAAAAACATTGATACGGAATTATATACATTTGTACAAAGCTATTAGTCAACACTTGATGTAATTACATAATAACTAGAGGTAACACCGCATTCATGTACAATTAAACGTTAAATTTTTCGTCATTTTTATCCAAGTTCCAGAATGCCTAGAGCTGTATTCATTAATATAAAACACAATTAATATAAATTAAATAATTAAAGTTTTAGATTTTTCTAATTATATTTAATTTACTTGAAAATTGGTTATCTCACAAGAAAAAATTACTTCAAAGCCATGGAATAAATATTAAAAATAAACCAAAGGAAAGTATGATAAAATAATCAGTGGAAACCCCAGGGTTTAGTCAGACGCTTCCCAACAAATTGCATCTCCCAGCTTCATCAAGTCCGCGTCCACTCACATACATACATATATTCCGGAAATTACACACAATGAGAAAAAGAATGATAATCGCATATACACGGCATTAAAGAAATTGCCTCGCGCTCGCACACCACTGCTTGATTCGCGTAAAATCTCATTTTTTTTTTTCATAATTAAGCTGCTCCCCCTTCCCAATCCTCTCGTGCACTTCCGCTGTATGTAGCTGGCCACGCACGCATTTGCAAATTACAACGGCGAAGTGTCGTCGGTAAATTTCAATTTCGCGTGCCCTTGCCTCCCCCCTTTAATTTTATCATTGCATACAAATCTCTATTTTGCCGGCGCAAGGGTTGCTCGTATTTTCACTCGTGTGCACGCACGTGTGTGTGTGTGTGTATGTTCTCTTCCTTCGTTTACGCGAACACGTGTCTCTTCGCTCGCACGAGCGCGTAGAGTATACATACATGTTCATGGTTTAGAAAATTGTCTCGTTTTATGACCCGTGCCGTGGCGCGCCGCGCGTTTTATTATACGGAACTTTAATTATTTTCTTTCTAAATTAATTCGTAAAAATACAGGAAAGGATGAGAGCGAGAGAGAGAGAGAGAGAGAGAGAGAGAGAGAGAAAGGGCTAGGGAGAATTGTGGATTAATTTTAAAGTGGCGTGAAATTGCGTTTATACTCGAATGATGAATTTGTTGTTTTCAATTAAAATATTTCAGACTCTGCATAAAATTTTTTGAAATTTAATGAACACGAGAACAAATTAAATGAGTACCTCACAATAAATTTTTAAATAAAATATTATTAAATATAAAAATGAAATCTTCTTTTTCATTTATATAACAAAATTGTATTTTATTAAACATAAAAACGAATTAACACTTCCAATTGTTTATCTCATTACGCAAAACAGGAAAAAATTTAGTACTATACGTCTGTATAGTTCTAAAATATTAAACACTTTCATTTTACCGTCATTGATACATGAGACCGGGATAATTCCATCGACAGAAAGTAAAGTTCAAAGAATCTATTTGGCTTTCATCGTAAAATCCTAATCAGAGTAAAAGCCGATCCTCGATCTCAAATTAAAAGAGATTGAAAAACCGTTAAAAGTCATGCCGCGCGCAAGCCGAGAATTCTAAATAACAAAGCGCGCAATTAATATTCATGCCCTCGCCCGCGTAAGAAAAACTCGTCGAGTAACAGCAGAAAACCGTTTGCGCGAGCGCGCAACAGTGAACTTCCGCATAAAGACGGCAGAAGCTGGCCGGGCTTTGCGGAATGATTTACGCGCTGCACATAAGAAAAATCATAACACGCTTTGCATACTGCATTTAACCGATAGTCCGTAAAAAGCCGAGCCCATTTGGCTAAGTGCGCTGCTACTTCTCTCTTGCTTCCCCCTCTCGTCGTCGTCGTCGTCGTTGTCGTCTCTTTCCCCTAGTTCCGAGACTTGCATTATTTTTTACAACCCTAAACGGGGAAGCGAGAGAGAAAGTGCGGCGAGCAGCTCGCAGTAAATTACCTCACGCTCGTAAGAAGTCGCCAGTCGACGCGCGAATCTCGAGAGCCGAGTGTAGTAGGACGAGGGAATGACGGTGAAAGTACTTCGATCGTTATTTTTCGCCTCTTATTATGCGCGTAAAGAAAACAAGGGGCGGCTGGATGAGTTTTTCCGGGCTTCTGTTTTTCCCCCGGACTTTTTTTTCCTTTCCCTTTTTTTTCTTTTCTTTTTTTACTGTTTCTTATTAAGTATGCACAGCGAATGCTCAAAACGACCGAGAGTTGCTTTTTTTTTCTCTCTGAGAGAGTGGAGGCATTTCATTGTAAATGGAATATTACTGGTTTGTTTCTATTACGGAAGTCCGTGTGTAATGGGAAGTTATGTGGGTTTGGGTTATGAAAAATGCTAAATGCCATCTGAAATAATAACGCGTGAGTGTAAAAGATATGTCTGGACTAAAATAACTTGCATTTATTCTGAAGAAATACTATTCAACGTATTGTAATTTGAAGGTGATTAATAAAATAAGTAGTCTGGGTAAATAAGTACACAACTTAACAATATACTATGTTACTTATTACTTATTCATTTATTTAATTTTAAAGGGACGACAGTGCTTATGTAAAATTATATAGTTATGGAAATTCCGGTATTTTTTATTTTTTACATTCAATTTTTGCTTCAGTTATATCCATCCCATACGAAAAACACATTGAATGTGTCTGAAATTACTCACAATTGAATATCAATTCAGACAATATATAGTAATATTTTATTGCGGGCTAAATTAAGTGTAAACATTCAGTATTTATTTTTTGGTTGTTCGGTTTTGTTTTGTGTCGCACTATACTAACGCTGTTTTATCAAAAGTTATACAAAGTTTCAAGGCAAAAAAGTAACAACATCTTTGTTTAAGACTTAAATCGCTATTCTTCTTTTATATTAATTATTTTTACACGTTACGATGTAGCAAGGTGAGTAATAAAGTATTACACCCTCTTAACTTATTTTAAACAGTGAATGACTGAAATACTTTTAAAAACTTTCAAAAATTTGGTGTAGGAATCCGTAATTAGTGTTGACATCTTGTAATAATATTACAAGTAAAAGTATGATATGAACTGTGAATTATAATATAATAAAAAGCTGTAATTTTATGTTAAAGTTTCTTATGTCTACAAATAACAAAAATATTAAAAGAAAGTTTTCAACTACTTGAAGTAGATTATGTAAAAAGTTGGAGTATTTCTCTAACTCAAATAATTTTGAAAAGTGTAGGTAGCTATTATTTTTCCTAGAAAATTTGTTCAATTTATTAATTTTATGTTAGAAATATTGACAATGTGTTTAAATAACTTCTTCCCAAGAAATACTTTTCCTTTATTTAAAAATTTAGTCGTTGAATGAACGTAAGAACACGAAGAAGTAGAATACACGCATAAAATAATCTTCCAAAATTAACTATTGAACGATAATGTTGTTAAATATTTAAAGTTCTTGTTATCATAAACAAACGTGTTAGATTTGATTCTGCCAAAATAAAATTTAAACCTTAGTAAAGTATATTTTTCAGAAGAGTATGAATTTACATCTACTTTTATTTATAGCAATAAGTTACAAAAGTTTTATGTTTGGACTTAAATGGCCTGACACTGTAATTCAAAAAATTAAAACTAACATGAAACCTCATCAAATACTTATTTTTTCTATTGAATCAAATTCGACTTATACTTATCAAGAAGATGTTTTACGCCAGAAGTTAATTATGAAAATTCCAACTGCATCTATAGATTTAGATAAGAATAGGACTTCAGTAGAAAAATTCATGCCATTATTTAAAAGTCCACGAAATGTGATACTTTACATAGTGTTATATAAAGCTACTACTGGCTCAGATATTTATAAAAAGATGCAATACTTTATTAACTTCTGGAATCAATTGACACCAGTTCATAGGCGTCCGAAATGTTTAATTATTATTTTTAATGAAAATTTAAAATTACAAAGTATCTATATGTCAACGCTTCGATATGCCTGGATCAATAAATATTTGGATATAACAATAATGGAAGTAGTATTCAAAAGTAAAGTTGAAATATTTTTGTATAAATATAACCCATTCAATAATAATTTTTCACAAGAAGATTGGAGATCAGAAATAGAAATATTTCCCGATAAAATGAAGAATATGTATAAATATCCTATAAACATTATTCTTTATAAAATTCCACCATATTTAAACTTCACCGAAAACGAAAAAGGTGTACTAGAAGTAATGGGAATATATTTTGAGTTACTAAAGACCATGTCAAAAACATTAAATTTCAGTATTAACGCACATATCAAATTAAATTCACAAAGAGTGAGAATGCATATTTTATTGGAACGGATACAAGAATCAATACACAATGCTAATATAAATATGTTACCAATCCCAATGTTTCTTGGCTATATCGATGATGGACAATCTTTAGAAATCAGCAGAGTTGTAGACCATTCCCGATACGTGGCTGTTGTTCCAACTTCAATGCAGCTCGATGTGAATTTTACAATAGAAACTTTATTATATATATTATTTCTTTTTATTGCCAATATAATTATTGTTTCTTTTGTAGTACATATTTTAAAATTTAATAAGTCAAAGTGGAAAATTAATTATATTGTGCAACTACAACTGAGTATGCCTATTCCACAATTACTCAAAAACTTAATGGAAAGAGTTTTTTTTATTTTCGTTGTTTTAGTGTTCTTTCAATGTGTTAATAACTTTTTTACTGTATTACTGAATATGAAACTCTTACGCGAAGAAATTTTATTTGATACATTGGAAGACCTTGCAAAGTCAAATCTCACTCCTTATTTTAATAAGGCATATACTAAAAGAACTTCCACATACAACACAGAATTTTTAGATTCAATCAAGACCAGAATAGTTTTTGTTACCAGAATTGACAATTGCATTAATATATTAATAAAATCTCGGAATGTTTTTTGTATTATGCATGAATTACAAGCACGTAAGTTTATTGAAACATATAATAACAGTGATGGCACGCCAATTATGAAAATGGCTAAACCTACTATATTTGAAGAAGCAGTTTTATATTTTTTTGAAAAATCTTCCCCATACGTCGAAAAGTTTGATAAAATTATACAAATATCTTTTGAGTCTGGAATATTTGCAAAATGGGTCACAAAAACAACGTATGAACAATTGTCAGTTGACTGGAAAATGGAATCTATACAGAATAGTGGTATTTTTATGTTAGAACCAATTTTTCTATTAATAATTGGATATTTAATAGCAATTTTAATATTTATAATTGAATGTATAAAAATGCCTAAATTATCAAAATGGGCAAAACCTACAATGACTAATTATTTACGAAAAATGTTAAGTCTACTGGTATTCTTTAAAAATAAAGCTCAACCGTCTTAGGAAAAATCGATAAAACTGTATACATAAAATTGGAAAATTTACGAAATCGTTGTAACTATTTATAACTATTAACACATACTATTATCAAAATCTTCTTTGACCTCTACATAGACGACTTTACAACGAAGTTGTAAAAATAGGAAAGCACATATTTAACAACAACGCTAACATAATATATTTTGTGTGTAACTTACCAAATCAAATTATTAAAAATAAAATTCACCAATTATTTTCTGCTATATTCATTCCACCCTACCTTAAAGTTACAAACCCAACGCATACCAATCGGCTCTCAAAACAAAGCAGAGGACATGCCACCGATATACACACGATTAAAAGCAACGCAGAGCCATAGCAACAGCAAAGGCGAGTAAAATCAAATGCCTCAAAGCGAACGAAAGCGCGCTCGCGTGCACGTTGAATCCTCGGAATATATTTGCGAGAGTTGCGAATTCCACGCTTTTGGTACAATCGAGAGTGCGCTCGCGAAAAATCGCGCTCGGGCGCGCAAAAGGAAAATGGAATTCCACGCCCCGAGAAAAATCAGCACAAAGAGAGAGCAGAACCTCAGCGAAGACAAGAGGGATGTACAAGCACCGTTTTTCTCTCCCTCATTTTTTTTTTCTTTTTAATCGAGCTCAACGCGTCTCTGAAAGCCGTTTATGCGTGCGCACGTGAGCTTCAGAAGTGCAGTTTTGCAGCTGCAGGCGGACACGTGTGTATAAGAGTCGTCGCGACTGCTGTACTGTGACTTTTGTGACGACATGAAGGGTGCGCGCACGTGTATGTGTGAGCTTTCAATTTTTCGCGCGAGCTGAGGTGCGAGGGAGTTTTCCGTTATGTTGCTGGAGGGTTTTGTCGGTACCGTTTGAAAGCTGCTACCGATTTACGTTACTTAAAAAGAATTTCTTTTCAAATTTTTCACCTTTTCAAGGCCATGTTTATATGTATAGAAATATGTAAATAAATAATGTTTATGTTTTTTACACTCTCACTGATATAATAGAAACGATTCTCTTTTAGACGTCGTATTGATTTAGCATCATGAAAAAATGAAAGAAAAAACATAATTTTTCTTCCATGATGATACGGGAATTTTAGTACAAGTTATTAGAGATTACTATTATTTAGAGATGTGCATTATATTTTTATATCTATTTTTATCTCACTTACACGTTAACTGTATTCCAATATTCTCTATTAGTCAGTAAATGTTTTAGGATCAATGAGTTTAATCTTACAACGCATTGTATTATATGAAATTTCTTTCTATGGTAAATCTTGTGTTCTGAATAAAACATTTCTATTACTACACGTTTATCGCACTAAATATATATTGTAATAGTTTGTATATTATAATTTAAAAATAAACGATTATCGTTAAATTACTCTAATAAACCAATTGAATAATTTATTCACCAATATTCAAATCACTAAGCAACAAATAAACTAGCAGAAAAGCCCTCCGGTTTCTTAAAAAAAAAAAGAGAGATATCCACAACTTCCGTCTTCGGCACACGCAACAGTCGCGCGGCCTTCCAATTCATTCTCCAACATCGGAAACTCCCGACATCACCGGTCGTCTCGACTCTCTCTCTCTCTCTCTCTCTCTTACTCTCTCTTCCCATCGCTACCCGCCAGCATCGATCGCTTGCAGCTCCGGAAATTCTTACTCGAATCCTCCACCCTCGCCCGTCTTATACACCCCTTTTTCGCTCCCGTCGTCGGTGGTCTCCGATGACTTTGCGCGTGCGCGAGGCTAATATACATTTCAGATGCAGTACTACTGCGCGGAAGTCCGGCGAAAAGTCCTTCGCGTAAATGTATTCCGAGCGCACGTGTTGCGCCCTCCTCCATATATGCATACACCCATAGTGGACCTTCGTCTACATACATATATATGTGTGTATGTGTGAGTTGCCTATACGCAAGAGGTAGAAATCTCGCACAGAATTAACATGGCTAGGAAAAGCGCGTGTGGGATTGCGGTCTCGCCAGACTTTTCCGTATTGCGCGAGTAAGCGTGTGTATTCTCTGCTCTCTCTCTCTTTCCTTTTTCCCTTTTTCAACTTTTCGGCTATAGTAATGCCCGGTCCAGCAGCCAGTCGTCTCTGTACGGATCACAGTGCTTGTCATACCGGTTTTTCCTGTATATGCTAAGCGCTCCCAGCGTAAAACTCAAATAAAACTTCGCTGCTTTTTCCACGGCGCTAGAGGAGGGGAAAACTACGCTGCCTGTGTGTATATCGTGAGATGCTGCTGTCTCCAGCGGTTGCTACCCCTTTTTTTGGAGGCTAGCCGAGATGGTTTTGTACGACGATATATACGTATGTAGACCGCGGATGGTCGGAAAACTGTTTCATTATACGCGTTGTAGAGAGGGATTTTTTTCAAAGTTGTCGGATGTTTTGTCCACGAGAATGATATTTGAGCGGCTGTCGAGGCAAAAAGCAGTGATACGATGAGCTTGTTTGACCTTCGGTGTACACAATGTATACATATATTACTCATGTGTTCGCGACATTTGGAAGGTATAATTAAAAGTTGAAGGATTCGTTGTGATGTATGAAAAATTTTATTTTAATTAGACTGGGTCGTAATGAGGATTTTATCGTATAATTATGATTCTAAAATAATGAGATAAATGAGAAATGTCGATTTTTATTAAATACACTGTTATAGTTTCATTTAATTTAGTGTCTTTTCATGATTTTGTTCTTTTCTTCTTATCTTTTTCTGCAGTCTCGCTTTCCTTTTGTCATTTTGTAACAGCATCGAGTATAAAAATATTTTTACGATTCAGCAAACGCATTCTTTTGCAAGGAAACTCGGTCATGCAAATATTCTTATATATCGACAAGTGTTTTTCACGAACTGTTCTAGAGGATGCACTTTTCAAACTATCTGTTTTACATAATTTTATCAACTTATGTTGGCTGAGTCAATATATTTCATTTTACTATCTAAGGTCGCGCTTCAAAAATTTATTTTCATACTTTCAAATAAATTCTTTAATATTTGTATTACTTTAATACTAAAGAATTTAAAAAAGCAAACATTTTATTTTTATATTATTTATTTTATTGTAATTAGATCTTATTCAAACGTGAATTCGTTAATTTATCATTTAATTTTTTCCTAACTTTCGCGACATTAAAGAGTCATCTTGCAGAAACAGCATTGCAACCAAACGAGTTCCAGTTCAGTAATAAGATTTTAAAACAGTACCGCCTCTGACCATAAACAAAAGAACTACGTACTCAAACCCGTCCACCCTTCCAACAATTCAAGCGTGATGAATCACACTCCCCTGCGGACACTAGGGCGCAATGCACTCTTGCACAAGAAAAAAAGCAAACATGGATAATTCATGGACTGGCGCATATTGATGACTCCTAAGCCGTCTTTCTTCCTTATCAGTTCCGCGGCTTGGATGTAAAACGACGCAAAGGAAGAGAGAGAGAGAGAGAGAGAGAGAGAGAGAATATTCTCGTCGAATACCCGATCACTTTTATGCTTCTTCTCGCTCGCGTCTACTCGTCGGATTGATACTCCGCGGATGAGCGGGCGCTCGCGACGCGACCGACTTTCTTCTCACGAGCTTCTCTACTCTACTCCTTTTTTTTTCTATCTCTCTTGAGATGCAGCCGGCAGAGACGCATCGTAAAGTCCGATACAGAAGAGCCGAGTGAGAGGAAAACGGATGCCGGAAAGTTTTCCACGCCTCAAGTGGTTTCTATATCTTTCGCTGCCGCTTTTCCTCGACTTTGGAATTTTTTCCAGACTTCTTTGGTTGTTTGTTTTTTATGGATTTGGAGTAGATAAAATTTATAAATAATACTAATACGTATAAATAATAATGTTGTAAAGAAATGACAGCAAATATCATCAGGAATAAGACAATTAATTATTCACTGAAAAAAATGTGTATACAAGGTGCCCTAGTGGTAATGTACCAGATGCAGAAACGTGTTGGTGCAATCGCTACTCAATATTATGCATACGACTGCTGCCCGAAATGAACGTCTTTGTTTTATGGTTATACGTTCTAGGTTTTAAACAGCAGCAGTAGCAAGTCGGTTATTTACTACACCAAAGGATTGCACATCAACAGCACGATAAATAAGGCAGCGGCTATCCTACTGCTTGGGTACAAATTTTTTCTAGTGCTGGTAATAACAATCTTAGTAGAGCTTTTTTTTAGTCATAAAGCCACAAATAAGGTTGTCAACTGATGTATATCTTATTTATGTCTTAAGTGTCACGAAGTAGATTAACTTATAAATAAATCATGATATTTTCAGTAAATTATTGATTATATGTTACGTTTGAATCATTTCAAGAATATTTTTGATTCTATGAAATATGTCAAGCTACATTAATAAAATTACCTTGTAATTTATACCTTCAATTATAGAATATGATAAGTAAATATATTTAACTTTCAGAAATGGAAAAATTCGATATTTAATTTCATTATATTTTAAGTTTCTTGATAAAATATTATTAACGTACATTTCGTAAAAGATAAAATTGATTTCCTGTACTCGGAAGTTTAATTAGATATAGAGATCTCATTCACTTAATTTGATATTTGTAGGTAGAAAAACTGCATGGATTATATGTAATACTAACTACATTAAACGCGCTTCGCGCGTACTATTTATTTATTTTTTTTTTTTTTTTTGAGGTTATGTTAGTTTTAATTTAAAAGTTCCTTTTAATGAGTTCAAATTAAACGATAATGACGTAATTTTTATACATAAAATAATGAAATTTTTTCTTATACTATTTTAATTATTCACTTTTAAACACTCAACTCAAGAATTCAATCTTAAAAATTCCAACACATTCGATTTTGGCGCCTATTCTATATAGACCAATCAAATGAGTCAACTACAACCAATCAAAACAGTCATATTGTGATGACAGATTTCGTCCATCACTTTTTAAAGAGAGGATAATTGAAAATAGAAGTTAATCTTATAATTTTATTGCTATCAATGCAATGAGTTTTATTTTCACAAAAATAATAGCTTTGAAGCAAAACGTATATCTAATCCTAATCTAAAAGAATTGAATTAATCAAAGTTATTGAGGCTCTTTGTAAGAAGTAAAGCCTCATCTCCGTATTTATACATCCATAGAACAGAAACAAGACGTGCCATATTTTCCGCTCAACTCTTGAAACCTCATCTCCATATTCTTATCTATTTCCTGCTCTCCCGAACGAACCTTCATCTGCTACCAACTTTTTTCCACTCTTCCCTACGTCGCCTTATATTCATCACTCAGTCAGTCTCTTTCTCCACCTACACATATCTCTCTTCTTTCTTACTCTCTCGCGGTCGATTTTTCTCTCTTTTACGAGCTCGCGCGCATCGCTCGAAAGCGCATTCGGTCTTGAGCCGTTTTTCTGCGTATCAGTGCCGTTTTTCTTCCGTTCCCGATGGATCCTTTGACGCGATTTGCTCTCGCGCGCTTGTATAAATGAACGCCGTGCAGATGGGATGGATAGAATAGCATGCGGCCAATTACTTTTGCTCGTGCGGCTCGCTTCGAGATCGCCGGCGAATTATTCCGGTAATCTCCGTGGCGGGATTACCTCTTTAATGCGTCTCGAGTAGGATATTAATTCTATTCCTCATTCGTAATTGGCTCTTTGAGGGAGTTCGCGGATGTGGTACCTGCGTCTTTGATTATACTGCGTTCTCTTATTTCTCGTGCCTTTGATGACGTTAGGTTTTCTTCTTTTTCAATTTAGAAGTATAAATAGCAAACGTATTATTTTTATTATTTAACGATTAGATCGTTAGATTGGATGTAGTAGACAAATATAACAAGACCAAAATAAAATATTATTTATGTTTTTAATTACTCAGTGAACTTATAAACAAATGATCACTCCAAATAGACACGATAATTTATAACTTCCTACATCTAAATATTATAAATATTACTCTTTTGAGCTTTCGCATATTAAATTTTTCCAATAAACAAGAATCGCGAGAATCTCGCATCCAGTTTGCGGAAACTCGGCCCATGGTCATCGATTAACCCCGACCGTAAATCTGCCGAAACGGCAATTGTTGTATACCCTGCACGTGTGTATATATATATAAACTTGCGAAGCAAACGGCTCGTAGCATTGTTCGTGGTTAACCGGCCGGCCGTGACAAAGCGAGAACGGAGCCGCGTGTCGACGAAGCAAAACAATAACCCGCGTCCGCATCCTCGTGACAAGCCCGTTCCGGTTTCTTCTCGACGCCTCGACAACGTCGCTACTATCCTTCTCTCTCTCTTTCTCTATCTTTCTCTCTCTCTTGCACTCTCGTTCTCTTTTACCCTTACATGTTTTTTTTTCGCCAGCCCTTTGTAGCCGATTTATGTGGCTTCGTTTTTGTACGAGTTACAATGGAGCTCATTTGACGTCGAACAGATTATGACGTGGCGCTTGCGAGATAGAGAAAACGGGAGAGAGATAGGAGGATTAATATACGGAATGAGATTCCTTTTGTTGGATCTATCATTGTATCTCGATATCGTAGTGTTCTAATTACTTTCATACACTAGATTAAGGTTTTTTTTCTCATTCTGCGTTCGATTTTTTGTCGTTTCAGGTAAATATATTGTTTGAAGAATATAGATGCAATGCAACATTTTTTTAATTTAATGTAAACGAATACAAAAGTTGTGATTGATTAAAAGACTACACGATGCTGTTAATCATATATCATTGTTCCTGAGCTATTATTTTTTTATTAATATTAGCAATCACTTCAATCCTTTCAATTAGCATATTTTGCAGTAATTTTCCATAATAGAACAACTTTGTATTCCGTTGCTATATTTTAATTTTCAACAGTTACCCTGACAAATAACCTTCAACTTCTTTCGAATTATCTTTCGAAATTCAACTGTAAAAATAGTCATCCCTAAACGCCAACTTACGTCAACGGAAAAGGTACCGATCCCCCAACGCTCAGAAGAACCGGAACCACGCCGTGTATTATCTTCCAGCCGTCCGGATGCGCGAAAAAGCGACGTCGTTAATAAGAGCTTACCACACAGCTACGCCAAGGAAGAGACTTCCTTCGCCGTTTTTGCTATATGAATCCTCTTTCTCTCTCTTTCTCTCTCTCTCTTCCTCACTCGTTCTCTCCTTCGTAGTTGGTGATAAATGCGATTCTTTGTCAGAGAGTGTGACGCGAAGGATCTATACCGTCATAGCCGGGAAAACTCATAATTCCTCGGAAGCGGAGAGTCTGAAATACGGCTGCGTTCTGGTGGATCCGTAAATGAGTAGAGGATGGTTTTCCATGTGGATTTGCAGGGTCGATCTTGCAAGACGATGTGTATATACATATAGTGAAAAAGAGAGAGAGCGACTGAGAGAGAAGGAGAGAGTCAGCATTTAATGGGATGAAACATATATCGCATTTGTTGCGCGTGAGCGGCGAGAAACTGGGTTAGCTGGCGAAAATTGAATTTTGGATGTATAGAGCTTGAGTGGTTTCAGTTATGAATGCGGTGTAATTGTAAATTTCTAGAAACGTAAAATATTTTAGGAGTATGTATGAAAGATTAATTAAAAAATTAACGCTACTGTAATTAAGTGAAATAGAAGCTACTATAATTAATAAGGTTGTGTTATGAAAATAGAAGCAATTATTAGTTAATAATATTTTAATTTTGATGCAAAATGAAAATTATGGAGTAAAAAAGAAAGTGTTGAGAAACGTAAATGAATGCTTAGTACAGGTTTTTATAACTATAAATTAATATTGAACTACAATAGCTTCAACTTTACATAATAGCATTATTCTCAGATATAGTTTCAATTTATATTTATTTTTAAACATATTTTTGATTGATAAGATTATAAATATATCTTTTTGTACTGTAACTCTTAGTTTATAACCGTTACAAGAAAAAGTAAAATTGTATCGAAAAACTTCTTAACTGTTGTCCACGAAGGAGACTACCTTAGGCTAAATAATTTCAGAACAGAAAACATAAACCGAGGATAAGGACTAACTAAAATTCTTCTTAACTTGGAAGAATAAGGCCCAACCCATTTCTCCATCCTGTAATCTATAGCCACTTACTACTGTTCAACTTGAATGAATCTTCTATTTTTTACTTACAAATAATATGTATAAGCTTCCTAAATCCTGGTAGAGGTAACTTAATTAATCTTTATGTAATTTACAATGTAAATATTTTTAGTTAAAATAAATAAATAAAATAAATAATTTTGCTATAAGATTAGCATATGAGTGTGTAGTATTATGAACTATATATTACTTATTAACAACATATACTCAAAGTATATGTAGATGCTTATTTGTAAAAAATATTCCTAATATAAATTATCGTATTAACTTACATTTAACGCATGATGTAATATTACATAAAAGTAATGGGTTTAATCTTACGTAAAAGCTTACTGTCACTTATCACTTTTGTGTTTTAATTGACAATTGTACATATGAATATCATAAATTTTGCATAAGCTATGCGCATAACTTTGAAAATCATGATTTATTGTTTGGGAATAATTACCGAACGTGCGACATTAATGCAAATCGATGCAGAATCGTCGTTTTTCAACCTCGAACGTAAATTCCAAAATGCATAATCTTTTTTAAATGAATAATTACCATTCTCCAACTACATAACTAAATCAGTCGAAATTACCCTGACAGATATTTATTGCGCTTGTAGGATTGTAACGCGTTGCAGAATATATACTAATAAATCTCAAAATTTATTGATTTTTAAATCTTGTCTTTGGAATTAATAAAAGAAAAAGAGAATCATCATCAGTAAAATAGTTATTATCTTATTTGGAAACTAGATTCGTAATGACTACATAATTAATTCGAACTCTTTTGTTATTTTAATAGCTAATCCAAAGAACGTGTTTCAAGTCTAAAAGCAAATATTATAATCGTTCATAATGCCGGCAGTAAATAAGAAAGGAACTTAAAATTTTCGAAAATATTATTTTCACATTGTTTAATACGTTTTTCCATATCGGCAATAATGCTCATCAATTCAAATTAAGATTATAATTTTTTATAGTTCGAATTTCTTCCATTATTATTCACGAAAGGAAATTGATTTTGCAAATGGTCTATAAATTCATATTGATGATGCAAACTTTTTTTTATGTAACATTAATGATTTATAATTAAAACTACTTTGACATTGACTATTTTTAAAATAAAACGTATCACTGAAGTTCTTGGTGATCCATCAAAAATTTTTGGGTTCTCTTCTTTTTAACGCAGTGCATTAGTAAATAATTCAATTCTTCTCATTAAATATCAATTAAAATCATTAACCAAGAATACTTTTTACAACCTGCTACATAAACCACTAGCAGCGCGCACCAGCAGACATCGATATTTCTCTTACACTTGAACCGCACACTGTTCCTGACAGACTCATTGAACAAAAAGATTAATAACCCAAATGATTGCCTCGAGACGCAATTCCCTCCCTTTCTGTCCAACGACCCAAAGAATTGCGTAATCCCTCCCAATGCAATTCAGATCGCACGGCTACTGTCAGCGCCTCATGAATTTAAGACCAATAATTTTATACCCTCCGCGTAACCATCCCTCGTGTTTATCCACGAGTGGTTACGCAAGCACTCGGTAGCGCGCAGCTCCCGTGTGTGACTAGCTCGTCGGAGCTTGCCAATAGGAGCAGGGATGGATGGTCGAGCGAGTTATTCTCTGTTATTGCAACGCTAGATGAGGAGTGAACTTTCTCGGCATGACGAAATTTGTTGGTTTAATCGAACCTTCAACTTCTCGGTATTGTTCTCGAATGGTCGGATGAGTATTCGACGTCTTAAAACTGTAGTGGTTTGCTTTTTCAATAATTGTATAAATGTTCGTATATACAGGGAAATAAAGAAGTGCAGAAAATTGGATTGTATCTCAGGATAATTATATCGTTGTTGTAATGTTTTTTTATCATAACAATAATATATTAAACAAGTTACCATTTTCTATTGAAAATTTTAAGTTCATGTATTTAACTAACGTCATAATGCCTTCAATTTGTTATAGACTACTTTTTTTTATGGGTAATATTAATATAAATTTTTTTTTATTATGTAAATTCATATAAGAGATTCACTGCAATAAAAAATTGTCTTTATAAAATCGAATTCCAACACTTAGTGTAAATTTAAATTTTATTAAAAAATAGTATGTTTCAAATGTAAGCA
The DNA here is from genome assembly GCA_036873485.1 of Torymus texanus. NCBI lineage: Eukaryota > Metazoa > Arthropoda > Insecta > Hymenoptera > Torymidae > Torymus > Torymus texanus. The sequence goes on along the minus strand of JAYJLV010000001.1, from coordinate 4,481,142 downwards.
AAACTAAAATATTATCTTAGAACCGAAATTATCCATTGCATTCGCATGAATATGTAATTAATTTATTTAAGACTTTACGTGTTAATAAAAGCATTCGAAATATGTTGTAAATTCTCTCGAGTGTAAAAGATCCTGCTTCTAAAGCTCGAAATTAATGCACGGGAATACTGCGAATATTTTCGAGCACATATATACACTGGCAAACTTGTAATCTTCATTAAAATGAAATGCATTTAACTTTAGAAGGAATTATTTTCATTATGTGTTAAAGGAAAAATTTTATGTATGCAAATTTTTATATTCTTTGAAAAAAATAATAATTTTCCGATTTCAGTTCAAAATTTTCATTAGCATGGATTTTCCAAAATTGAATCAATCAAATGTCAGGTAGAAATTGAACGGAGCTTTGAACTTTTTTCTTAAAATATGCAACCGACGTTCCCATTACGGGGAATCTAGGTTATCTTAATCAAATGTAATAATTTAATGAGATTAGTGAATCCTCAATACATTTCGTGTCCAAATATCGATAAGATAATTGTTTCTTATATCTCAACGTGATGACGTTAATCAGCTCATTCATATAATCTGATTGCCATTGACGTATACCTGATATCTTTTACAAAATTAAAAACACTGAATACAATCAAACTTTTCCTTTTACAAACCAAATGTTAACATAATTTAAAAACTTCTTTCTCATAAGTAATTGCCCACAAAATCCCAACCCATGATTAAGGAAAACCTGAATCACTAAACGACACAAGACAACAAAAGGGCCAGCGCTCGTTTAGCACCGTTAATGGCCAGACATTTAGATGACCAGCAGACAACCGAGCTGGTAGCGGTCGTTCGACGTATATATATACGAAAGCTCGCCTTTATATAGACATGCGCGAGAGGTCAAACGCGACATGTAAACTGCATTAACTGGGCCGACGCCATCAAGCTTACACAGGGCTCGAAATGCGCGTGCAACCTTGACGAGAAATGCATGCGCCCGTTTGAGAGAACTGGATCATGCGCATCGCGTGGTTTTTCGCTTTTCACCGTGTCGCAGACAATCCAAGCGGCTATTCTTGATGGGATCGAGGATTAGCTATAGAGATGAGCTTTACTGGTGTTGGTTATTTAGAGATCATGCAGTGAAAGATGAAAATATTGTTGTGAATCCCACATCACTATATACATTTTATGCCGAATTGTTTGGGAACATTTTAATTAAATTATTCTTTGAAACAATTGAAATATATATAGTTATTTAGTATACTACTTTGAATAACTTCGTGTTATAATTCATTATTACGACAAGATCATTTTTTTTTTTTAATGTAGCATTCAGAAATCTTTTAGTACTGCTATTGATCATAACTTTACCTAATACTTCATAACGAAGTTGTAATATAAAAGAAGTATATCAGCAGTACACTTCGACGATATTTCATTCGTAATTAAAATACTGGCAAAAGAAGAACAAAGTTCATCAGAACAAAATTACGAACAAAAAAAGAAAACTTTCAGAAAATATGAACGGACCCTTATTAGCTCCCATACTTTACCAACTCATCGTCAAAGCAGCCTGATACCTCCACACAACCTACTTATAATTCTGGCAAAGCATATACCCTCGATAATTGCTTTACTCTTGCCGTCTCCCTATCCTCTATAGAGTCCGAGGAATGCAGTCCACGTAAGCAGCTCACATTATACAACGAACTGGCGTATCAGCAATCTCAGCACATTTATACCACCGCATCATCGCCGTTGACCCGTGTAAGGCAGAACAAACACGCGTCATACGCGCCGATGGACCTATAACTGACCAGTGGCCGAGTTTTGTCGACTATACACTCCTATAACGTTCTACGCTGACAAACAAAATACGAAATTCGGCATGCAAGAGTTGGCGACTTGTACGCTCGCGCAATATAGTTAAGCCGAGTTTATAATATACATCAAATACAACGTTTCTATTTGCTGGAATTAATTGGTCGATTATTTCGTAGTATATATTATGTGTACTATTTTAAGGAAATATTTATTCTAAAAAGCAAGTTGCGTTGAAAATATTTTTTATACATTCTTTCGAATGTTTGACAAGTTTTAATAGTTGTAAGAATTATTTTTAATATTGCAGTCGCACATGCTAATGGCGATACGTTGTTTGGCTTCAATAAGCAAGTAAATCACGCGCTTCATGAGTCGTATTTAACTTGTGGTTTCATTCAAAGGGATATATGTACATTGAGTGTATGATCCACCATTCAATTAATAAGTTCTTCCAAGTATACAGATTGTGTCCATATCATGAACACGTCAATAACATTTTCGAGTAGTTTCGAGAAATTATATTTTATCGAATATGCTGTACGCATAATATAGATAGAGCCAATAGAAATTAATCAAATAATTCTTGTAACATATAGTTATATTTGTCGCATCTATTATGATCATATGTACACAACCATAGTGATTAAGCATGTTGCATTAGTTTTCGCCGAGTTCATGAATAAAATTTATCAATAAAATGTTTATTTTATATGTATTTATACTTTTTTATTTTTATAATTGATTATTTATGATACCTGTTTAATTTATTGATGTTATTATGCTACTATAATAAGATTTTTAAATGCTTCCTTGTTTTCTAAAAGACAATTAACAGCAAGTCTTTTAAATTTGAAAACTACATTACAATTCAATCTTCTTTTGCTGTATAACCAAAAAAGTTTTTTTAATGTTATTATAAACTTTTCAAATTAAAGTCAACTATTTTAAAGCTATTTTATGTGACTATACTAATTAGTAAATTGTTCTTCCGAATTTCGTATGCCAAAAAGTCTCAGGGGAAATTTTAGAAGAAATGTAAATTCAAAATCTCATGTAACTTAAATCAACAGAATATATTAAAAATGGACACTTATATGACTAGAAATTGTTCAACCAAATTCTACTTCATTTTATATTTTTCTATGAAAATATGTTCAATTCTCTTAGATAAAATTTCATCTGAGATCTTATTTTCAATCTTACTTGAAATGTAGTATAAAATTTAATTGTAAAAAAATCAACACGATAAATCAGAAAATGAATTATTAGCGTTTATTCGCGTTCTGATTAATCAATTTGTTAAAAAATCTAGCCTACCTTGCGGTATTTCTTTATACATTTATACAAGGTTGAAGATTAAAATACATATAAAATAATGTACATGCATTGCGTGTACAAACATCCGCTAGTTACAGATACATTTTTACTCAGAAATTTTAATTAAACAATCTACTGAACAACCATGAATTTAACTATTTTTAAAAATTGAGAAATGAAAATATGGTCTATATTTCTTCTATGAATCATATAATTATTTAATTATGAGAAATTCCTGAGACTTTTGCGTGAGATTTTATGTGTAACTAAAATCTGATTTCAAATTTTTCAGTAAATAACTACCCACTTTCGGACACATGTGAGAGTTAGACGGTAAGCGTGGGAGAGAACACGAGCTAGAGAACTGGGCTGTGGTGCGTCACTCGTCGGGAAATTAACGTCTGTTCCATAAGAGCTTTGAAATTCGTCGCTGAGTGTGGTTACGCGTCCTCGTCTCTCTCACACTCCCTCTATCTTCATCTCCATATCCTTTCGTTCGCTCGTTCTCTCTTCCCTATATAGTGTCTCTGATGCTCTCACATACCCCGCGTGTTGTTACGCGTCGGTATTGTTTCTCCCCGAGACTTTTGAATACATGAATTTCAATAGAAAATATTCGCTTTGATAAAGCACAATAAGGTATACAATTATGCAAAGTGGGGGTACTTGCAGTCTTTTAACGTGCTTATGGGTACAAGTCAATTTTGCTCTTCCCTTAAAATTGATTGCGTAAAATCTCGCTTACAGATCGAGAATTTAGCTTCTTTCTAGAGATTGCTTTTGATTTTCAAAATTTTATTTTTCTATTTGGTTTTTTAATATTTGAATCTAATTTTGCTTATTCTCCTCTCTTAAAAAAGAGATGACAGGATGTTGTGAAGCATTTAATGAAGCAATGCGATTGGTTGATGGCTCAATATCCGATCTGAATAGCGGAAAAATTGAAAATGTTCTCTGATATAAAATGAATATTTTGATATAGAAATTAATTAAATTATTTATACGTGCATTTGAGTAAATCAATAAAATAATCATTAAGTTATTCAATATCCCAATTGATTAAAACTTTTATCTAATAATTTAATTACAAAATAAATGTGGTTCTGATTTATTTCCTAACCTCAAAACTTAGAATTCAAATGTGCTATCTAGTATAAATAATATATTATGCTTTCTGAAAGATAATGTTAATAAAAAGTACAATAATGAACTTTAAAATATTTTTAAATATCGTTTCTATGAAAAAAGTGAAGCGCGTGCAGCTCGCATGGATATGACTAGTATCATAAATTCTCTATACAGAGAACACAATACTTTACGATTTTCAAAAAAATCATACAGTTAACTTATTGTAATAACTTTTTAACTAGCTACAAAAATGCTAACGATGTATATAAAATTGATCAAAATTATGGCGAAGCGATTAAAACAATATATTTACGAAAAATATAGAAAAATATTAAAAAAAAGAAAGTATATCGTGGAATTTAAAAAATTCATATTACACTGATAGAATTCTCTAGTAAAAATTATCATGAATTCACGTCAATCAAGGCACGATCGATATTTCTGAAAATTATTACGCATATTTTCTATAATTATTGTTGTAGTATTAGAAAAATTTAATATCTGTTTGTTAAACTTTATCGGAGAACTCAGTAACTTTTGCGTTTAATAAATTTTGCAGCGAAAGAATTGGATTTTTTACTGGGCTGCCACGGTAGTTTTTACTGTTCTTTTGTACAGATTTTATGCTGATATGAAGGGAATATCGGAAGTGCATGAACTAATATGCAAGTAAATAGGTTAGTACAAATGTTTTGAAACCCAAAATTTCATGTGAATTTTACGGTAGTTATTAGGGAAAAAATTCTATCCCTGTAGAGTTCTTTAAAGTATTGTAAAGATAAAGCTCATATTTTTACAGCAAACACCGTTAATTATACAATCACTCGAGTAAAAGCAAGGAAAAAATATAAGGAAAGTACATATAAAATTAAAAATCTAAAAAGAGAAGGGTTATTTATTGTATATATGCGCAGGTCCACATACATAATTGTACTTGCATATGTAAGCAAAGTAAGTTTTATTATCTGTTATTGACCACTTCATAAAGCTAAAAATCTGATAGCACTTCACATCTTTTTTTTTTATTGGAAAAGTATACAGTCTTATGTATTACATACATGTATTATATACATGGTTGAATAGGTATCTATATCCCCTATCGTCAAAAAAAAATTGTCAAAAATTCCTTTTTGAGAATAACTTCGTAAATTATGCATTTTCTAATTTTTATTAAAATATCATACAAGGTCTGAAAGAGAACGGTAAACTGAGTAAAACCACGTACAGTTTACTTGAAAGCTTACAAAAATCGTAAAATGGCTGCAGTTTAAAAATAACCTTAAAAATAAAATTTCAACGACAGTATATTGTAAAGAATTTTCAAAATTACAAACGGCGTGCAATTTAAGTGGAATCGAAAACTAAAATACATGCAAAATGATTTTAAGAGAAAAATAGCATACTTAAATTCCAAAATGCTCGGTGATGCTCTGTGATATGGCGGCCGCACTCGGGCCGATCTATTTGAAATAATCATGTTTTATTGATTAATATGGGTTAGCTTAAATTTTCTAAAAAAAACATAATTTTATCAACATTAATTTAATTGAATCATTATTTTACTATAGTTACGTACTACAAACCATTTTTTCATATTAACAAATTTACGATTTTATATTAATTTCTTTTTGTCTTTAAAATGAAATATTTATGAATAAACATCCTCAATAGAAATTTATGAAAGTTGATGTTCATTGAGAAGAAAATAATTTAATCATTTACAGACAATAGTCCATTAAAGAATTTTTCTATTTGATATGAACACGATATTGATGTTTACTTGGAAAAATGTGTTTAGCTCGTGCAATTATGATAACGACGCAATGAATACATAACGTGTAAGGTAAAAGATGAAAATGTATTTGACATTTAGTGACGTTGGGAATGAATCTTTTGAACTAAACCATTAATTAACATTTGATTTATATCGAAAAATTATGATCAAGAGTGTACAACATTTTTGATGTAGAATGATTAAATATATAAAGGAAAGAGACTTTGTACTTATCATTCCAATTCGATTTCTCTTTCAACAATGATCATGAAGATTTCTGCAGTTTTTATTTTGTGCTGCGCTGCAGTTGGTAAGCTATGTTTAAAAAAAGCATATCTATGCCAAATTAAGATATTATAGAATCGTTTTCGAAATACTAAAATATATAGCCGGGATCCGTTTCTCTCATTTCATTAGGAATTTAAAACAAATATATCTGATACGCTGCAGATTTTGTTAATAGCACGAAGTATCAGAGATTTTTTCTTAAAATTTAAAAATGAAATAGAAAAACGGATCCTTGCAAACGTAAGTAATAAAGTATTTCATATCAGTTTAATATAAGTTGTAATGGATTAAAAACAGATAAGGTTGTGTAATATTTATTGCACGAAATTGCAGAGAATTTTAATCAACAAAAATCAAATTCACAATATACATATAGGTATGAATAATAATTGACAATACGATATTGCGATCTTTTGTAGGCATCAACGCTAAGCACGTTAGATTAACTAACCATGATCTGGCTACACCTGGCGAATTTCCATACCAGGTATCCCTGCAGCTGGATGGTATGCACATGTGCGGTGGCAGTCTGATCGGTAAGAAGCACGTACTCACGGCTGCTCATTGTGTGAACAGCTTTATCGCCCAGAGAACTTCCAAGTCCAGGATAAAGGTCGTTGTTGGTACCACAAATGTCAATACTGAAATCAAAATGGACGTGGACAGGATTGCTCGCCATGGTTCGTATCAGCATTCTGAGATATACCCGAGTTTGATTGCTGACGTCGCTGTTATTAGGGTAAGAATAATACAATTACAATTCATAGATCACTTTTAATTTCTGTTGGAATATTGTTCCTTGATGAAAAATATTCAACATTGGAATACACTTTCAGTTGAAGAACGAAATTACGGAATCCGCAACTGTTAAGACCATTGCTCTGCCATCGCCTATGCAAGAGTTTCCCACCGGAACCAATCTAATCGTCAGTGGGTTTGGTGCCAGTGTTCTTATGGGACCGACTTCACCGGTCTTGAAGAAGATGAAGATGCACACAGTCGACCGTGGAACTTGCCAGGCTATGTGGGCGGCGCTGACCATTCAATCCGGGCACATGTGTGCTACACTTTCCCCAGGCAACGGTGTCTGCCAGGTAAAGACAATTCTGAAATCAATATTTATAACTTAACTACATTTGATAATGTTTAAATATGTTTAATAATTTAATTTGGCAACCATAACTAAAATATGTATTAACTTTACTTTAAAAATCTCTTTTAGGGCGATAGCGGTGGTCCTTTAACCCTTAATAAGCAAGTCGTTGTTGGTATTGTCTCGGCTGTCAGTGGTACTGGATGCGGTACTGGAATTCCAGATATCTTTACGAAAGTATCCCATTACCTGGACTTCATAAATTCTGAATTATCCAGAACTGACTAAACTGGACATACGATTGAATTGTTAAACTTGTTTTTCTATTTTTGTACGTGTGAAAAAGCTTACAATAAAATTGTTTGTTATAATTTAAATACGAGTAACTCATATTATTCAAATTATTTTATAATTAAAAATCAATACTTGATATTTTAAGAATCTCAAATATCAATGACTTTTACTTTCTTTATTTACCTTTAGAATAAATGATTATTTCAAGATTTAGTACTGAAAATACATTTTCTAGTATGGACAACAGAGTTTATCACAAACTTTTAAATAATATTTTAAAATAGTTTCAGAAAGACTTAAGAAACTTAAGTATTACATCTAACATTGACTAAATGTTTCCTTTTTGGTCGATAATCGAATTATGAATGAATTAATAGTCCTTTACTACAGTAACCCTATTTTATTGGCGGAACATGTAAAAATAATAAATTTCAAAATATATTAAGGTGGTTAATTCGAAATCTTTTAATTTTTCTTCTTAAAATTGTAAAAAATAAATTTGAATTACTACTAATATGTAGAAAAAATATTCGGAAAGTAAAAAACAATTAAAGTAAGTGTAATAAAACAATTAAAAAAAAATTTTAGTCCTTTTGAGTCCAAAGATATGGACATTTTTTAAAAATTTTCGCTTTGCCCTAAGCTGCAGATTTACAAATTTAGTAAATTTTAAACGTATTGCTTTTAAATTGTTGATATTTTATGCAGTTTTGACAAAAAAAAAAAAAAATTGAAAGCTTTGTCAAGTTTCTCCTATATTTTCAAAACGAAAATGGATAATACTTTAAAACAAATTGGGACATGATCATATACAAGCATTTTTTATGGAATTTTTTATGAAAATAACAAATTGCTCAAAAAAAATTTTTTTAATTTTTGCGTCATTCCAAGCCATAAAATTTAACAAAAGACTGGGATACTCATGAGAGAAAAATTTTCAAAAATAATACCAGTAACTGGCAAAAAACTGCCCAAAGAAAAGAAAACCCGATTCCCACCGCAGCTGCAAATTAAAACCTTTTGCTCTCCATAAATCTCGCACCCGTACCGTCGGCCGCTCTCACATAAGAAAAAGCATAACAAAGTAACCCGTTTTATCAAGTGGGATAGAAAAAACCAGGAGGGTGGGTGGAAGAGGCGTGCACACGCGCTAGAAGCGAAACAAAAAAAATATTCCCGGCTTCGCGCCCGGTTTTAAATCTTTTTTGGCTTTACGTCCCGACGAAGCAATTCCTCTCTCGCTCTCTCTCTCTCGCTCTCACTCTCTTTCTCTCTCTACAGAGGATTCCCCTGGAGCGCCCCCACCGTGAAAATGCGTAAAAATGAGCCGTAATTTTTCAGAACAACGCGAACTTCCGCGGATTAAGCGAGCCGGCGGCATCGCCATCTCTTTCTTTCTCTCCCTCCGTCTTTCTCTCACTCTCTGTCTCTCTTGCTTGTGAAATTGATCGTGTGCCGCTTCGCATTCTTCGCTTTTTCAGAACCTACCCCCCGCTTTTCATGCTTATGCGATTGAACGTTTAAGTTTTACATTTCTGTATATTTCATAGCGTCGAGAACATTTTTTGGGACTAATGAAAAAGTGAAATATATTTGTTTCATACTTTCTACGTTAGTAATCAATAGTCATCCTGATAATTGTATAGATTGTAATAATAATGTTATAACTTTTTCTTCTCTCCGTATCAAATAAAACTATTCGTAAAACCAAAGCTACTCCTCCACTAAACCACGCGCATATATCACTATCGAACTTGACAATCACGACCCGCAATCTGAAAAATGCATAACACTCGGCGCGCATGCTTCCGTCTTCTTCTTCCCCTCGAATCCCTAAATTTTTTACACACACTCTCCCATCCTTTTCCATTATTCATTTCCCCGCGCCTAACAACGACACACGCGCACGTTATACTCTCACAAACTTGCTTGCCACCTGCAAGAGAAATCCCTAAACACGCAGCCGGCATATATACAGAATACACTTCGCGCCAAGAAGTTTCGCGACGCCGTCGTCGTCGTTGTCGTCGTCGTCGTCGTCGTGCTTGCATACAAAGCGCCGCAACCGCGAACTTAATTAATCGGAAATTAATGAGCAGCGGCGTGCGCACGCGCTCGTACTCATGGGTGCGCTGCACTTGTGCTCTCTTTCGCGCATTATACAAGCAAGAGGGGCATGCAAGCGCGCAAGCTGCAGCGGTTGTAAAGCGGATAATGTACGCGGGCGTGCGTAAAGCGCTCGTTACAGGGATGCGCGTAAGTGCGCGCGTTACGAATGGCTTTTGTCACGCCTGTGCGGGTTCAGAGTATTTGGAAGCGGGAATTGAGATTTTAATGTAACGAGGAACATTCGTCTTACCTTTGAATGTTACACTCCAAATGGTTACGTATAATTTAATGCGATTGTTCGTATAGAATTGTATAAATATGATCGTATAAAATACAAAGTAATGTTTCTTCTTCAAATTTGCGAAAACAAATTTTCGGCGCAGAAAATGTTCAAAAATATGTTTTATATTTATTGATTTTGAGAAAATTTCTTTCTCCTGGAGGAAACTTTGTAATAATAAAATTATTGCAATTCTGTGCGTAAAAGTAGTGTACAGAAGTACTTCTGATGCCTGTATCTTGTGCGTAAAGTGGGTTCCAATATTTTTTCCACATCGTTAGCCGTGTGCACAAGACTTTTAAGCGCTGATAACCGTGCGCAGAAGTACTTTTATACACTGGCTGCTATGCGCAAAAGTCTTTACACACTGTTAATTGTGTGGAAAAACCTTAATACCCCATCGTTATAAAAAAAGTCATTCGGATACTATTGACAATAAGAAAAAAATATCATGTATCTTAAAAACTGCATATTATTTAAATTAGATAACTGTTCTTTAGAACAAAAAGATATCAATACTTATTATAATTTTAAAATCAGTCATAAAAATGTAATTTTATTTTTATTATGAATTTGTCGCCGCTTGTCACCCCAGCGAAGCGGAGCTAGAATCAACTTTTGTGTATCGAATAATACTTCTTGATACAAGGAGCATAAAGGAATCCTTTAAAAATTGTAGAATGCATAAAGTCGCACTTTACGCAAAATGTATCTAAAACGGTTATTATTGTAACTTTTTTTAAAATAATTTTGCATAAAAATACTTTTGCACACGGTTATCAGTGTTTAAAAGTCTTCTGCACACGGCTAACGACGAGGAAAAAATATTGGAACCCACTTTACGCACAAGACACAGCCATCAGAAGTACTTTTGCACACTACTTTTACGCACAGAATTGCAGAAATGGATATTAATATACAATACATTTTTGTAATAATTTTGTGTAGATGACTTCTTTTTAAAAGTTGACTTTAGTATGATTTGAGTACTTTTACGTACAAAATTTCAAAAAATATTGTAAGCCACACGAACGTACACTCGTGCGAAATAGTAACTTTACGTCCCTGTAGCTTATTTTACTATTAAGCTTAATTAAAAACATAATTGAAATGTGTTTTGTGGTTCCTGAAATCCAAATATACTGTTATTAAATAATGTATGCGTGGGTATGTATGTGTGTGTGTAAACTTTCTAGACCGTGAGTAATCGTGTGAGTACTCGTACTTAACAGAGGATGGCTTAATTCCCTCAAAGTTCGCGTTTTGTTACTTTCTATGCTAGTTTATTATCATATATAAATTTTACTTTTCCTTGAATATTCTTTGTCACATAGAACATAACTAAATAAAGAAAATATATGAGAGTATATTTGAGACAATAATGGCATAGAATTTTAAGAAATTAGTTTTTTAAAATCGTTCTTGAGAAAAAATAGCGTTTCCGTTATTGAATGATAGCTAGAGTAAATATTATCTGATCTTCAAATTTTACATAATGGTGTTTTTTTATATCTTCAAATTATTCTAAAAGTAATTAAGATAAAAATTTGTTTAAAAATAATTTTAAATAGCAATTATAAAATTCATTTGAAAAAGCATTTAAATTACAAACATTTACTTTTTTAAACATTTTAATATCTATCATCATCTATTTTTTATTAAAGAAAATGTGTCATTATCTTTTCTAATTTTTATCTCAGAAACTATTCCATATTGTTACAGAAAATTTGTGTAAAAAAGTACTGCTTGCTCTTAAAATTTCAAACGATTATATTAATTTGTTGACACGAAAAGAATTATTGAAAAAAAAATTGCGTTTTCGTTGTCGCACGACAACTGAAATAATGCATCGCACGTCTACCATTCGGATAGATGACTATCGCAATGCTGATTTAGGGATTCTACTTTCTCATAGATACTTTAGCTATTACGGGCAGGCATGACATGGATACTGTCACAGTTGCCCGTCCTAGCTGACTCCTTGACCAGGGTAGTAGAACTTCGAGGAGTATAATTTAAGTTTTCCAAACAGTCACAACCAAAGTCAAATATGTAGAAACACTGAGTGGGATTATATGACGAGTGAGTAGGTATACGCTTCTCGAATCCGGTGCAGGTATGCCGAAACTCCGTTGCGGCCGAGGTACCTGAAAAAAGGTCACACCCAAACCATATCATTCCGTACAGGTATA
>JAYJLV010000001.1:4416430-4468737 GCA_036873485.1 Torymus texanus | reverse complement strand
CACCCACACGCCGCGTAGCGGCGCACACATTTGAGCGTGCAAGGGCGCGTGATCTAAAAATGTAATTTTAAAGAGTCCCAAACCCTTACCCGTAAAAATGACGCGAACACTTATGAAATATTTCTATATAACATATTTTCCATTCATTATAAAATAACCAAATCGTTGTTAACTACTTCTCCTTCAATAAACTCACTCAACCACACAAAAATATTCACCATAAGCATCTCAGAAAAATCGAATTCAGTTATACGACAAAGAAAGCTACAGAAAAAGATTCTCTTTCCATGCATATATACTCATACTTATACGTGGTATGTATGTATATATATATAGATATGTACACTCACCAGTAAGGTATTGTCGATACGTTGACGTCCAAGTCCACTCGGGATTACCGAGCCGCCTGGCGAAGAGACACTCTAGGTGGAGGATGCTCCCGGGAAAGACGGCAAGGGCGCCCGAGGGCTCGAAAGCCGCGGATCCCGCGGGAAGGCCGAACAGTATCGTCGGCGGCACGTCCTCTGCAAACCCCAAAATCAGTCTTAGCTTTAGTGTACATACACACACGCATGTATATATATATATATATATATAGTGAATGGTAGAGTTTGAACGCCCCAAGCAAACGTTGCTTTGACTTTGCTCTTTGAGACATGGATGTCGTAAAATCTTTTTTTTTTTATGTGATTTGCTAGATTTAAGAGTAGAGCATATTAATTAATCTGGATGTATATAGAAGAGCATAATGCAATTATAATGTGTGAGGTGGACGTTGGAGACATATATCTTTAAATAACTTCAAGATTTCCTGTAGTAATTAATCTTGGTTATATTCATATAGAATTGAATTATTCACGAGAATAAACTCTATTTAATTGCATGACCATTATACGAATAAATTGATGATTTATAAAGTAATAGGTGCGCCATTAAGTATTCGTTGTTTTCTTTCAATTATCTAATCATAGAAAATTAAATCACCTTCACAAAATATTTTATAAAGTTTTAATCTTGTATACCTTTACCATTTTTCATAAGTAATATCCAATAATTTATATTAACGAATAAAAATTCACTTTAAAATACGCAAACTCCATTGATTTCAAAATTTTCGCCAAAAAAAATATGCATACACTGATGTTTGCTCAGATCCCGGTTCCCGCTACCCTTTCACATTTTACCTTACACAGCCAGAAGAACTGAAAACTCAACGTTTACCCAGCCAAACAACCTGAAATTTTCCCAAAACATTTCTGACACGCGCTTCAAATTCGTATACAGCGCCATAGCCGTACCCCCGTTTTCCCTCACAACACGCTACTGACAATAAAAGCGCCATCACCATACGCGTCTATAAACAAAAAAAAAACACATACAACCACCGCCATCCGCATTGCGGCTTCAAAGTAACGAAAGTTACAGCACGTCAGCTACGATATACATAGTCCTGCATATACACACATACAACGTGTAGAGAGTTCAAACTGACTCTAAAGTCCGCGCGCGAGTGCTGCATACGCATATACCTACGCAGCAGGCATTGACAGAGAGAGAGAGAGATGGGAGGGAAGAGTAAAGTGCCGATGCGTTTGACGTGGAGGTTCTCCATTGATGGCCGTGGGTTTATTTTTATAAGAGCGCGACGTATGGGCCACGCATGTGGCGCCAGTCGACGGGCTTACGGCTTATCGTAAAAAAAGCCTTCGGGGAGGTTATAGTAGCGTTACGCGTAGCTGTACGCTTAGAGGGAAGGAACGGCTAAGGTTAGCCCGAAAAATAAACCGAGATTGAAGTGGTCTCTTGGAGATTCTTTTTTTTTTTTTTTGAGTTAGTTAAAGCCTGTCGTTCATACTGCCAACGGTTTTACGCAGATGGGATTTGGGTTAATGGACTTTAATTTTATTTTATTGATTCACGAAATTGAATACTGTGGCTTTCTGGAATAACCGAATAATTCCACTTTTCGAGTTTCCGAGAAAAACGGGGTTTAATGCTCAAACTTATATGTAAGATCGGGAGAAACGAGATTAGTCGCGATACTTGATTAGTTAATTGACACATTCAAAACACATATTTACACGCTGGTTTGAGCAGATTATACATTTTCTGATGCGTTAAAAATGAATAAGAACTAAACAAAAGTATGGACTTATCTGGTTACTCCGGGAACTTTAAACTTATCTGACAGTGCGGTTCGCGTTTCTTTTTAGCTTATTATTTTATTTAATTATGAAACTGGTCAATAAATTACAAAATTAGCAAGTGTTCAATGAATTCTTCTAATTTATTTAAGAAATTTCTATTTTTCTGACATTTCTATTAAATTTACGACCATTTAGCACATTACATATGTTGAACAGCGAGGACGATCGAGGTCTAATATTGTAAAATTTTAAAATGTTTATAACTTGAAAGTGTATAGGAATTTTTAAAATAAACAAATAAATATACATATATTAGCCATCATATTCACATGGAATTTGAATAGATAAAATAAATGATAAACGAACAAAATGATGGACTTATCCGGTTATTCGAGCAGAAAATTTGAAAAGTGGACTTATCTGATTACGTTTCGAGTGAATTGTAGCTTTACGGCAATATTTTTGTTACTACTGAAAGTAATAAATGAAAAAGGCCTATTTGAAGAAACAAAATCCAGGGTTATCTCGATTTTCAAAAAAAATGGACGTATTCGGTTATTCCGGGAAGCCAGAGAATAGATCTTGCTGGTAGTATTTTCCTATTTTCGGTGCCTGATGTATGAGGAAGTTGATTGTTATTTATATATTTATTTGAAATATTTATATATGCTTTGTACAATAACTATTTTGTTATTTGTAATAATATTTAATAATAATTTTGCATGCCTCATGTTCCATTGTTGTAAATACAGTTTTAATAAATATTATAAATAAAAATTCAAGAATTGGGTTCTAATGATAATTTAAACCATATAAAAATAACCATACATCTATTTTTTTTAACGTTTTAGAACTATAAATATTATATGAGCCAATATCGAGTTCAAAACCAATTTATCATTTCATAAATTAACTGTCAAAGATTTAATTGGAAAAATGGAATTTCCATGTCCTTGGTCGATAGTTCTATTAATATTACCATAAGATATACTCACTTTGCAAACTAGATTATGTCGGTTTTCACATTCCCTTAATCATATTGTCACTGTATTACAAATAGATGAATTTTATCATAATCAAACTTAATAATTTTCCATACAAATTATCTCATCAACTCAAATTGTTACTTTATATCCCTATATCGCTACTACTTGACCAAATATTAAAAGTGAAAATTACATAATATACCGTTAAAGCATAAATTATGCGACCTTATACTTAATCTATCAAACAAGTCCAAAGTCCAGAAAATTTTTCCAAAACCATAACCCTTCCCTATTCAAAGCTGCATTAAAAACACTTCCCATACAGTTACACCCCAATCCCTAAACCACACAAAAACACCGTCAGCAATCAATTTTCAATCGTCCGCTATCCAAGCTTTCACTCACCACATCGCGTCCTCTAATAACCTTCATTACTCCCTCTCACCTCAGCCGCAACTCATCTCCTCCCACCTCTTCCCACACGCGCCGACACCTCGGCCGACACACACACGCGCGCAGGCATCAGCAATTTCGCTAGCGCTTCTCGGCAATCCCGAGACTCACTCGCGTACATCTGAAATGCAAAACACAAGCCCGCCGCCAACGCCACTCTCGCACGTGCGCGCAAAAACCTACCCCCGCACAAGCTGAATATTTATGAGGACCCGCAGGGTTTTATACTTTTATATCGGCACCTCGCGTGAAAAGACGAGCTGCGCCTCATTCGCGATTCTTTTTTTTCACCCTCCCGTTATACGTACGTACGTACGCAAGCGTTTCCTCCTTTTATTCTGAAAGAGGGGGAAGAGGCACTATAGCTTTTTTTGCGACATCGCAATTCACCCGGACGCGTCTTTCCATTAGCCATGGTATATATACTGCATATGGTGTGTATGTAGGGAGGAGAAAGCTGGGTGTAAAACGGCCCATTATTCGCGGTTTGACTTCGCGGGAGCTTAAATTTCGAAGGGGAACGTGAAGATGGGACGCAACGATAAAGAGAAGCGGATGGTGCGAGTATGCGGTACGACGTCGTCTATTGTGTGCGTAGATGGTTCTCTTTTCCCTCAGAAGAGTGGGATGAATGTCGCGTCGAGGGTTACGGAGGTGGAGAGTTTGGAAAGTTGCAAGTACGGCGGGTTTGTTGGATTTCAGATTATGATGCGCTGAATTGTTAAGGTGGTGGTATATATACGTCGGGAATCGAATAAGATGGTTCGAGACAAATCGTCTTGTAATGGTAACGGGGTAGTCTGGTAGGTGAATATAGTAAGATTAGGTCGAATATAGGTGTGAATTTTGAATTTTGAATTTCTTTTATTATTGGACTTAAAAACACATTTTGTAAAAAATATCGTAGTTTACAATGGATGGGAATAAAAGTTTGATAAAGATCATAATAATTAGCTAGTATTAGTCATTTTACGAAATTATACGATGAACCATTATTCGATTAAAACTATATATGGAAACATGAAAATGGTTTTAAATTATAAAGAGGTTTATCAAAAAAATAACACGTCAGTCATTTTAATTGCTGTAATCAACTCTTTTTTTTCTCTAATTAGATTGATTAAAAGCATGACACTGTTGCTAAATGCACGTTTTATTCGTGGAAAAGCAATTATACCTACCGAACATGTAAAAAAAATAAAACTGTCTTTTTACTGCATCCATAATATACCGAGTTATTAATTGTGCACTGTAAAATCCCTTTATCAGTTACTATGCATTTAAATTTGCTTAAACCGTACCTAATAAACCACTAACGACACTACACCATCTTTCCATCATCTCTCCTTTTACAAAAAATTACTTTTAGCTCTACATAAATGTTTTACACTACCTCAACTCCGACTCCCATTCAACCCTGAACTACTTCAAACCAAAAACAACATACGATTGTATAGCAACTGCGTATTATAAAAATAAAAGTGCAATATATCCTGGCACAAAACTTTTTCTCTCAAAATCCACGCCGAACAATGCCGCGCGCCAGTATACACGTCGAGTCGTCGAGTGCACTCGTGCTCCACGCAGACACCATAATTCGCCTGTGCGTAGACCTCTGTTACACCCACTACAACGAAAAAAAAAAAGAGAAAGAGAGAGAGAGAACAAGGCGCGTGCGCCAGAAAAGAGAGAAAGAGAGAGAAAACAACCTCAAAGGCCTTATACACAGCAAAGAAGAAACAAAAACAAACATCGAGACTTTCTCTCTCCGAAAACTTGAATGCAGCCCGGCGCCGCTAGCTCGCTCGCGTTAGAAAAGCGAAAGATGAACTACCGGCTCGCCGTTCGGTGCAGTAACCTCTGTACGTTCAGCAGCAGCGGCAGCAGCGGGCGTAAAGCTCTTTTCATACATATTGCTCGACGCGCGCCAGTGCAGAGAGCGCGGATATTACACGCGCCCCGGCCTGTACGCCTAACGTCAATCCGAGACGTAGTAGCTGCAGCGAGCGGTGGTAGCCTGAAAACATCCGGCGCCTTATTAAAATTTCAGGAAAAACTGCAGCGGATAGAAAGAGAGAGAGAGAGAGAGAGAGAGCGAGCCAAGACTGAGGAAAAAGAAGGTAAGAAGCAAAAAGAGAGAGAGAGAGAGAGAGACTTTGATGCCAAAAGCTAACGGTACCATGTATGTGGTGAGTCTTTGAGGTCCTCACAGTAAGCTTTAATGGAATTAGATCGTGGGAGTGAGTGAGAGAGAGAGAGAGAGACAGAGAGTGAAATTCCGGTGCGTTTTTACCGATACGCGAGCGTGTTCGATTCTCGAGTAGTATCGATTTTGCTTTACCCCGTGCAAAATGTCACTTTATTCGGGCATCAAGGGTTACGCGATAGGTCGGAATTCGAAGCCCGCGTATCGGGATACGGTTTCCAGGTTCGCTGGAACGAAATCCCCGTCGAGTATTACTTGAATTGGCCGAAGGGCGGATTAAAAAAGTGTTGTGTTCTGTTGGATTCCCTTTTTTTACGTGAGTGCCTGGAGAACAAATTTTTTTTTTTTTTTTGCGAAATTTTAGAATGTTTTTGAAGTCCACTCGGGGTTGAAGCTGTGAAAATAAAGCTTTGTGAAGAATTAACAAAATAGTTCATTGAAGTTGGATTGTTTTACGACGTTAAGTCCCGTCTGACTATAATTAGGTTTTTTCTACTTGATTTCCATCCGTCGAGGTTTTACGTTAGTTACGTTTACATTATTTCATTTTCTTTGAATTATTTGAGCAAGAATACATGTTAGTGAACAGTTTTTTAATTAACTAATATTGCTAGTTTACTTATACAAAATGAATGCAAATATATCTACACTAATACCTATAACCAATCTTCACGTTCTGAATCCAACTTGAGAAGGTACCAGTATAGTTTACATTAACCAAAAACATAACCACAACAACTATACTCCGCAACCTTAACCTTACATCAAAATACTTACAATAGTTATTCTTCTACCTATTCACCGCACGGCACATATTCACTCACAACAATACCACATCAAATAAATCCGCAACTTCTATAATTTCAATTACTCTAAACCCCATCTACCGCCCCCCATCCCATTTCGCACTATACCAAATAAACGAACCACACTCTACACTCTGAATTCCTTTCTGCACCGGCATCCCCTCACGCGCTCCCGTAATCGCGTAATAAACTCAAAGCCAGCGTGCGTCGGGCGACAGGCGGTTGTGCGCACACGGCCGATCGAACATGTGCATTTCTCTCGCTCGTGCATGGGCCGCAAGCCAGGAACCCGAGTTTGGTCTCATACGTGGCTGGAAAGTGAATGCCGTGGTGCGCTTTTGTCGAGCCGAGGGATAAGATGCCGGTGGTGGTAGACACGCGTGATAGTCTTATTTGACCAGTGTGCAAGATGAATTAAAGAAGGTATAGATGGAACATAGGGAATACCAGAATTTTTGATCGTCGGTACGTGAAGAGTGAAGAATGGTGGTTGGTTTGATATAGGTTGGGTTGCGATGAGGTGGATTTTGGTGGTATGGGTATATTCGGGGTTTAGTTGAGTAGAAGTGATCGGTTGTATGGTAGCAGAGGATGGGAAAATAATAATATAATAGGCTATTTTACTTTTATCTTTTTGTACATAAGATTGAGAACTAATGGATTTTTTTGGTAGACATATTTTTTGTTAGAAAATGACAAAAGAATATGTGTATTAATAATCTATTCGTTTTTTTCCACAGATTGCGGTTGTTACCAATCTTTCGTATCGATATTTGTGCAAATATATTTTTTGAACCATCTAAGAATTAAATAACTTTTCAAAACTGTTGATAAAATTCAGAAATATAATCTATATTTTTATACCATTCGCATAAATTCATTATGAGCTTTAACAAAGATTTCCAAAATCTTAATGCAACACAGTATCGTGATGTGAATACGAAATAAAAAAGGGGGATGCCGTAATTACAAATGAGAGTGAAATGGAGCAATTTAGCGTAATTAATATGGTAATAAAAGTTAATTAAACCTTGTAACAAGACACGTAATTAAGATTAACACTTACGATTTGCAGAAAGAAGAACAGCCTAATTTAACGAGATAGCACTCGAGATTAAAAGAACGAGCGGTAAGGTATTAAGATAGACGAACGAAGAGAAAGGAAGAGAGAACGAAACGAGAGGCTAATTCTGGAGGATATTTCGACGAGACGCGTGGAAATTCCTCAGATTTGTACTCTCGCTTTCTTCTCGGATTCCTCATTTTTCTACCTTCTTCTTTTTCTTCTTCTTCGGCGTATACAGGAACATCCGTTAAAGAGATACACGCTGCCGGAGAATTTCCTCGGAGCGCCCGAGGGTAGGAAGAAGATCGGAATTATCGACATTCTTGAAATATCTGGCGTCGATTCGTCATGCCATTAGGTATTTACCGGGACATCGAGCTGGAATTTTCCTCAAGCAACTTGGTCCCCTCACGAAAGAATTTTCAAGCTCATTGTAAGGCGTAATTTAAAAAGTTTTATTTTATTAAAAAAAAAAAAGAATGAACGCGTGATACTATATTCCAGGAAACCGAATATTTTACAGAGCTATACATATTGTACCGAATTGATTAAAATATATTATATATTACAATAAAATATTCAATTTCTTTCGTTGATACCGAATAATACAGTTTGACAAATGGAGAAAGTGGAAAATTCTAACTTCAGTCAGACATTCATGTATAATATATTCATGGTGGTCTTAACCATTTTACAGCTTTGGTATTCTACTGATAAGTTTAAATATTTAAAATCCTACTGAACCACAATTCGTCTCCAAATATAAACTCGTTGCAAAAAAACATACGACACCACAGAAAAATCCCTATCCACCTTTAAACCATAATCTACATTGAATTTAATTAATCCATAACTCCTTTCATCCAACCCTTCTCACCCATCACTCATACCATCATACCCTAATGTCACAAAATTAATGACTCGTTCACCGTGCCATATATGAGAGAACAGTTCATCCGCCTCCTTGCAAAACCACGAAACGAGGGTCGTCCAGCCTCTCTATCTCTCAGGCCAAATAAAAGCTCGTTAGTTAAATAGACTTGCGCGCGCGTAGTACGCCTGAATTAGACACCCCCGTACGTGACGTTATCTCGAACGTGTATACGTGAGCAAGAAAAGATACGTAGACGACGTAAGTGTATATATATATATGTGTGTGTGTCTGGTTTTTTCCAACCCGCTCTGTACAGAAGTTAATTTGCCGCTGGCTTTTTTTTCACGCCTGCGTGTACAAAGGTGAAATTGCAAGCTCAGCCGATATGCGTCGTATTTGGCGTTGGATTCCGGTAAAAAGTTGGCGGGAGATAAGGGAACGTCGAGAGGGTCGAGGTGAATCTGTATAGCTGAGATTAATTGAGATGCGTCGAGGATTCTTGATATCGATTACTGAGATTATGTGGGTATGTGTGTATATATAGATACATATATGAAATAGTGCAGTTTTGGGTACAAATGATTATATTTTTGTAAAAGAAATTTTTCTACAATTATTTTATTGTATTATTTGTATATATGTAATTGCTAATTTAATGTATTTTTTCTATTTTTAGAATATATAAACATTTATTTACGCCTTGGAAAAAGCAAATTTTGTTACAAAGCCTTTATCCTTGTATAAACAAGCAATAAATTTCAGAAAGTCGTTTGGACAATATACCCTTGTAAAAAGAGATACAATCGTTAAATTTTTTCTAGCACCTTCATAAATTACGACCTTATGGACAAAAAATTATTCGAAGAACTTCATGTACATTCTTAAATGTTTTTTCCCTTATTGAAATATTATACTTAACCAATCATTATTTTTGATAAATTACCAATAAATGAATCAACATTTTTTGCGTATATATAACATTAATTTCGACTTTTCATTGTCTCAAAGAGCAACTCTTCTCACCCACATATAATAAAAATAGGTAAAACGTGAATGAAACGCTACCACCATTGTACATCTATTATACAGAACAAAGCGATATCACGACGTATACTCACCAGTGTAATTAGACAGAGCAGTGGTAGGTATACACGACGGCAGCTGCCCATTCCATTGACCATTCCGGCAATGTAGCACTGGATCGCCGATGAGTTTGTACTTGCCGAGTTCCCTACATCGTACAGTTACTCGTTCGTTGTGCGGCACCGTGATCTTATCCACCTGCAGCAGAGAAGGAACAAAAAGAATAATCAAAATAACGCTATGTCTCGTAGTATATATGTGCGCGATTCTGCAAGAGAAAAAAAAAGATAGCGAACAACTTTTATTTCCCGACGCGCCGCGGAAAAAAACCATATGTACGCGCGCAGGCGCACGCGGTTGCGAGGAAAGTCAATGACTCCGCGTACGCACGCGGAGCTATAAAGGAATGTTTGATGTGGAGGCTTGATAGACTGGAATTCATCTACGGTTTTTTCTAAAGCTTTTAGTTCGCGTAGTTCTTTTACGAGTTTTTTTTTTGGGGGGTCTTCTTTTTTTTTAACTCTTTGGTTGGGTTGGGTTGGTACGTAGGTGTATGTGTATTTGCGTTCGATTGTGAAAAATTCGAAGAAGCCTTCGAATAATGTTTTAGGTGGTTTTTGTTATGCTTGTTTAGAGGGTATTATTTATAGTTTCTAATTAATAAATATTAATATGGTGTATATACTGTATCGAGAAATATTTATTGTTACGATTGGTTACATTACATTATTGCATCGTAATTATTGATTTAATAATTAACAAGTAACTTCTAGTAATGTTCTACTCTATTTTCAAACACACTTATAGTGAGTAAAACTATAGAATTAATCATTCAACTGAACATTAACACCGTAACTAAATTTATAGCCAAATGTAGTTGTAATTATTTCCTCAAACTTATTTTATAAAATAATATCCTTAATCTTTACATTACATCGAAGAAAAAGCGAAAAATTAATATCCATTTCACAAAAAGTAACATCAAAGGCACCGGAGTGTGTCTGAAAAGAAATTACAATCAATATACTGAACTACAAGTTGCATTGCACTCAAGCAACCCATACAAAAGTAATTAGGAGTTTGCAAACTTGTTCCTATTACCAACTATCCCCTGTCTTCTCTTCCTACCCTCTCCC
The DNA here is from genome assembly GCA_036873485.1 of Torymus texanus. Taxonomy (NCBI): domain Eukaryota; kingdom Metazoa; phylum Arthropoda; class Insecta; order Hymenoptera; family Torymidae; genus Torymus; species Torymus texanus. The sequence goes on along the minus strand of JAYJLV010000001.1, from coordinate 4,457,980 downwards.
CCCTCTCCCTCTCTTACCCAAGATAAAAACTTTCCATCCCCTGGCTTCGCAAGAAAACTTTTTATGAACTCGCCAACTGCAAAACAGCAACTAGTTTCAATGAAAATTTCCCCTCCCTTACCAAACTCCAAAACAATATCAACAAACTGTAAAATATCCTCCATTAAAGCCCGCAGTAGCAGCAGTAGCAGTAGCAGAAGCCGTGCGAAATTCGAGAAGAGTGCACAAAGGGGTCGAGGGATGGAATGGGGGGCCAACGGAAAAATTCACGGCGCGCGAAAAACGATCGACGCGAAAAACTTTTTCGCCAACGTACGCGCGCCGACGTATGATTTCGTGATCGCGAATATTCCAACCCCCTCTTTTCACGAAAAGACGTCCAAGTCGTGCTTGGAATGCACCTCTCACTCACTTCTCTCTTTTTCTTCTTGTATGCATATACTTATATATATATATATATATATATATATATATATGTAGAGTTTTCGCGTTCGATATTCCGTTCTCGGATTTTTCGTCGTGGCGGTTAGCGCCTTAAAGGTCCTTTAAATTTCGCCAGCGGCGGTGCAAATAATTCGCGATCCGCGCGTTCTGAATTCTTCATAGCGGTCCCAACGGTGCATAGCACTAGCACTAGCATATATATATACACATAGAACCTCGTGGAATACGCGCTGCGCTGCTTTGCACACAGTGCGTCGAAGTTAATCGAGTTTTCCGAGAAACGCGTGCAAGCTACCGAACGTTTCAGCTATAATAAAGTCGATCCGCGCGAGTTCGTTTCTTTTGAGCGAAAAATGGGGAAAAGGTAGAAAGAGAGCGAAGGAGAAGAGAAAAATGATGAAAAATTTACGTTTGAAAATCGTAGCACAAGGTTGTCGACGTCGCTATATAATTATATTCTTACATTTTATGAATAAATGAGAATACAGAAGTGCGAAATTTATGTGACTGTGCGTTAATGTTTGAAATAATTCATAGATATAGTTCCTTTGATGTTGTTCGTACATTTTTAGTAATTAAAGAACGTCACGAGATCAGGACTATTGTGCTACTAATTCATTCATCATAGTAATATTCTACTCTTATAAATCTAAGTGAAAAATACGTTCAAAGAATAATCAACATGAAATTTTGTTAACACAATACATTTAATATTTCCAGATAAATTAAAAAAAAAATTTAATTATTTAAATCTTTAAAATGTACCGAACCAACTTCAAAATATTTCAACGCAGTTTAATTTACGGCAGTAACCCTCTCAGCGCCAAACTTACATCAAATTGCCACCTGTTCCCATCGCGTAAAGTGCAATTTACAGCACAATTACACGTCTCTCGCACTGCAATTACCGAACAAATTACTCACCTTTGCCAATATTGACATCCCTTTCCCCTTGACTCTAAAACCCTTCCTACAAAATCAAAATACCTTTCCATTCCACCTTAAAAAATCAAACCATCTCTCATTTTAATAATTTACCTCGACAAGACGTCATCGTCACTATATGTAAGAAATCTCAGCTTGGCAATAAGACGGGTCCTCGACTATTCCACCGAGCGCCGCCACGAGACGGCGAAGTTTAACCTTTGAAAATGCGCGCGCGTACGGAAGGTCGGCGCCCCGGGCGGTCGAACGCGTGCGGTACTAGTAGCAGTAGCAGCAGCAGCTCGTCTCCCACTCCCACTCTCTCTATCTCTCTCTCTCTACTGCTTGGAGAATTTCAGCTGTCGCGGCGTGCGCGCGCGTAATATTCGCGAAATCGTCTGATGAGATAATAACGCGGTGCAGTGAGATTCGAGAGGAGAGTGAGAGGGTGAGGGGTTGAAGTGCCGTTTGAAAGTTGCTTTTCCCCGAGTGGGTGTGTAGTGCTGTGCTTAGCAAGGGCTATGAGTTTCTTTGGGAAAAGTGGGTGGGTATGTATAGGCGAAGGGAATTGAGGTAGATACGTTATTAGCGGTGAGGTCGTAAAAAAGGGGTAATTTTCGTTAGGATGGTTTACGGTATATATGGTGATAAATGTTGGCTGAATGAATTATTGGGCGAAATTTGCCTCGATAAATATGTGTTTAGTTTGTTACTACACAATGTGGTAAAGTTTAACAATAAATAAACGACCTCGTATAAACACTATGTAAACCGTGAGAAGCCCTAAACTATCGGTGATCCGATGATTTAATGCTAAAGTTGTCCTTTCTTTACGGTACGATAATTTTAGTTTGATATTAAACTTAAAAGTAAAGGCTTATATATACTTGTTTAATAACTAAAGTTTAACTATTCAAGCGTAAGTGAAATTTTATTAAAATAATAATAACAGATTTTACAGCTTTACTTTTCATCTAGAAATAGAAAATTATAAGAAAGAAATGAGGAAAGATATAGAGCAGAGTCAACGAAAATCAAGCTTTCCTTCTTCAGCGCTGCAATGATGAAATGAGATTTTCCGAGGCTTACTTTACCCGAGGAAGAAAAGGCAAAAGAAGTTCGTTAACATGCATTGACTAGGAGTCCCTCGGGTTGCACCGAGTAGAAACCGCTCTCCCTCTCTTTCTGTCTCTTTCTCTCTCTCTCTCTAGCTCGCTCTCCTTATGTGGTAATTTCTCCAGAGTCTCTTACGTAATGCATGTTTACCCAGTTCGTACTCGTTCTTTCCCATTGCTCCGCTTAAAATTCCACGAACGAAAACTTCGCGCGCTCGCATTGTGCAAATATTAATTCTACCCCTCTAATCTGCCCACGCGAGCTATGAGAATGCATTGCGTTGCCAGGCATTTCGAAAGTTTGTGTTTGCAAAAGTATTGCGATTTTCTTATCTTTTGTAAAGTGGTGTTCATGCAAGCGTGAGTCCTACAAACGAAAGTTCTATCATCGTAATTTTGGATTCGAGTAAAACTTTAAATTTAATGTAGTTTGAGGATGAGGGCTTAGAGATTTTCGTGTGATTTTTGGAAAGTTATTCTCGTAATTCGCTAAGAAACGATTATTTGGAATGATAATGGTTCAGTAAAAATTTTTTACAAAAATGGGTGAATAAATATAGACTATAATTATTTAAAATTTAATAACCTTATATTACATAGTTAACTGTAAGTATTCATTTATCAAAATAAAATATCTTATTTTATCAATGTAAAATGAATTACTGTAACTTCATTTTGAAATTATAAATGTAGGTTATATTTTATAACGGAAAATCTAATGAACTAAAGTATAAAACATATTTTTAGATGTCGAAATTACAGTAGAAATGAAATTCAACTACATTTATTAATTTCACATTCCTTTTTATTCCTAACCTGGCAATTTCTCCTTCTTTAATTTTATTTTCAATTTGAAACTTTCAAAAATTCTTTCAATTTAATAAATTTACGTTTACCTTAAAAAAAAGCGATGCAAAAAACTTTCATTCCTTTTAACGCCGTTATTTCGTATTTTCTCATTTGCAACATCATACCTTATATTAAAAAAAAAAACATCCTACTAAGTAAATATTGTTCTTTATTTTTTTTTATCATAAACCCATGAAACTACGTCACTTCGTTCTCTCATACTTATAATATAACAGACCATCGCCTACACGTCGTTTTCTCCGTACGCACGCGTGTAACGACCTTCTCCCTCCTTTAATAAAATTTTCGCCGACGAAATACAACCACCGTCAGCAATACACACGCCTTTCTCACTCTCCACCCTAGAGAATTAACCGAACACCGAAACACGCAACGCCAGCATCGCATCCGACACCAAAAAAAAAAAACAACCCAAGACCAAAAAAAAAAAACCAGCTACGCGCTTAAACTCAAACCCCACAGAAAAATAAAGAACGTATATAACGACGAACTCAGCATAAAGAGACGAAAAAATTAAGCGAATAAAATGCTTCGACGTCGTCGCCGTCGTCACGCGCAGCCACTACTTCGACGGCAATTTGGCATCGACGCAAAGGCGTCGAATGACAGAGAGAGAGAGAGAGAGAGAGAGAGAGAGAGAGAGAGTTGAGCAATGAATCAAGAAAAATAAAACGCAATGGAAAAAGACACAAGCTCAATGGTGGCGTGACCCAGACGACACGGCCTCACGTTCCTGATGCGCAGCTACAGCACGTGCACGTGTGCCCGTCGATATGTACAATTATGTATACGTGGGAGCAAATATCAGTGTCTGGATATACACACACACGCGCGTACCTGCACATCATGGATCTATACACATCGATATTTACACTTACCAGCGGGTCTATATACAATTAAACACGTGAGCATGAATATGGACATACACATCCGTACGCACACACATGTGCCAGCCGGCTGTGCACTTGTCACGATCTCTACAAACACCACAACCCGTGTGCACGTAGAACATATATGTATATATATACACAGCACAAGGGGAAAGTGCGAGAAAGAGCAAAAGTACCGTACCGAATTTCATTTCGATATTTTCCCAGTGCCAGTGGCTCCGTGTATTTTCAGCAAGTACGTTTTCTCCCTCTCTCTCTTTCTCTCTCTCTTCTTTTCCTCCCCGACGGTACACCTACACTCGCACGTGACGACGGCGGAGTCACTCCGATACGGTCACTCCACGAAGGAAATTGCAGACGTCGTCGATCGCAACGTGCCGCTGATGCCGTCGGGGGAGCCTGAGGCGTTCTTAGTCTACACTCCCTCTCTCTCCCTCTCTCCCTCTCTCACTCTCTTTCTATCGTTGCTTTTTGCGCCTCGTCAATGGCAAGACGCGCGCGCGCGGCTGCTGAACTTTTTTCACACCCACCGTTGCCGCCGTGTGCAAGCTCGACAAAAAAATTGTGGCGACGCCGTGTGCTACCTACCACCACCACCCCCTCAGGCACTTTTGGTGATTTTCGCGCGAAGCGGGTTTTCTTCCTTTGTTCGATGTGGAATCGACTGGTTTTGTCGGGACGAAACGAATCGCACGTGTGAGAGAGGAGAAAGGGGTAAACAAATGGTATATAGTGAAAGAAGGGGGAGAGGAAATTCGTATAGCTTGTTTATTGAAAGTTTGATTGAATTTTCGTTTAGTTGATGCCTGCTGTACAGGTTGATTTTTCGTTGGTTCCAAATTGTTGATTATACGTTCTCTTTTTCGTTTGTAAGTTATTTCAACGGTGCTGTGCTATTTTGAGAGTGAAATTGGTTTATGGAGGTCGGTGAGGTTCGTTTTTAAAAAGTTATTCGGAAAAAATCGTACGCAGTAGTATTTCTTCATTCTCACGTATTTCCAAAGCAATGAATAAGAGTGAACGTCGCGCGTATACGGTAGAAAGTTAAGCTACAACGTGTGTAGACAGAAAAAGACGAGAAATCAAGCGGGAAAAAGCCATATAGACGCAGATCTCGTAGATTAGCACGAACTCGAAACAAGCGAAAAGAAAAGCGATAAATGTATCGGAGTATAGCAGACACATGCCAGTGCGAACCGTTAGCAAAGCGACTATATGCATACCTTTGACGCGTGGGTGGTACGAACCCCGGCTGGCCCATTCGAATGCAAAGTAATCCAGGAATACCTGGGCGCGCGGACGCATGGAAGAGCGGGAAAAGGGCTTAGAGGCGGTAAGTGCCTGCGGTGCGGCTATAACGCCACATTCGCTAGCTCCCTACCTAATGGATTGAACGGAATAAATGCCGAGACCTTATTTGGTTACAAATTGGCCGCTCGACTCGACGAGATGAAGCGACTCTGAGAGAGAGAGAAAGTGGGAGACTCGATTTTCGTGCGAAGCGGTATGTGTCGGCGTTTTTTTTTCGTTTTGTCACTGTAATTCTTGGTAAAAGGTCGAATTTTGTTTTTTTTGCTGGGATGGCAGTTTGGTGAGAATGGGAGGTGGATCGTGACGGATCTTGTGGAAAAGAGTAAAATTGAGAGTTTTAAAGCGCGGTAATTGGGTGATTTAGGAAGTGTGGACGCAGTAATTTATACGTTTTTATTGGGCGATGATGATATATTATGCAGTTTTCTAGTTTTAGGTAACTTGTAGGCACGAGATATAAATTAGTCTTTAATTAAATTGGAAATAATGTAATAAACCTGTGTGTGTGTGTGAAAATACATACACGTAAAAGCAATCTGATTTTATATTGTTAAATTAATAGGGATGAGCTTATACACGTGTTGCGTACGTATAATTATGTATGTAGAGGAACGTTCATTATACATTACAAGTATGAAACAGAAAACAGATTATGTACAATAATATCTATAATATGCTGATGAACTAATAAATTCTATGAAATATGTTGAAATTGTGGAACAACTTGATATAACGTATCTATTTAATCAAATAGTATTATTAAAACTACTTAATAACAACAGTTTACATTTAGCAAACAATAATCTATTATAATCTGAGAATTTTTTTTTTGTGTTTTCGAACGACAAATAGAGCACTTTTCTAGATGATAATCACAATGAAAAGTATTTTAGAAAGAAAAGCTAGTTTAAAATTCCTGCGTCAATTAAATAACAGCTCGATTACTCGCAATCTTACTTTCTTACGCACTTCTAACCGCCATCTCATCTACTCTATACCAAGAAATTTGTTCAACATTAACACCTTTCGAGATCACACAGCTTCAGCTATCCTTCTACACCTTCACCTCCTCCTAGAAGCGAACAAAGCCCCGGATAAAAGCCTGTTACGCAGCTCTCGACGACGACAACGCGCGTTGACTCCGTATGCGCGCAAGCGGAAATATTCCGTCGTCATCCGTCGACTAATGCGAAAACACCGGGCGTCGCGTCTCCCTATTTAAACGTGCGATCGTCCTCGAGGCGGATGATTTAGCGCCCAGCACACCGTGGGGATTACATTTGCATGCGGTCTAGCAAAATGTTAATCTTTCATGGATTAACGTGATTTCCCGACGACGACGTCGGGACGCGCTGAGCTGTTCGCTATACGCTCTTGTCTTTTTGCTTCGCAGCTGTACGAACGCTGATCCTCTTTAGTTGCTAAGGAATAAGCAATTTCAACTGATTTATACAACGTGCCAGGTCGCGGTATCTTTCGACCCTTCGTCGAGTCGTAGAAAATTGCACAAGCGCGTGCTCGCGATGTCTGAATTGGTATATTGATTTCTTCGCTCGCTTAGTTTTCGTCTATTTTTTTACCGGGAATTTGTTTTTAACAGGGTGATGGTTTCCGGGAATCGGAAATTTATTTTTTCATAGTTTGTTTCAAACTTTTATCAATAAACAATCTAAATAATACCGTATTTCAACTATGCACAACTTTGTTGATTCTAATTTTCGTTTTTTATTTTGCATACGTAATTTTTTATATGTTACTATCTCCATTTCTTTATTACCCTTTTTGATTTGAAAAAAAGAATATATCGATCAATATGGTCTACAAGCTTGCGAAACTTTAACCTATTTCACATGAAATTTCAAATGCATATCATATTATTTAATCTAGTAAGTTTAAATTACTATCATTAATATGGAAATTTAAATCGATAAAATTTTACGACTCCAATAAAAATATGAGGAAATCATTTCGTAATTTACTTTAAAAACTTTTAAACTTAAGAAAAATGTATCATATAAAAACATTTTTAATTGTGCATACTAGTTTTCGCCTGTTTCGTAATACAAGAAAGAAGGAAAACCACATCCCAAAGGCGTTCCTACAAAATAGTTTTGATCAGTTTTATAGCCTGGTAAAAACTTTAAGCCAACCATTAACGCGAATTAAATACCAAATCGAAACAAAACTAAGAACACAATTTTATCATCAAGAAATCAGAAATTAATATAATCACTTAAATTACAAAACCAGACTGTAAAACCATCTATCCACACATATATAATGAACAACTTCGTTTGAACCATCAGTACCACTACACCCGCTCTTTAGCACACAACTAAACAAACTTACTACAGCTGTAACTCCTGAAACACTCGCACATACTACCGGACATGCGTTCTCTCCTCCCCCCAGTCTTAAATTTTCTCCCCATCCAACCCACGCATCCCTAAAATCCCGAGAATTCGCTACTCACCTGGTCCTATACTTCTACGTCTACCACCCTCAACCTTCCTATTCTACCTACCTGGGAAAGTAAAATTTGACGTGCGACCATTACGCGAAGATTTGTGCGCTAGGGAAATATATCGATCCCCCGCGAGGATTTTTTCGTCTGTCTCCTACTACGCGAGCAAGCGCATGAGGCAATCTGCGAGCGAGCGCACGCGAGTGAAAGTGCGCCCGAGATAAAGGGGATAACGAGGGCTGGAAGAAGAACTGCCTCCATAAAGAATAAGAAAAGAGGGGTAGAGAGGGAGGGTAAGAGGAGTGGAAGAGAGCGTGTGGATGGTTGAAGGTGAGCACGTGAGCAAGTGGGGAGAAATACGTTTAGGAATATGTGTACTTAAAAAACTTAAAGCGTGATAAAAGAGATTTTGAAAAATTTTTCAAATAAGAATTTTTCGAGTAGCGTCAAGTGGTTATGAGGTGATATGAAAATTTCTATAGTATTTTTTTAATTTAAAATGCGATTTTTTTTCTTTTTTTTTTATAAAAAGATTGTAATCTGCAACTCTGAACTAGATTACACTACTTTAATGATTGTACTATATTATACGTATTTTTAAAAGGCACTATATTTTTCTCAAATTTTATGTGGAAAATAAATTACTATTCTCAGTTAAAAATCTAAATATGACTTTTTTTATTGAACTTCAACATTGACGACTTAAAAATCGTGAATATTTATGTACACATATATTATACCTCCCAGTGGAATAAAGTACTGTGTCCCAAGAAAATTCAAAGGTATATTAAATTCCTCGCAGTCAAACTTCATTGCGAATAATATTTCATATTCAGCGCTGAAAATTGTGGTTTCCCGCGCGCAATTCCACGCCTCTAGGTAAAATAGTACTTTATACATCTATCTCTCTCTCTCTTTCTCTATTTCTCTTTCTCTCTCTCGTTCACTCTTTCCACACCTTCTATTCTCTTTCTCACTTCCGGCTATAAAAATCGTGATACACCTTGGCCCCGTGTGCCCGCTAAAAATACATCACGGTTGCCCAGCGCAACGATAAATATGCATCGCGTCACCATCGCTCGATGGCTATACGCGAATAAAGTTATTAATCATGAATGAGCGACGATTCGGTCGAAATAAAAGTTGCTCACGAATCTTTTACAATCGCTGTACGTATATATACGCATACATATATAATTGTACAGAAAAATTAGATATATACTCACCGATATCGTGATATTTTTGTAAGTGACGATCAGGAGCGGATGGAGACCCTCGAGTTTACACTCCTGCTGAGGCGCTGACGTCGAGGCGCTGCGATCTGTAACGAGACACCGTCGCTATTTGAATTTGTGATCGCAGTGCATTCAATCGTATAAATTACAATAGTTTTAAATGATAAAATCAAATGTTTGAGAATCGTCGAGTAGGGAGGGCCGACAAGTCGAAGCAATTGACATCTTGAGCACGAGGGAGGTTTTTATGTATCTATATACTCGTTTTGCCATTCAAAATTATACACAAAGTGCGTATTATAAAAGAATGTAGAACACACCAACATTATCAAAATTTTAATTATTTACAATTGTATAATCGAAACCTGAACTTATTTTTCCTTTTTTTATGAATGTAATTTCCACTTTATGGAAAAAAAATTATACATAATAATGTTGCTTAACAAGGACGCTATTGTTTCGTAAAAATAAATTGCTTTTTCGACCTTAAACCCTTCGTCCTAAAATTTGTTTGAACATTTTTCATATTCTTTTTGTGCAAACCACCAGGAATTAAAGTTTGAAAAGAATTCTTACAATAATTAAAAAAAAAAAATATTAAATCCTAGTTAAAAGAAGTTCAAGGCCATCACAGTGAACAAAAAAATACAATCGTTACTAATCTCACACCATCCAATTAAAAAATTTCGCATCGCTACCCAACCAAATCTCAACATCAACATTCTTCCCCTCTCTTTGCACTCACTATATCTCATCACCACTATAGAACCTTTTGAAATATAATAACAAACCATCATCCCCCTGCATCATCACCACGCCCCTCGGGCTAATGAAAAAAAGAAATTCACTATACTCCCCCCTCATAGTCACTGTCGAATCACTCGTACAACCCCTCGCGTTATCCGAGTGAATAATATCGCGTTGGATTTCGAGTGATATACACAAGCGAACGCTACGTCACACGCAGAAGCTAACGCGATCGCAAATGCAAAAAGGGTCTATATCCCAACGGCCAAATCGAGAGAGCGTATGCACGACGTAGTTTCCGTACGAATGGATAATATATGCGCATCGCATTATTACATAAACTGTAATTACGCATACATTACCTCGCAGCCGCTACCGACGTCGTCGCAATTTGCGTCCCTAGGTTGCCGTGCGTTTGCTCGTTCTGCGTCTGCGTTATATACGCTAACCTTTTCACGCGGGAATTATTCTTACGCGAGCGTAAGCGCACGTGTCTGCGTGTCGCGCAAGCCACGTCTAATCCCATCGTGGATAATTACTTCTCGAAATTCTCGGCACGAGTTCGTTCGCATTTTTGAGCGCCTCGAGAAGTGAAGCAAGGCGACGGATGGGAAGAACGCTTGAGGGAGAGTTTAATTAACACTTCTGCGAGTTATTTGCGGGATGGTTCGGTAATATTGTATATTTTAATCTCGGTTATTGTTTCTCTTGAATGAAAATTATTTAAATTTTAAATGTCGAAGCGTAATTTTTCGTTAAATTTGATATTGATTGGTGAAAACTGAAAATTTATGTATTCGAAATGATTGATGTAAAAGCATTGAAATACAAATTATGCAATATAAAGCCGAACATTTTTAATCAATTATTAACATATCATTGGTTTACAAATGGTCCATTAAGAATAGTTAAAATTGGAATATTTTAATTTCAATTATACGTTGATTGCTGGAACCTCTCCTATCCATATTTTATTGTGAAAGGTATATTACCACTTTAAAAATTATTGAAAATGAATTTAAAATTATATATATGTGAGTACTAGAATGGATTCAGCAACGAGAAATACAGAAACAATATTACAGTAATAATTGGTAATCTGTTATAAATGAAAAGTACAAAGATTTAATTCTATTTCGATTTCCACTTATCAATTTATCTTCTATCTGCTGCTTCATCAGTAGCATCATAATATAGACGCATGAGTATAGTTTTTATCTCTTTCAATAATCTAAATCCATTAGCTCGTTATGACTTGTAACAACAACAACAAGTATCTGTTGCACATATTCTCTATTAGCCTAATGCTCATATACTTCTGTTATCGATACTACGTTAATAGTAATTTAATGTTCTGGTGTATGTACGCCGAGAAAGCAAGTCCCAATTTATTGTGGTCCATAAACAGAGAGAGAGAAAAAAATACTAGTAAAACACAAGTTTCTATAAAGACACAAACATTATAAATCTTCCACATTTATCTGTGAATAATATTATTGAATTTCTTAGAATTCTACCATAATTGTGTATTAATTAATATAAATTATTTACAGATACGCGTATTCAATATTGTATATAGATCGTAAATTTTGCCTCTAAATTACAATGAACACAATCCACTAACAATGAGCAAACTTTTACCTCCTCAAAAATATGATCGATCTCTTAATGGCAGATTTATTTGTAAAATAATAATAGATTTGCGGATTAGTTGTAAAGGGAAAATTAAATGAGAGCCAGTTAATTAATCGTTCATTGGATGGTGCGTACAGCAAGCCTCTTCTCTGATTTGCCGCCAATTCAGCAGCGTCGAATAGATTGAACTGGAAATACACGATTTTGTATAGCTCGCGAAACCGCGATGAAGCGGTTGAAATTTCGAATGAAATGAACGAGTACGGAGTGTATATACTTTGAATGAATTAATTTCATTGATTGAAATTTAATTGTATGCAGACAGTAAAAAATCCAAAGCCATGGTATTAAATAACTGAAATGTAACAGATTGAATTTTTATTTTATTTTATTTTAGAAAACCATATGAATTACAATAAGGTACTAAAAGTTTCTATTTTTATTTACTGATAAACCTTTCCATTTTTGTTTACTGATCCGTAAATGCAAAATTCAAAAATTAACGTTGCAGAACGTGATATGAAAACAATTTTTTAAATAACTTAAATATTCCATTTGGATAGTGAATAAACAATCACAGCCGGGAAAACTTCACAACATCTATTTCCGTTTGTTGATAGTTGATATATATTCAACGACAGTACAACTTACTTTCGCATCAGCACTTCGCAACACACTTTTATTTCCCACTTCATACATAAAACATTATAAACAAAACAACGAACAAAATTGAATAACAAAACTAAACTGTCACTCGAAAATCGTCGAATACACGCGCACTAAACCGCCACCAGCGTTGCGTCGCTACGCGCCTTCGTCTATTACCATATTTCTGCATATTACGCGAAGAAATCCGCTCAAATTTTAATTACCAACTGCACTTCTCTTCCCTTCCCTTTTCCCATACTCCACCTCCAAATTGAAATTCCAAGGCACGCGCGCGTGTGCGTCCCATTCGCCGAAAATTCCAAAACTCGACGTGAAATAATCGCGCTTACCTAGCGCGTAAACGATAATGAACATGCTTCTCTCTCTCTCTCTCTTGAAGTAAAAAAGAAAAAATACGTTGGTAATCCACGCTCCAAAAAATCTCGGGCGTCCGAAACTTTCTCAGTTTTAATTATCCTAATGCAACGAGCTTGCCGCCACCAGCCGCTGAGAAAACTACAGGACCTCAGGGTTCAAAAGCTCCCGTCCGCGCACTTATGCAAACGACAGGCGCGTAAGCGCCACGACGACGACGACGATGGCGTATATAGCGGTCGTTTTGGTCGTGTCGTCGAGCGAGAAGCGAAGAGGGACGCGAGAGCTGACGCCAGTGTAAAGCGGTTGGGCGAGAGAGTTTTTAAAGTTGGCCTAAATCGAATTTTTTTTTTTTGTTTTTGCTCTTTTTTAGGTCTTAAATGCACGGTTTAGTTGCCTGCCGCAGCACAGCTCGTTTAACGTACTCGAGTAAATTTGGCGTTTCATTATTAGAAAAAGTTGTAATGGAAAAACGGCAGTGAAGGGAGATTAAAATAAATTTTTGTACGGAATAATTAGCGTTTTTAATTTAAATATAGATGATAAAAATTCATTATAATTATCGTTCTGTAAATATAGGATAAATAGATGCAAAGTTATGACTTTGACTAAATATAGGAATATCGATTGTTTCCGATATGCCATGCATCTTTGATAGTATTGTGTACATACATCAGGATCAAATCCCAAAGGGAATAACCACCGAGTGCTGCACTTCATCTTATGTTTACACCACAAACCTACTTTCGCCTTCTTAGATCAGATTGCAATCTCAATATTACTACTCTCTTTATGGATGTATCAGCTTTATCGTAGAAAGAAGTGTCGATATACGATATGCAATATATTTGAAAGAATAATAAATTGGGAGATAAAGTGATGTGCATGATCTAGAAATAGTGTTACATTGAAGAGCCTATACGATATCTATTTCATGCGGTTATTGATATACGCTATAATGGGAAATGGATGTTTTATTCGAACTGAAACAAAAATTTTCTGAATACTTACTTGAATGATTTATAATATGATACTAACAAATCAAATCGTAATATGATTTCTTATAAATACTGGTATAATCAACAACCAAAGTACCATTTTCGTACTTATCTTTGTTTTGCAACCCCATCCCCATAAATGACCTTCTAACTTTCAAGCAATTGAAACCCTCTCCTTTCATTCACAGAAACTTCAGCTGTGTACCTCACACCTTCCCTTCTTTTCCTCGTGCCCAAATCACCTGGGCATCGAGACGCCGATACCATAGCGTCTTCGATTCGTTAGTGAGCGTTGATTAACGGCACGCCAAGGGAGAGAGAGAGAGAGAGAACGCCGGTCAATTAGAGCTCTGAATTCGATTCGTTATGCTAAACAATGGCGCGTTTAATGGGCGAAAGGGGACATCGTTTTCGTCGTCGTTCGCTGCTTCGATTATTCGTCCGAAACTCGAAGTTACCAATGGCTGCCGAAGACGGACAGATGCAGTTTGGTAAGTCGACGAGAGTGGAAAGGTTTCGAAGGGTGTAGTCTCGTCCTAAGTGATGAAGAGACATTGTATTGTTAGCAAAGTGGTGTTAAGTTCGATTAGATTGAGATCCTCTTCGAATTAAAGGCTGGATCGTAATTTTTCGCCATTTTTTCTTGTGAATTTACAGTAAATGATACCAACCGGGAATTGAATATTTTTAGAAAAGGCAATATTTTTGTTGAATTAATAAAACAATCTGAATACACCAAACAATAAACATAATAAAATTTTATTTTCTTTTGTTTTTTCAATATTTTTTATAGACATTTTGTATTCCTGCTATTTAAACTATTTATTTTCTTCAATAAAACACACACCGATTCAGCAAATATTATTGTTATTTATTTACATTTGCAATTTCATCAAGAAACATTCGATCAGTTACTGTAAATAGTAACATATTATAAAGGAAAATTTATATGTCTGACTCACTTCCACATGTAAAGCTGTAGTTACATTTTTTAATTAACGAACCTGCGTTATAATTAAATTTTCCCCACAGCTGTATCTAAATAATTTTTCAGGAAAAACATGTAAAATTTAAAGCGAAGAGTTTTAATGCATAGCAATGTTCACAGGTTTGCTGTATCTCCTTAAAACGGAATTTTGTTTGCGGCACTCTCGAGACGTCTATCCCAACAACTGCCTCGAGACAAAGCTCGACTGCGGACGGCAGGTGACGGTAAACATTCTAAAACTTAAAGAGGACAACATGTTACAGCTAATACGTTAGAGATTCTTCAAATGCATTGGGTATTTTATATAATTTATTAACTCATAAATTAGGGATTTTATTTCAGATCGATTAGATTATCTGAAATTTTACGGCAGCGTAGGAGCATAAAACTGAATTATGGATAATTTTTCGGAAAATAAACGTTCATGCATATTTATATTTTACATAAATATCGCTTTTTAACCATACGAACATATGATGAATGAAATATAAACTCATATTTTTTATGCAATTCGTGCTTTTATTCGTCACTCTGGCAATATTTTTAAAAAAATTTAATAGCCTCAGAGATTTTCATCTGTCGTCATAACACCATTATAAAACATTCGTTAGTATCATTTACATATGCTACATCAATCGAATGTTACACAGACTTTTGTACTGAGGAAGCTTTATGATGATGAAAAAAAAGTTTTAAGAAAATGTGTTCAAAATATTTTCAGTATCATTTCAAAGATTATAATATTCTATGCTTTCAAGATTAGTATTTTATATCAATATTTTAGTTTTGTAAAAACAATTTTCCATTTGTTAAAGGCTTGAAAGTTTATACTGTGTTTATAATAATTCATTGGATGTATCATGTAATTCTCTACAATGTGAATAAAAAGTATTTTGAGAAATCGGTTTGCATTACAGAAAAGCAGATATCATTGAAACAAACTTTTGCATGAATTTTCTTTTCAATTAGTACAGAATATCCTATATACCATTATGCATTCCATTTCTACAAACCAACCCAATATCCAATATTCTACACCATCAAAAACAATTTGAATCCACGCCATTAAATTTCTTTCCTAGCATTCACAAATCTATGCTCACCAAGTACCGTAAACCCACGCTAACATAATCTAGCAATCATCATAAACACGTTGTCAAAACAGTCTGCGTACCTCCTGCAGCGCAAACTATCGAACCGACGCGCCTGTGTCTGCTTCTCCGTTTCACAGTTCGCTTTATACCCTACGAGCAGCGGCGCCGAAGGGATTCCTTGGCGATGCACACGCGCGTGCGCTCGCGAACGATAATGCGGCTTAAGTTTCACCCGGCTGAGCGTCGCCGCCACGCTGACGTCTTAGAGGTTACTCTTGACTGCTTTCTGAACACACGTATACATATACATACAGACACAGATATATAGAGAGATAACCATCAGAGGGTGGCATGTGCGCATCGTCGAGCGCGCTTAGAGATTGGATTTAAAGTTTCTTCTCGCGCGCGAGCAACGCGCCATTATAAGTTATAATGAAGAGCTGAGCCGACAGGCTTGACCGATATTACGTGGGATGAATATAATGGGATATAGAAGGAAAAGGGATAGGGAGAGAAGTGGACGATCCATGGACGAGGGGACTCGAACAGGTGTGAGGTGTGATTAGAGGATCCTTCGATGTTTTGAACGTGTGGTGATGAGATGATGATTATGTGGATGCTATTATTGGATGGTAGACGTTGGAATAAATTACGCGAAAAAAAAATTAAAATAATCTTTCTTGGTTGCTTCAGTTGAATTAATTAAATTAGAGGAAAGTTAAAAATAGTCTAAGAAACAAGTAAAATTGACGTTATTTTTAGTAAAAATAGCTTTATATCTTTTAAATCAAAATGTGAATTACACATGAAGAAAAGTACGATTCTACTTTTTTGATATTGTTTCTACCAATATTGTTGTTAATAGAATTAAGATGTTATTTTCGTAAGTTAAATCAACTGTGTGCAACGTGAATTTAAGCTGATATATGTCGAGACCAATTACAGATTTTTACATCGAAATTTTACATTACTTAAATTCATTTTTAGGTTTCTTGAAAATCTGACAGTTAATCGGTGTCTGAAATGGGTTAACGAATGCTGGGTAATTAGTGACAATCAAAAATAATGTCGATAAGTACATAATTCCTCCTATTTTGTTTCTGTGTAGAAAAAGTCTGGTAAGAAGCTTATGAAGATGAATTGTAGTTGTAAGATTATGTTATAAAAATAAAAGATACATGCAAAATTTGACCAAACATTCGATCTAATTTAATATTGTGGAACTTCTTTAAATAATGTCAAGATTATGAATAAAACTCTTTTGTTATCAATTGTCAAAAAATTTTTCTCTACTGAATTAAAATTAATGATTTCTAATTTCAAACCATTAATCATTTCCATAACAGAGTAATCAACTACGACTACCTCGTAAATAGACATAATATTTGAAAATTTTGGAACCGCGGATACTACCATTGATTAAAACAGAACCACATGTATCATCCAATCGACGCCAAAACGCAGAACCCTCACTTCCTTCACGCTGCATCCTTTCACCATCATATTTCTATACAACCCTCCGACCCGAGGAATGAAATACCCACAGACCTATGCGCACGTCGTGACATTGTTTTTCAGGGCACGACTTGTACCGTCTCTCTTTCTCTTATGCGAGCTTGTCCGTATCGGCCGTCTTGAATTCGAAATCGCATATCGCATTTCGAACACCGCCGCAAAGCTCGAATCCCCGCGTGCACGAAAAATATATATGCGCGGGGAAATAAGAGGCGCGGTGCATTATACATGTATAAGAGGGGAAAGGCGAGAGAAAAGGAGAGAAGAAGCCCACCTGGGAGGATAGCGCTGGAGAGAGAAAGGCGCTTCTTCGCGTTCAGATTCCCGATGTACCGGTTGAGAGGAAAGGAGAAGGTAGCTTGCGGGAGGAAAGGTTTGATACGTTGTTTAAATTAGATTTGAATTTGACGTAATAAATGGGAAAAGGGTTACATTTTTTTGGTATTGTAATTTCATGGTTCCGATTCTGAGGAAGATAATATGTATTTATGTATATATACTGAAATTGGTGTTTTGGAAACAAAATTTTTTTGTTAAATTATACCATTTGCTGCATGTATAAAGGAGATGTTTTGTTTTTCAAACAAAATCAAATTTCATGAAAAATATTGCTTTTTAAATATTCATTTCAAACGATGAAACATAATAATATAGAAAATAAATATTTTATTTTTGTTTCTGAAATATCTTCGAAATAACATTTGTAAATACACTTTTGAATTAGATTGAAATGAATATTTGATCAGTTTATAAGTAACAAATCACAGAAAACATTTTATTAAAAAAAACATTTTTATCCAATGAACAAACTTTCGACGAAAAAAACCACTTCGAATTTTTTCGTTCCAATCAATTTTCCCCCCACCACCGTTACCCAACGACTTCCAATGTCTCCCGATAATGTATTCCAACTCAATTCACCCTGCCATTCCCGATTTTTCGCCGTTCAAATCAACTCCGCTAAGCAAATTTCCACGTTGGAATATTTACGCCGTTGGCTCGCTTCGACCGCTAATAGACTATCTCGCGTATATTTATATACGCAAACTCGACTTCTCTCGTACGAAAAAAAAAATAAAGAAGACGAGCTAACTTCACTCGCCCACCAAGGTATACGTACTCACGCGCCACTCCTTATCCCTCTTTTCACCCCCTCCCCTCCTCTCTTTTCTCCTCTCGAGTAGTCCGCACGGTGTCGCGCGTTATATCCAATTACTCGAAAAAAACTTCATCTCGTCGCTGCTGCTGCTGCTATGCGCGCGGTTGTATAACGATACAGCCGCGGGATTTAATCGCGATAAGACGCGGCTGCGCGAACGCTTGTTGATTTTTCTTTTCCCGTTTCTTTTTTAATGCCCCTTCGCCGTGCCTCTTTACCAGTTTTTATCTGCGCGGCTGTATTCTTGACGCTCGAGGGCCAGACGTCGTTCATTTGCATGCAGAAGAGATTCTTTTTGAAGTGGATTCGTATTAATTTGGATGGTGATATTTACTTGGCTTGTTTAGGCTGGAGAGTATAAATGATAGTATGGTAATTAATTAATTTCTATTATTATATTGTTATCATCTGTCTCTCTATAATAGGGTTGAGGGGCATTATTTAATTTAACTATACTAGGATAACCTATTTCAATAACTAAAATTGATACAAATGATTATTATGTGTTATTTGTTGTTATTGAATGCAATTTTCGATAATTTGAATTTTAGTTACTATTAGATTGATAGTTCGTAACCACTAGTAAATGAAATAACTACTTTGCTTATATAGATATAGGTGCCCTTCGATTTAATATTCTATTAATGTAACTGGATTGCCTCAACAACCACATTATTAGCTAACTGAAAATCATGTCTAGTAGAACAATTGTAACATGACCTATAATAAAGCTACTGCACACTATTATTTATAAAATAAAGATATATTTCAATTATTTTAGTTTAAATAAATGATATTTATAATCTGTATCCTATATTATAATTTCATATTTATAATTATAAGAAAGCTCTTCTAATTATATTATATGATTTATAAATTAATTGGTTTATTCATGTACAATTATACCTTGATAATTTTAATATTAAATAACTTCCCTGCTCGTTTAAGACAATTAATTATGCCATTTTCGTTTTACTCTAGCAAAACAACAAAAAGTGACACTGCACTTCCTGATGCTATATCCAGACCGAAACCTCAATGCAGAAAACGCCGCGCGCAAACTCGTGGCAATTACTTACACAAGTGGAAAACAAAATCAACTAAAACTTGCTCTTTCTCTTTCTCTCTCTCTCTCTCCACCATACGCACGCGTTCCCCATCCGTATTTCAATTTTAATTAACACTTCTCCACGCGCCCGTCGACTAATCTCGCTTACTTCAACAAAAATACGCATTATCGCGCAGGCGCAGTTGTTCTAATTGAGTTGGCTGAGTGTGCGCGCTCCCTCAACTCATTTTTCTCGGCATCTCTCTATCTGCCTCTCTCTCTCTCTTTCCATCCCGTATGTTGACAGAGAGACGCCGGCGGAAGATTCTAGGTGGCGAGTTAATCTAAGTAAGGACAAGTAATCAACGCTTGCACGCGAAAGGCAACTGCTCGCGAAGGAGAGAGAAAGAGAGAGAGAGAGAGAGAGAGGGAGCAAGATGCAATGGAAACTTCGGCTTTAAGCTGCATTTAATTATACAACCGCGCTGGGAAACTGTTTGCCGGCTGGTGGGTGGGAGACTCGGGGGATAATTTCATGAACTAAGCAACGAGATATTACAGTTTAGTTCAGCTGGAAAAATGGCGTTATTACGCGCTTCAGCGCAAAACGAGCTGAGAGTCATGCGGCAGAGAACTTTTTTTTGTAGTTCATCAATCGGCCGTAAGGTGCGTCTGAGCGAATAATTAAATTATTAAGTAAATAAATTTTGGAAATAGCATTTTGGCGTTAACTTTAACGAAATTTAGCTGTTTGAAAATAAGTTTTGAATTATTAGTCAAAAATATTCAATGTCCTTAAAACTATTAATTTTATATGGTAATACCGAAAATTCGTATTGTTATTAAAAAAAGTCCCCCAACAAAAATTTAATACTTTTAAATATCACACAAGTTTATTTGAAGTTCCGTAACATATCATTGATATCTCGATGCCAACATAAAAGAATTCTCTTTTCCGTTTATTTTAGTCCAAAAAGTAATAACATTAATTTATCAATAGCGTAGTGAAATAAAAAAAAAGCATTGAAAAAAGGCATCATCATCAGCATTATTGATAAACAAAACCAGGAAACACGTGGCATGAATACACACACATTCTCTTTTTTTTCTCTCTCTCTCTTTCTCGCGCTCTCTCTCTCTCTCTCTATCTTTCTACATCCCTCTCTCTTTTACGTACACAGTCAATCGACGAATGAACGTGAAATTCGTGGATCCTTTTGCAGCCCAAAGCTGCATGTGCACTCGCCGATCGTTATTCAAAAGCACGACGTCGTTTTCAATCGTCTCTGTGTGTAGGCAGCGCGTATGCCCACACACATATTGAAAGTTGAACGCAAATATCACACAAGAAGTCACTTCACCCAATGCAAGTATGTTTAATAGCCTACGCCCGATCGGTAGAAATTCATCGTTGTTGAGCAAAAACAGCAATAAAAGCTGGGACAGTGCGGAATGAATATTCCGTTTACTTTTGAAAATACGCGTTTGAACGATTTGACTGTAGAAGTGGGAAAAGGGGTTATGTTTATCAACAACGGTAGTCGATAAAAAGTTGTTGTGACGGCAAACCGCATTGTTGATCAATAGATCTTGGAATAGTGTTTGGATTGCATAAAACAATTGGATTTATTGTGTTTTATCATTTTTTAAGGTGTATAAGAAACGTTGATTGAGCAGTGCATCATTGTATACTAATTTCAATTATTTATTTCAATTCTAAGGTCATCAGATCACGTTAAGGAAAAAGCACTAATAATACTAATAGGAAACCTATAAATTTAATGTAAAGAGAGGAAATACAGAAAACTTTACTTGTGTATAACAAAAGAAATATATGTCAAAAAAATTTGTTCATTTCTACTAGATTATGTTTGATCAAATATTGACTTTTCTACTTGTTTCATATTTTACTGATATTTTTAGTTTGACTATCCATTTATTTCTGGTGAATTTTTGTAACATTTTAAATTATAATAAACTTTAAATAATAGCATATATCTTGTTCAATTATATGTATTCCTTCACATATCATATATTTATTACTATTCGCTTGTTTTGTATCATAAAGTATTGTTCAAGTTTCCTCAATATGTTTCGTAATTGAGTATATAAAATTTTAAAAATATCAAATTATTTTCTAGTGTTATTAAGTGATATAATTCGAAATTGTTAGCCATAGCAAAATTCATCTTTATTAATATTTTTCCATCACAATACAATTGCAAAAATAATAATGAAAAATTTAATTTTATTACCAACAAAAACAGAAAATTTTTCGTAACAAAATATTTATATTAATTTAACGTCATATAAAATTCATTTACGAATGCAATTCAAAACAGTATGAAACTTTTTCCTGGAAAAAGAATCAAAATTCGACTGCGCATCACATCAATTTACCCTTTTTATATCGCCGCTCAAAAATCCACAAAAAACGGTGTAAACATTGACACGCTCCCAAAGAGAATTCATGGAAGCACCGAAACCTTTTGCTTCCCTCTGTCTCATCCAAATACCCTCCCAAACTGGTCAAAAGTAAATGGCACGAGACCAGTACGAAATGTTTTACCTACGTACACACACGTATACATACATATACATTCACGCCCTAGCCGCATAATGGCTGTGGGGGCATTTATTGTCAGCGTAAAACCGCAAATTTGATTGGGTCGCGTGTGCACCCCTACGGTCGCAGTACGCATACAAAGATACACTTGCATTAGTGCGACGACCCCTCCGCAACGAGGGAGGACTATTAGCGAGCGAGAGAAAATCCACGGGGCGAGTTTAACAATTAGCGCGAGCGCCATGGCGCGTTTCGGGTGATTTATTTTCGACTTGTGCGCACGCGTGTGTACGGGAGTATTTATGGTGCGAATGGTTGGTTAATGGCGGTTGTGGTCATCGCCGGACGTTACCGAGTGGATTTTCGGGAAAATTTTTCGACTATAGTGCCGTTGGTGTTTTGTGGCCTGACGGAAATCGCGAGAGGAGTGTGACGTGTTTTGTTCATCGAAAGTTCCATTTGGATTTTACACGTCAAGGTTGAACGAGATACAATCTGTTTGTTTAAAATACCAGATGATTTTTTTTCTTTTTTACAGTTTACTATAAATTTATTTGTGTTAAATAAATAAAAATAATGCGGAAAAGACAAACACAAAATAAATCAAATATCGATATTTTAAGTTTTTTTTTGAAACGTAAATATGTATATATATACTTTCTGTTTTCGCAGATTTGCTGCGGCGTAAAAATATTACAGGAGATATATATATATATATATATATATATATATATGTTTGTAATGGGAATTAACGAAGGATCAACGACGCAGAAATTTAAAATTGGGTAAATCTTTGTACAATATTGAACGCTACTATGGCAAATATTGGCAGAAGATAAAAATGAAATAATGTTCGCTGCTGGTCGCAAATCTTGATATTTATTTTATAGGAAATTATGACTCGGGGAGGAAAGTGTACTCTTAAAATTTTCACAAGCACAAGTAGAGGTTAAATCATTCAAGATCCAATATCTGACCAATATTACTTTCGTTCCGATCGATATTCAACATGTATTTTACACGGTTTTGTAAAATCGCAATGCAGTTATCAATGTTTTCTCAAAAAGAATTCAAGTTTTTGAAAAATTCTAATTAAGGAAATCAAAATAGTTCACCTACACATTATTTTAAATTTCCATCACGAAAAACCATTAAGTAATATTTAATTCCATCCATCACATTCCATCCACTATTAAACAGACGCGTGGAAAATCCGATTTCCAGCACACACACACAGATATACACATATACTACCTCCAACGCGCTATAATCGAATTTCCTCCGCAGTGTGTCTCTTCCACTCGGACCACTTTTAATTCTCCGCTTCCATACGCCGGTAGAAGAAAAAGAATGAAAGAAGGAGATAGAGTAACTCCAAGGGAAGAAAAAAGCAAAGAAAAAGGTAAAACCAAAGGACAGGCCGGAGGATCCTTCATAAAACGAAGCGGATTTATTGATTTCCTACAGGAACGCGCGAGCGAGCGAGCGAACGAACGAACGCGAAAGGTCGCTCTACTTCGGTGCCTGTTGGATCGCGTCCAACGTCGCGTAATCAACTGATCAAAGATGTACGCTCTACCATCCTCTTTTTTTTTTTTCTTTGCTTTTGCACCGCTCGTCATTAAGGACACCCGTACGGGGCAAATTGGTGGCGGCAGTAGAGGCAGTCCTGCGATACGTTGCACGCATTGGGCGTAAAATCGAATTGTAGCCCCCAGCCGAAAATGAATAAAGAGCAGTTGGTGCGCCGTGATTCAGTGTTATTGTTAGCCGCAGACTGCTGTGCGGCTCGAATGCGTCGGATAACTTGGATGGGCTACGGGGTAGCGTCGATTGCGCATGATGCCCGCTAAAATGGTTGAAGCAAATTTGCTAATTATCGCGGGAATTCGGCTAAAGTTCATTTGAATTTCGTAGTTCAAATAAGGTATGGGTTAATTTCTTTTTGGTATTTTGGTAGAGTGGATAGATTTTCAGAACTGTAACAGTTTCTTTCGAAGTAAATTAAAAATTCGAGAGATCTTTTTCTTTTTTGTTTCTAATTCAATTAAACATTTTTCGTTATTATGGTTATTATTTGGATACAATATGATTAAATTATATTCGCATAATATAAATTATAATTAGCATTAAAAAATTTTAAAATGACACATTTCAGAATCTTAGATAGACAAAAAAATTAAAATGTTATACTTAGAGACTTGCAGAAATAGACCAACCGATAAATCCAATTCGGTGTATTGAAAATCTCATTAAAAAATCTCCACAAAATGTCAGAAATACTAAAGAACGTAAGAGTCGAATGAACTATTTTTAGATTTCAATAGTAATAAAATGTAATTCAAAATCTGGGTGAGAGGTAGATGTGAATTCGGCGCAGATTTATTAAATTTGTTTGATCTGCAAGCTGCTCGTGTCATTTAGTGAGAATAAAACCCTTGATTTTGAAATGTAGGTCGCGTTTGAAATGGGTATTTGACGATATACTTTTGCAATTGACACACATCAAAGAATGTAGGCGAGGTAATCCACTCAATTAAATATTCCTCGCTCGTGTGGTGAACAAGATCAAATGCATTTCCAAGTGTTATTTTAATATTGATACTATTTAATCTTTCGATCTACATTTTTTATAAGAATTAGGAACGAAATTTTAGAAGGAGTTCAAAAATTAGATATCCATTTTTATAAATATAATTATTTAATCATCATTAAAAGTAATTATTGATTGATCTACTAATATCATATTAATGAATACCTTTAAAATTTATTTTATGAGATGTCATTTCCTTTTATTCTTCAGCAAATGTAAGCACCATAATAAAAGACGTTATGATGCCTCTGTGCGTGTTGTGTAATAATTTTTCACATTACATGCTTCTTTATAACGATCATTAGTTTACATAATTACGCAACACTTTCCAGTAATTATTTCGAGCCTGTCCTCCTCATAAATCTACGCACCTTGTCATCACTGCAAATATGGAACTTTACGAGCCTTAGAAATACAAAAGCCTACATAGTTCGCCTATATAAAGTACAACGATGAAGAGACAATCAACAGTATAGCTTATAATGTATATTACTTTCAAAATTGAAAATAATCATAAAAAGTTATTGCGAAAAATAAGGTTACTGAAATCCTGACTTTAATATGCGTGGAAATTATGATTGACTATAATAAAGGTGTGCAGTCAGAATTTTGAACACGTTATTTCAGGGATCCATTAACTGTCAAGTTGGGATTTCCATGGAGAATCATAAATTTAAATTAAATGGTTATGTGATGCACTTTTAGAGGTAAGGTAGGAAAATAACAAAACCTTTAAACAGACTGAAAATGTATATAATAAAATATTAGTTACTCTGTAAATGTCATTGTGTAATATGAATTTGACTTATTTTTAAAAAATCCATTTTACCGACTATAGCCGTAATTAAGGGATCATTGGAGCCTATTTAAAATTAGATACTTATCGAGACCTAGTATTTTCCATTGTTTTTATACAAATTTTGTTTTTCATTAATTATCATTGTCACCCGGTGTTCATCAATCCAATACTAACACCGGATAACTGCGACAATTTAAACAAACTTAAAACTAAATTTAAATAATGTAAATTTTGATTTAGAAATCTGTAATTGACTCCGATATCCACTTTCACCATACTCATTCTTTCAACCAAACTCAATTACAAATTTACACCCAACCGTATCTATTTAAAAATTTCACAAACATCCAACCATCATGACACTAAACAGAACCATTTCTATCCTACTTGAACCCCATCAATCGATCCTCTCAACTCTCACAAATCACCCAACGAATCAAGGTCAATCCCTGCGACCCATGCCTCTCAAAATCCACCCCCTTCGAGACACATCCCAAGGATCCACACGCACACAACTCTCTATATATATATATATATATATATATATATATATCTCCTACCCATACTGCATGCTCGTCGTCACGTGTTGTACCCTCTATATATCCAGTATAGCATCCAGCACCCCGCGCGTGTATGTGCATAATAGATGCACGCCCGCATTACGATGTATCGATCATGTCCTAAGTCGTCGCGACCGCTCCTCGAGGCTCTTTGGCTCTTGCCGACGAGACGACGCGCGACAATGGTAATCCGGCCGATTGAGCGCGCCATGCGGCAAGAGAGAGAGAGAGAGAGAACATGAGTCAGCGACCTATGCTATGTTTTAAGGGCAGTTAAAGGGTTTCGTCGCAAAGCTGGAATGTGGTTAAGTAGAACGGTGAGGTTCCAGGAATGGGAATTTTATCGGAAAAGAGAGTATGGTTTCGGCTTATATGATTTGTTATTTTTGTTTATTGAAAGTCGTTTGAACGTTCGTATTTTGAAGTAAAAAAAAGGGTGATTTTTTTTTAATTGAAAGATTTTGGAATAATTATGATATCCTTTGGGAAAAATTAACAAAGTTGACATTTTCAAAGTTACAAATATTCATAATACGAAAGCTCGAAGTAATTCCTAAAGTCAACGAACTGTGTGATTTATGCAACTTTAAGGTTTCTTTATTCTGTACAAATGAGCTTAAACTATGAAAGTTTAAACAGATATGGAAGGGCTGACATCAACAGTAGTAAGATAAAATGAATAGAAAAAGTTGTGACATATAGAAACCTGTCAACAATTTCTCATACTCTAATGTTTCATCTAATTTATAAATATTATGAAAGTATCTATCAAACTGTACTTTTAACTCTACACTGTAAGAAAACTTCCATATATATATATATATATATATATATATATATATACTATGTTTAAATTTTGCGTTTTAAAATATACGCAATATATATCTATATATATGGAAGTTTTCTAACAATGTACTTTCCATTGTATTATTTCAAGAAAATAATATTTGTGTTTGTTGTAGCCTCGTTATGGAATTGATGAATAAAAGCTGTTTAATTTTCGCATATAACTCTAGTTGTTGATGTTGAATAAGGTAAAAAGAAAAACAACGTAGAAAGAAAAATGCAAACACCCGTAACAAACCTGACCAAGAATTCTAGGAATTTTTCATGTGAAAACAGAGGAAAGGAACTTCATTATATTGTTTGAGAAACATGTATTATCCTCGATCTAGTTTGTTTGATTTCGAGCTGAAATTGAATTTAATGTAAACTTGTTATTCACTGTTATAAAGTTTACTCTAAGGAAACGAGAGTAAAATAACGCTTTAAAAATGAAAAGTAAAAATTCGTTATTTTCGACCAATTATTGATAATGATCAAATTTACGTTACTTTGTATTTGGTTTAATTATTTTAAAACGTACTATGGAAGCATATTTAACATATCTACGAATACAGAGTTATATAAAAACAGTTTTATAGAAGCATGTCGTTTCACGAGATGCCAGGTCGTACTTCTATAGCAAAGTAAAACTGCTTCCAGACATGAACATTTCATGTTTCATCACAGTAAAGATTGTTATCCAACCCTCATAACTAATACGCTCTCAATAATACCCAACTCAAAATATAATGAGACTGTATTATATTCAACAATACCCATGGTTAGATATCAGCAATCCCATTACAATAATAACAAAATAAATACTTATCACGCTAAGCTATTCATTAAAATTCCTTAAAATCTCCAACCCTCGCGATCGTTAACCTCGCCAATCACACGTTTTCCCACCCCCACCTCTAACCCTTACAACTCCTCGGCAACTCCTCTACATCCACCTGAAGCTTATTACCCTTCTCATTCTCCCATCGATCGCAACCAAAACATCATCATCACTCTACACACCTTGCTTGCCATGGCAGAAGCCGGTGTTCGTCAGCCGCAGCGCGAACACGAGCCAGACCGCGTACAGTATCATCCCGGCTTCCTCCTCTTCCTCTTCCTCCACCTATACAACCTCCTCCTCCTCCTCCTTCTACTACTACTACAACAACAACTGCTGCTACTGTTGTTGTTGCTGCTGCTACTGTTGACGTTGGTTTCTTCTGCTATACTATACTGCTTCTCAGCAAACCCACAAACTAAATGCAACGAGGCACATGTCGTCTATTATCCTTTTTTGCCTACATGTTGCTGCCTATTGCTTATACTCGCGCGCGTACGCGAGTGAAAACGCGAATGAGAGACTATACACCTCTCCGTGCGTGGCTGACCTCACGCTCAGCCGATGCGAGACTGAGGAGCGCCGGCGCACATACATACACGAGTAGAGCTCTGCTACTACCCCACCGTACGATTATACAATACCTACCCTGGTGTGTTTTCCTCGAGCGGCGCGCTACCGCCGGGCAGATTCTAGAGAGCGAGCGCTTCGAGCCGACAACTCCCCCCCACTACTCGCTTTCTGCGCGTAGTCTCTGTGCAGTAGCAGAGGGCTGATGGTGGTGTAAGTGTGAGTGTGAGTGAATGCTGCGATAAGCCGTGTGAGGCAGGTTTCGAAGAGAGAAAGATGTTGAAGATGTAGGAGGGGTGAGATTTTTTTGGAGGAAGGGGGGGAGAGAGGAAGAACGAATTATGAAGTTGTTGATGGTAAGGTGTAATTTTTTGGGGGTTATTGCGATGGTGATAGCGGAGTAGTCGGGAGAGATTTTTGGTTGATAGATACTTCGGAGTTGGTTTTATCCACTTACTTTTGTATTATCATGAATAAACGCATTAGATTTGGAATTGTTAATTTTTTATTTTAGTTGGTCAAATATCTAGTTATGCTACTAAATTATACAATTACATTTAGAAATAGTGAGGTTTTATGGAAATTCGATTTTATGCAAAACATTAATTGGTTAGGTGATAGGACTAAGTGAACCCATTGCTACTTCGTACTGACTCTAGTATAGAATGACGTGAAGTAAAAAATATTTTAAGACTATTATTTTTGTACGATTTCATATATCTTTTAAATTCCGTATAAGAATATAAGAGAACCAATGAATAAATAAGTAACTTTATAAAAATACGCAAAATAAAATCTTTTTATGAAATCGAAAATATCATAAATAAACTGATTAAATTTAATTATTATTAAAAAAGATTCTATTTATCTCGATACCCCGTAAATAACTAACTTTATTTCCTCTGATTGCCGTACATTATCTTAACAAACAATGTTCCACATTTTGTACTTATTTTAAGATCTTTATAGCTTTCCATTCTCATTGAATTTCTATTCTAATAACAATCGATCTTGGAAACTGTTTTAGATATTGATTTTATAATGAAATCGATGTATAAACTACATTAAGACAAACGCGATTGACGTAGAATCTAATTCGGAATCAATCAAAATATTCAAGAATCAAATATGCTATGACGTCTGATTGAATCCACAAAGGTCTGCATCACAATTCCATCTATAATTAGCCGCAATCAACACTTGAATTATTCGATCAATCCCGTTCACCCGTACCAACATATGCGAAATAAATTACCTTACCCTACGCACCGCAACCCTATAAGTTTCTTTCATTGTATCTCTCTCTCTCACACATACACTCACTCATTCACTTCTGCACACTCAGTAATAAGCGCGCAGGCGCAGAGAGCCACCGTCGTCTCGCCGAGATCCCGAATTCCCGATGCGGAATGTTATAGCACAGCCCGAGGTCCCCGGCCTACAGTCGCAGCAAGAGAATGCGCTCCCGCAGTGAAAGAGAGAGACAGAGAGAGAGAGAGCGAATGAGAGTCCTTATTGTTAGCAAGGCACGCACTCGAGAATTTATGCCCTCGCTTATCCCGAATGGGTCACGCGCTCGCTCGTGCCAGACGAAGCCTACGGCTATACTACTGCGGTGGCGCGCTGATATTTTTCGGATTCACCCCTCTGACTATGTCTGAGCTTTTTTTTGCTGTTGTTGTCGGAAAGGAACACGTTAGTTTTAATTGTGAGGGAAGGGAAGAGCGAGATGTTTAGGAGTTCAATATGGTTGGAGATAGATGATGATGATTATGGCGAAGTTGCGTTTCGAAATAGTGTTATGCTCGCTGAAGTGGCTAGTGTGAAGTGTTGACTTTTATATGATATATATTATGCAATCTCTTATTTGCAGTATTTCTTGAATTGCATTAATTGTATTTCTTGAATTTTGTGATTTGGAAATAATTGTTGCGGGAAAGATAAGAAATAAATATTTTATACTCATTACGATAAAATGAATTGCACATTAAGTTTTTAATTGAACATATTATATGTATAGAAAAGTTAATCCAATTGGACTTTTTCATCTAGGTTCTTTTTGTGCAACGTAATTATAATATATAATTAATACCCTGTATATTTTAATGAATTCACTCTATAATACCTATAAGTAACTGTTAGAACCCAATATTGTAATGAATTTCAAATTGTTAATAATGTACAATAATAGTATATTGCCGATGAAATATTCTAGATTATAACGAGAACTTTATTCTTGTCTTTAAAGTTTATTATCATTATTTTAAATGTCGGAGAAAACTTGTTTCTGCTATCAAATCAGGATCCAATATCCATCTGTGAAACGAAGATCGTACAACCAAACAGTGCTCGTAACGCAACACGCAGTAAAGGATATATATATGCATCTCATTTGCATGAAATATTGAATTTGATTTCCAATCGACGAACGTATGTTTCAGATGTAAGACTCAATTTCAACGCTTTTAATTAATTTCAGATACATCTTTTATTGTGTAACTTGATAGTTTTTACAAAAACATATGAGTTTCAAAAAAACAAAACTTAAATGCTTGTAAATAATAACCGTAATATTTCCATTTCTAGTACACATGATAAATTGATTTCATACCAAACGATGAAATTAATTTAATTAATTAAAAATTAATCCGATAATAAGTTTATTCATTTAACACAGTTATCATTAATAATACCGCATCATTCGCCTTCTATCCACATATTCTCTATTATCCTACTTTAGATAATATAAATTTAATTAGAATAAAATATACTTATGCTATAATTTGCGAGGCACGACGCAATTAATATAATGTATCACTTAATTGTATATTATAATTTTACTTAAATAATTACATATATATATAGTTTATCAGTTTATCAGTTGGTAATTTAATAATGGAACACATTAAATAGTAACATTACCCTATTTTTTAAAACCCTATTTGAAGCAACTCAAACAAACATTAGATAAAATTTTGTATCAGTCTATCTTTAGTATACAAAATCTTTATTACATGAGAATGTATCAATTCGACAACAAAGCGACAAAACATTTCCTGTCAGCAATAGCGAACTTCGTGCGAAACAACTAGAAGCATTTGGAACACGAAAAAAATGTCTAAATTAAGACATTTCCGGGCTGAGATTTCTCGCTTGCCCTCAGTCTCTCTCACTCGCTCTCTCCCCTTGTGAAAATCTCACGCGTTCGACGCATATACAACGCGTGGTGTGCCATTGTTTTGGCCCCGAAGGGAAAAAGAGCCGAGGGCTTCTTTGTGGGTGAGCTATGCGGCGATAGAGGGGAGAGAGAGGAGAGAGAGAGAGAGAGAGAGGAAACGTTCCACTTTGCCACGGTTCGAGGCACGCCGCGATGCTTTGAGAAAAGCTCGGAAATTCCCACGTAATTTCTCTAAGAGCTTTCATATATGGCGACGCACGGAATCACGTAGGCCAATTTGGAGGGCTTGCTGCGGCGAGGGAAAAAGAGATTTTTTCGTTTTAATTGGCCTGCCCTGGCAGAAGAGAAATATACTGGCATGCTCTCATTTTCGAAATATTCTAGAAAATTAATATTTTCCGTGAGTATGCTCTGCTTCATCTTTTGTTGAGCTATTTTTAAAATGGCTCCCTTTTATGTGATTTTATACGGAAATTTTGATATTAATTAAATTTCAACGGTTATTTTATAAATGTATAAATTCACTTCATCATTTATTAAAGAATACCTATAAAAACATACAAGTTTTAATTATGATTTATTTCAAAAGAAGTATTTGATATACATTAATTATTCACAAATTATTAAGCGATGAATCCTTTGGTGCGCATGAGTATTTTATGCATAGAAATTTTTAATGCACAATGAAATTCACACATCCAAAATTTAACAATATTAAACCTTTGATAATGCTTTAATGAAGCAAGGCTTTTATAATAGCGTAACCTAAATAATTTTTTTAATCAATTCTTTACTGGGATTTCATATAGTAATTGGAAAGTTTTTGAGAATCACGTGAACATTATCGTTTGCGAGAACCTCTATATGAACCACAGACCAAATGCATAATCATTCCAATTTATTTTGTCATTTAACCGTCAAAAGCAGATCTCGTTAGCCAACGCTCGTTCATTAAAAGTTCGTTTGAGTTTCTTAATAAAATTTTATCGGCGTAATTCGCATGAATATTCGTCGATTTTTCACGAAAACCTCATTCGTGCACAATCCATTAAAGCTTTGTGTTGACTGCAAAGTTAATTTCATTTTAATATACAAATTGGTAAAATTGAATTTTTTTGATAAAAATATAACTTAACTTTGTATCATATAAGTAAATTAAATACTGAAATTTATATTAATAGAATTGATTAATTTAATTAATAGAATCTCCCAAATGTAGTTATGATAAAGCAAAACTTCTTGATTCGGTAATATTAAATATAAGTAGTAATAATAATCAAATTGTAACAAAATTAAGTACTAGCACAAATTACCAGTACATAACTTTGAGTTTCCATCAATATCATTACTCAAGATTTTTTTTCGGTTGATTAAACCATCCCAAACGATGATAAATTATATCAAACTCGCATTACGTCGAATCCTTCTTTAATTTTGCATAGCATGTCCATCCCTCATCCATCCTACACTATTCTCCTTGGTCAACTGTCCTTTGGCGACACGGACCAGAGATATTCCTCCCATGTGCGCACATATACGCGTGTGGGGCTTTCGACATTTATCATATCCGTCGCCGTAGTCTCGCACCCTCATGCTGATAATGCAATGTTTACGGCTGAAAAGTCAAGGCTTCCCAGTATGGGGAGCTGCTCTTAAATGGAGATGCTTGTGGAATATGAGATTTTCCAGATTGTGTGGAAGACTGGTATGACATAAACAGTGTTAAACGATCAAGCTGAGCTTTGGAGAAGATTTTTTTTAACACATCTGAAATATTATGTATTATGAAAACGTTTAGGTTAGTAGTAAAATAAAGTATTATAGCAAATTGATGCTACACATAACAATAGTTTGTAATTGGTAGACGATTTCCTTAATTTCTCTTTTATAGCATAAATATCATTATAGTCAGGGATCTTTGTTTGTTCACGATATAGCCTTCCAAGAATATCTGAAACTCGAAAAATAAGAGTTCCATATCATTATCTGATTCTTCTAATTGAAAAATAAACCAACACTATTCTATGGTTTACTTCTAAAAGTATTCGTGCACGAATGAATATTGGAAAATCGAGTAACCTTAATACTAGAAGTCCTTAGTAGACATAATATGAGCCCCGCTTGAATTCGAAAATTTTACCGCACCCTTAGTATCTCTTGAGAATTTAGCAAATTGTTGGGCTGCCTCAAATATTTGACGCAAGTATTTTCCTATAAAATTCAATAGATGTATATTGGCTCTCGTGTATTATGATAAAGTTGACGCTTCTCTCTATACTATACAAAAACTTTGCTAAAGTGGTTATAACAGACTACAATTTACAGATAATAATAACCATTGATGCTCTAAACCCTCAGCATCTCGCTTCTTCTTTAACAAAACCAGAGCACAAAGCTTAGTTAATAATCCAAAACCTCAGCCTTAATCCAACTACAAATCTACGCTCACTTGTCCAATGAAAGAACTCTTACAAAAGTGTGCACCACAGAAGCTCAATCGATCATTAAATGAACTGCCTGTGGAAACTCTTTTCTCTCTCACTGCAACTCTCGCGCGGTAACTCACGCAACAAGAACTCGCTGTGGGAAAATCTTGCGCGTGTGCACAGAGATGATGTATGAAGCGCATGGCGCGCGTTACGAGTGCGAAAAGCTATAGCGTATCGGATTTCAGCAGCACAGTATTTATTTTTCCAAGACGCTGCGTGACTTGATGCATCGCCAACCGTGGCCTTGAACTTTTCTTTCGATGGTAAGGAGAATTGTCCGTCGACACAGTCGATTGAAGATTAAAACTTTACTTTGAAGCAGCTTGGTTTTGAGTTTGCGATTGCTGATGCCGGGAGTTTTTAATTTTATTTTTGGCTCGAGCTCAGAAGCGCCTTCGAAAAAGTAAAGTCCTAGAAAAGTCATCGAAGTTTAAGTTGGAAACTTTTACGTATACTTTTCGAATTAATGGATTATAATGCTTTCGTTTTTTATCGAATCTCGTAAGAATGAAGAGGTTTTTTATAAGTTTTCAAAAGGCCAATTTAATCTGCTATTTCACGTTCTGATTGTATAACTCCCTGGTCCAAAATTAACAAGATTTTGTAGCTAACATGTCAATTGAATGAAAATATGTTTGGCAAAAATCATTATACAAAAGTAATATAAATTATCTAAAAGTTTATCGTTACATAAACTACTTATTTTATGAAGTGTAAATACCAACAATGTTTGCTTTTAGCCAAGAAGTTAAAATAATTAAATTATGGTTAACATTTCTAAAACTTTAATCAATATTTTCAATGTTTATATAGCTTCTCCAAAATTATAATCTGATTTTCAAGAAATTCTATTAACAGAATATTTTTCACTAAAAAAGAGTTATACAATTCTTTTCTATGATTAAATCTTTGTTAAATTTACGTCTATAGATACTTTAATTTTCATTGAAATACTCTACGTTTAAAATAAAGCATATGACGTTTTCGAAAATTTGAAATTAAAAAAGTGACCTGAATATTATTGAATTCTACTGCCATGAAAATCCATATTTTAAACCGAAGACAACAAGAGAATATTAAAAGAGAAATAACGTCTTATGAATGATTTTTCTTCAAAATCAATTTCCTGAAAAAGGCAGTTTTCAATTGTGGGGATATTGCAGCGAGGATACGGGGGCATATTGCATTCAATATTTCGTGATCACAGTTGTTTTATAGCAATCCAAGAGATATTAAAGTGCGCACTCATAAATCCACACTGGTTCGTACGTTATAGCAATGTTGTTTTAATTGTACTCACTTTACTGTAGAACTTCCCCTTTAATGTTCATGAAAACAAAGTTTTGCCTGCTATGAATAAAAGTGACGTTATTTAAAAGGCCGGCGCCGAAATTCTAGGATTTATATATCTCACATAGAATTTACTTTTTAATTAACGTAACTTTTAAGTATTAGAAGGAAATCTATAATCTGAAAATATACTAGAATATTAACGTTTTCTTAAAATGCAATTTTAACTTTAGTCAAACTAATAATAAAGTAATATCTTTCTTTTGCTTAACATCGTAAAACTATAATTAAAATTGGTCAAATGGAATTTTCCTCGAAGAGATTTTGATTATCGGGTTTCGCGTGCTTACTCCTCATACATATGATACACGTTCATACAGTTCATTCCATATATTATATACCAACACAAATACGCAAACGATCTAATTAAAAAAATATTTAAAAAAAATATTCTCGAAATTTAAGTTTTTATTTTGTTTGAATATTTTTTAGTTTTACTTTCTGTGAATTTTTCTATCTAAAATTGTATGAAAATACACCGAAGTTGAAAAAAATATGTTCTGTCATAAAACCATTTATTGAACTTTGGTGTAATTTTATACAATCTATTATTGTCTAAACACATTCTTTTATTACACAACATTAATTTTGCTAAAAAGAAGTAACTGGTAAATAGTAAATGATTGATAACAATCTTTTTACTACATCATCTATAAAAGAAAACTTTCAAGAACTTTAAGGATAAAACTTTTATGCAACAAACAAATGGGAAATTATTTTATCAACTTTTACAACAAATATACAGTAAACCTATATGGAAGTGCACATTTGCAAACCTGGGAAATAATTCATGGGCAAATAAAGTCTCTCTCCCTTGCCTTATTAAGCCATTTACCAACACGTTACGAGCGCATCCTAATAAACTTTTACACGCTCTTTCGTCCTGCCCCTGACTATATTCAGAAAACTTTCGTCATTTTCTTGGGTAAAAACAACATTGAATGACGGATTGGCGCCGAAGCGACTCGATGATTCTATGTTTACGATGCGAAAATGAGCTGTGCTCACGTAAGACTACTTCGTCGAATGGTGGCTCATGAATTTCTCAGCACGTATGGCTTTTGGTAATGTAAATGGCGGCCTTCAGTGTCCAATTATCGTGGTATTATTGAGATGTAATAAAATATTTTATTGCAACTGTTATCTGTTTTGGGAGAGTTGGACGAGGTTGATGGAATTACTTTGAGAATCAGGAAAATAAGTTATATTGTAACATTCGCTATAAAAATAAACGGAACGTACTATAAATACTTTCTGCCCCTAATCAAAGCTATTAAAGTGGTCGATATTTCTTTATATGCACAGATTACATAGTTTATGAGACAGAATTTCATAAAATATCATTTACAAAAAATTTTAAATGATTAAACGTCTCAATAAAAAAACACCTTCTTTTTTATTAAATTTCTTAAAATCATTGTAAAACTCTATAGAAACTACTGCCTTCTATCAATGACGGAATAATATTAAAAAAACAGTAATAGATTTCATTGAAACTTTTATTCAAATTTCAATTCGAAATTTCTTTACTTTTGCATTATATTTAATTGAAAAGAATATAATTATTAAATTTAACACAAACAAACTACATATTAAAAAATACCAATGTTAACAGTTATCTAGTGCATACCACAAAAAACTAAATACTCACAGTTCACCATTGACATTGCAACAATTAACCAACGCCACATCATTAAATAAAAAAAACTTCTCACTATTCCATCCGAACACGATCTCCTCTCTTTTTCCCCACCTCCCTCCCTCTCCCTCTCTTTCTTTCTCCCAGCTGAGCACGTATACCGCACACTCCTCGTAACCTCAACAGCCTGGCAATAAAAACAAAAGGTGTAATAAAAACTTGCATCTCTCGCGCCTCGTTGCGCAGTAAACCTCCAGCGTACCTCTCTACACTTCCTCCCCTCACTATACACAGCTATATCTACACGTCCGAGGTACAATTTTCCTCGCGTAAAACTACGGACCGATAAACCATTAGAAACGATTGTCCTCGCGATCATTCGCGACGCTCGAATCGATAACTTTAACGTCAGTCCGTATACTTCTATACATCCCAAGATAGCGATCGTGAGAAGAGAGGACGCAGGCAAGAGCGAACGAAATTCATTGCTGCTAATAAAGATTCCTCGGGGAATTTGCGCTACCCCCGTGTTTACGTCTATGCGTTTGTCCCGTAATGGAGAGAGTGTATGCGATCGGGACGGAGAAAACGGTATCGAGATACTACACGTTCTATAGAGACACGCGTAATACAAGATTTTACGCCTTCCGTCGAGGAAGCGCCACTCGAGTTTTTATCCCATCGAGGGAAAATGAGAGGGAGACTCGGAAAAACGTTGCGCGCTTAAATCACTTGCTTAACTCCTGCACATTCATTTATATGTATGTATATTATTGTTTTTTTTCTTCGAAAACATAATTTCGAAAACTCGATGTTTGCATGCTTCGAATTAATTCGGTTTTTATTTGTTTCCTGGTTTACGCGACGGACTCAATGGGATTCGGCGAGCGAAATTGAAAAAGGGGATTTCCCGAAATTGAAACGTATGCGTTAAAAGTAATTTATGGGGCGTGAAAGTCGCGCACTGTTTCGCCGATCGAATAATTAATCGAATGAGCATGGCCTTCGGCAAAGAATATTTTGATTTATACAGAGCTTTGAATGTACTATTGCATTTCGTTTATAACGAATTTGGCAATATATGCGAGCTATTTATTTTCATCGCAATTTTCGTTAAACATTTCAATAACGTATGTGAAAACAAAGGCACACGTATATATATCTCTGTATGAATGCGTTACAAATAATTAAAAGATTCATTAGCTTTAAAGTTCATTAATACACGTGTACTGACACGTTAATAAGTGAAAAGGGTTTTAATAATTTTCCGTATCGACTGCAGAAAAAGAAAGAAATAAGTTTTATTTCCTATGTTTTGGACTGAATAAGAAACTTTTTCGCTCATGAGTAAGTAACGAACTTGACCTCAAGCTGCACTAACCAGATATGGCATTAATAGACGTACTCAAGTTTTTCACTTTCATGTGGCTCTTGATCTTCGCTAAGTCTAAACTTACACCTGATATACACGACAATCGATGCGCACGCGCAAAACCGATTTTTCATTTATACGTTCCATTTATCATGCCGTGCGCGCTCGCGCGTTGGCAATGCAGCGTCGACCAAAAAGAACAGCACTCAGCCGGCCATTGATTTTCCTTTATGAACGTGTAGCAGAGGTATGAGACGCGTATTTCGAAATTTATTACGTCCTATCTGGATGAAGTCGGAACATTAAAATAAATAAAAACCACAGAAATGACTGATGGTAAATTTTTCTGTTTAATAAAAGAAAGTATATGAACATCAATTTTATTTAAACTTTGGTGTGAAGATATTGAGTAAGTAAAAATTGGTATTTTATTTTAGATTTTAAATCTGTCTTTAACAAAAATACCTATAAATACAAAGGAATAAAATAACTTTTTTATATTATACTTATTGTAAAAAATTAAAGAGAAAACTTCTTTAAAAGCAATATACTTACACAAAAGAAAACATATACATTCAAGGGTATAAAACTCCATATCGGGTGTACTACATCGGAATGAAAGTGAAAAAAAAAAAAAATTCAATTCCTCTCCCCTTTCGCAAAGGAATAGCCGATTCGCGCCGGAAATTCGCGAGGACTCCGCCCGGGGTAATATAACGTTCGAGTCGGCGATAATTTACACGATGTTCCACATCCACTCGGAAATTCCCTCTTTTCCTCTTGCTCACGCTGTGGGACGAGAGCAGTCGCCCCGCATGAAAGTTTATCCGTCCCCTTATGGCCGATATCGTCAATGCGATTCCTAGAGAGAAGGGAGTAAAAAATCTGGGCTGAGTAAGAAGCTTGTCCAAGAGATTTGTCACTTTGGCAAAGGAAATATGTTAGCTGGATACTGAAATTTTTAAAATAAAATGTTTACGTTCAGGGTTTATTCGACTTTTTTTTTTTTTTTTTAATGCATTTCGTTGTTAGAAAAATAGCTTTGAAATTTCTGCACTGTAAAATATATAAAGAAGCTCAAAATTGCATTTTATATCGATAGATATATGAAGTTTGGAAATATTGAAAGAACCCAGATTCCAGAACCCAGATAATGAAAAAAATTAGCAAAATAAGTGAAAAATTCAAAAAGATACACTGACTAGGCTATTGGTTACTTTTAGCTAAAAGTTTAAGAATGCGAGTATATACCATAGTCTGCTGTTTTAAAAAAAAAAGATACCAGTGATAGACAATGTACTCCACTCCGCAGCTGGCTCTATTGTGACTGTGACTCATTTTTTCATTTGAAAAAGAAATTGCATTTGAAGAAATATGCTCATCACGAATTAGGATTTCGTAAGTTTAGATATTGTTCAAGATGTTAGGGATATACAATCCCTACCAAAACGTAGCTTTTAACGTTAGATTTTTTATTGTTATTTAAAATAGTCAATGATATTCTCGTTCAATACATCCATGTCGAAATTTCAGAATATTGTAATCTTTAGAAATTAAAAAACAAAGCCAAATTAAAAAAATTTCAATATTTTTATAAATTATACAACAAAGCACAATACACAATATTTTAAAGATTTTTAGAAAATTATAAAAATTTGTTAATTTTGCTTCAAGTCCTGACTTTTAAAGCTTATAATACTCGAACTACATTCCCGCACCGACGTACTGGATGGAAAAATCGCCTTCCATAATATAGAATTATTTATCATAGTTCTAACGCTAAAAGCTAAGTTTTATCAAGGAATAACTTTTTATTTTTCAGATCCTACCATTTTTTTCTTATATACTTTTTTTATTTAAAATTACCATAGAAAATATTGGAAATATCTACTGTAATATGTTTTTCAATAATATATTTCAATAATATCTAATGATATATATGTCTAATTTAAACTATGGCTGTTTTTATTTCGTAAATTTCTAATACAAGTCTATTTATTTATTTTATTCAACGTTCATGTGCTATTTATTAACAAGTAAACAACAATTTAAAATGAATATTACGAAATAAGTTTCCTTAAGAGAGCTAAACTTTCTTTGTAAATCAATGGAATAGCGACAGAAAATGTTTGTATTCTTACGCAAGAATAACAGTAAAAAAGTTTTTATAAGTGGGATTATGATCAAAGTTAAAAACTCACATGCAGAATGTAAAAAAGGTGAAAGTCTATTATGAAAAGATTGATAGATCGTTGTAAAATAAAAACGCATCAATCACATCAAAAGTTTTCAAACGGGGTCACATCTATTGCTTAAAGAAATCCTAAAACTAAGTCTCCCAGATCCATACTCCAAAACGAAGATAAAAAAAACTAACCACTAAAAATTTACTTCACCATCGAAAAAGAATTTATTTGTAATAATAATAATAATAAACTGTAAGAATATATTAATAAACACTTCCTTATACACGTTATCACGCAATACGCACGCATCTCTCAATGGACCGACCCTAGACATCAATTCCCGTCGCTCACACTTAGCACGAAATCAAATACACGTACCTATATACACTCCACACACGCGCGCATTATTCAGTAGCTTACTCGCCGATTATTCTTGCAAAATAAACCCGATATATTTCA
Organism: Torymus texanus; assembly: GCA_036873485.1. Classification (NCBI taxonomy): domain Eukaryota; kingdom Metazoa; phylum Arthropoda; class Insecta; order Hymenoptera; family Torymidae; genus Torymus; species Torymus texanus. The sequence goes on along the minus strand of JAYJLV010000001.1, from coordinate 4,417,093 downwards.
GCCTCTCTAAGCATTCTACCGAACCCAATCTCCCACTGGCTCCCTGAATATAGGAAGCAAACATCCGACCAGAGAATATCGTCGCACACGCGACTTCGTCCTTCTCTCCCTATATGCGGAAGGCAGAACGGAACATCCCGCGTAGTAATCAAGCTCGTAGATCTCTTCGGCCGCGTACACGTATGTATGTGTATGTGCCTGGAGCGCCATCCCGTAGGGAACAATGTGTTCCGCGTTCGGTAAAGATATGTCGGGATTCAGCGCGGCAGTAGCGGCGCGACGTCATGAGTGAGAGTAGCCCCTTGGGGGTCGGCTTCTTATTCGACGTTACTTCTCTCCTTTCCTTCGACGGTAGTGGCAGCAACTCGTAAGTCCTGCAGTTTCCACGGACACCATAGAAAGAAGGAAGAAAGACGAAGGAAAGAAGTTCGATGGAGGAGTATGCCATAGAGGGGAGAAGAGAAAGAAGGATGTCGAAGTTTTCTGAGCTCTGGTCATATTTTGCTTTGAGGACTGTCTGGTGCGAAGACTGTACGGAGATGTTTCGTTGTTTAGGACGGTAGGTGAAAGGGAGATCGAAAGGTAATAAATGTAGGAAAGTTTTCGGATGGTGTAAGTGGTATGAAGTGGACTGAAGTTGAGAGGTAACGATACGTATTTGTA
>JAYJLV010000001.1:4388344-4416330 GCA_036873485.1 Torymus texanus | reverse complement strand
GTAAGATTTCCGTTAGTAACTATACGCAACATCCTAGACACAATCTTTGGTGCAATTTCGTGACAGGTGTATTCCCCTACCTTCTTTTTATTATTTACGATACAGCAAAACTAGTACCACGAGATTGCCATCTCATACATCTTTTTTCACAAAATAGACAATCCACTTTTACTTCCTTCCTCCAAACTCGGTTGCTTGAATCTTTATATATTAATTTACTTTCATTCGTTAAAGCTCGACACACCAGACAGAACTTTCAGGATTCCTAACATTAGAGAAATTATGCATACACAAAGTATTAAATCACAATCTCCATTCTATCAAAATGATAACCGTATCATATATACTCAACGATTTTAATATCATTATATGTATATAAAATTAATTTATTGTGCAGTGAAACTCTTACACAGCTTGCATCAGATTCTCCTCTAAATTAGAAGCCCCCAACGAACCGTAATAAACATAAATTGGAAACTCCGCTATCCGCGTACAATAGTTGCGCGCCCCCTCGAATGCGCTCGTCCCCAAATAAATATTACATCCGCGTCCTTATCGTCATAAACTCGCATATTACAATCAACTCGCCCTCGTCGATATCACTGAGTATCCTCTCCTCTCATACCCTACAACAGTTCTCTCCCATACATAAACCACCTTCCTATCTCGACGAGCCGTATATAAATCCCACCCCCGTACGCCTCGTTACCCGCGCACGCACACAGTATCACACGCGCGTAGCAAATTGCCACGATGATTCCTGTGTTTCGGGACCGGTCACAGTACTGTCGTACAACAATATGGTTCACGTTATGTTACGTGTGTGTGTGTGTGTATATATATATATATACAGATAACCGAAGCGAGGCCTCTCTTGATGCCAATCTCAGGGTATTACACTGGTCCGGATTCAATCGCGCGTTCGCTGAGTCAGGCAAGGCCCTACGCCAGGGAGTAAAGTCGCTCGTCGCTGTGTCTTTTTTCTCATATTGCCCTCATGACCTCATTGACGAGAGAGGAGAGTGTGTCCGACCGACCGACCAACTGCCCAAGTAGTCGTCGTCGTCGTCGTCGTCGTCGTCGTCGTCGTCGCTTTTCCCGAGGGATATTATGAGAGAGGGTTGTACGAGGGGTAAGGAGGTACAAGGATGACTCGAGAGGTTCGTTTCGGTTATACTTCGGTGCACGACCCCAAACCTCTACGTTACTTGAGTACCGCGGACTTGGCAAGATGGTCCTCTAGATTTTTTAATTTGAGGGGAGGGGCGCCCAGGGGGATTGAATGATTATGGCGTGTGATTTTATTGGCTTGGTAAGAGAGAGAAAGAGAGAGAGATGAGATTTTCCGTATAGATATTGGAATTTGTGAAAATCTTGTTAGGTTATTAGGTATAAAAGTTTTATTAGGCTTGCTGCGCTGCTGCGTATCAGGAAATTTTTATAAAGAATCTGGATTTAAGGGAAATGCGAAAAGCTATTCTATACTTGGAATCTGTGGATGAAGATATCCCAATTTTTGTTTATAAATACAAATATTATACTATAAAGTCACTTAAGGGATGTTTTGTAAAATTAATATGATTTTGATAAACGCAATCATACGATTAAAGTCTATTGATTCATAGTATAATTTCCAAACCCATTTCTTTATAGAAATTTTATATGCATTTTTGTGTATTAAAATATGACGGTCAAATAGTATATTTAGCGTAATATTTTTATGAATACTGTCACTTTTTTTTTAGATTTCTTAATATTTCAATTAATTTTTACTTGTCCATTAATCTCCAACCAACAACTACACTATCATTAAAATTAAAATAATTCAAACAATATCATATTATATTTTTCTCTATATCACCGCCATTAAAACGATACCAGCCTCATGTTATCTTTTCCATTTTCCATAAACCCTGTTCGATTTCATCTGGTCTTCACGACGAAACACATGGCACAACGCGAATACTATAATACTTTTTGCCATCGTGGACGACTGACCAACGCAATAAAACCCGACGCTAAAGGTTTACGAGGCAATAACCTTATTATAACACTCAGTATGACGTAATTGCGAGAAAGCGAGAATGACCGTCGTATTGACCGGCGCCCGACGCGTGCTTGTAACGCGAATTTTGGCGTAAGTATCCCTCCGACTGCGTTTTCTCCCTCTTCATACACCGCGTCTTATTGCGCTGCTTTCTCCTCTGAGGCAAGTATATATGAGTTTCTTTGTTGCGTCTGCGAAGGGTGAGAATGCGTAAGGGGAGGGTTGCTTACAAGGATTCTTGCGTGGCCGGATGGCGTGAATGAGCGAAGAATATGGAGGGATTTTATACCGTCTCGTTACGAAATTAAATTTGTTTGTTGCCCTTTTACGACGTTCTGTTTAAATTACAACATTCGGAAATTAATTTTGTCTAACTATTTCATTATTTCTGAGAATACTGTAACGTTAAATGTAGTTTGAGAATGATACGAAGAATTACAAATTTTCTTTTTTTATACGTATATACACAGTATACAATAAATAATAAACCCTTATAATACTAACCATTTTAATACATCAATAATTTTTGGAAACTTAAATATCACTCTTGTGATTTACCACATAACTTCGTATTCCTACGAAGCAATTTTTCAATTTAATCTTCATCCCAAGCACGAAATATCGCATCAACACTCGCATGCGGCATACGTTCAACGTCGCTCTCATATATATACATCGTTATTCAAATGATTTCGCGTTGGAAATTCAATCCACCTAATACAATTACCATATCTCACGGATCCATCTCCCCCCCATACTTTGCATTAACACTCATCTCTCGCGTATACATATACTTCACTTTTTCTCTCTCATGAAAATGTTCTTCCACTCTCTCATACTCCCCGCGTAACGCATATCACTTTTCTCCGCATGCACGCGTCATATTCACGCTCTCACTCTTCTTCGCCCTCCCCGTCATAAACTGTTTCCACGTTTCGTCTTCGCGTTTGCGCATTCCTGCGCTCCATTACTTTGTTTCTGCTGTACAGAGGCGCTTTTTCGTGTAGCCGTTTCTTTCAGCTCTTTCTCTCCCTCTTATTCCATAAAGTCTTTTTATTAGAGTCTCTTGCGCTCGTATAAGAGCTGCGGCGCCGAGACGGCTTCTAGACACTAAGTTAATTTTAATTCAATGTAGAAAACAGTGGGAAAGAATGAAACTCGTGCTGCGTGTAAGAAGGGAAAAGTGTAATCTTTTTAGTCGGAAGTAATATGAAGTAGAGGGTGAAAAATTATGAAATTAGGTATTTTTGTGAAATTCCTTAGAAATATGTTCAACATGGGTTTTGTTTCTTTAAGTAAAATGAGTAAACATTTTACTGATATTGTACTAAGATGTACAATACTTTTATTTGGAAAGAGTAAATAAATTTTATAAATAATTAAAATAAAGGTATTATCCTCTGAATTTTTACATCATAATTTTAGGACTGAAATTGAAGAAAGAAATTTACTTACTTTTGTTACGTATGCATGATATGCATAACTTTATAAGGCAGATTCGATTGCATCTAGCTATATGAAAACGATTCGAAGAAAGACGTGAATTGATAGCTCAGCATGAGAGTAAATGCCGTTTGTTATCAAGTCGTTTCTCATTTATTTATTTACTTGTTAGTTCTCACTTGAAACTCGATCAATAATTTTTTTCAAAATAATTATCAATTTGAATAAAATTATATTTATTAATACTTCTATAGTTCATAGAAAAAATTTATAATTAATCTAACCATTTCGCATCAGCTAAATCAACTGATTTGAGAAACTGCTGAAATATAATAATAAATAAGTATAAATAAATTTTATGTGTAGCAAAAATAAAATTATATTTACAACGTAATTTTCACAGCTTTTAAAAAGTTATGATGATTGAAAAAAAAATGAGAATTTTTTTTCGACAAAGGATTATCCGCTCAGAAAGTCTTTGCAAAATGAAGATGAAACTCTCATTCGGAAAAAAGCAGAAGCTCCATTTGTTTCCAAGTTCTTTTTAATAAATTAGAAAATGTAATGCTAATCCCACTTTCACAAAAAGAGGATTTTATTTACCTGAATGCTGGCTGATATACATTTTTGTAATTAAAATGCATTTTAATCTGTAATAGCTATCTTGAACAGAAGAATTAGTTATTTATTATTTTTCCTGAATTTATCTCATAATTACAAGAAATTCTGTTCAAATAAGTACGTGTATTAACTTTTTTACTCCTTCTAACAATAAATTTCCGTAAACACAGAACTAAAATATATATCTAAATACCTATACAAAATAGGAAGTATACGATTACAGGGAAGAATCGATTAAACAGAGACATGCAGCATATTTCCCTCTCACCAGCACAAAACTACATCATGCAATAAATTCCACACGAAATCCCTTTCTGTACTGATCAAATCCTCCCTCGCGAACCTTATTCTCACTTCTGCTTCGATCCCATCGCACGCTTCTCCCACGCTCTACCATCTCCCGACCCTCTTTCATCCACCCGCATAAAAAATTCATAAAGTTCACGCTCCTCCGAACTCTTCGTTGAAATTACTTTTTGCGCCCGCGGCTGTCTCTCGTTAGAAAAGTCTCGCTCACTCGCATAGCGCTTACTCAGGCGAGAAAAAGCGAAAGTGAGTATAGTGCGCTCTCAACGCTTTCCCTTTCGCACGTTTTGTATAAATGTTTCAGTCTGAGTGCCGTGAAGAAGTTGCCGCTTGGACATAACGTCGCTAAAGGGAAGTGAGAGATTCGAGAGTGTGTTTCTCTGTCCACGGGTTTTGGAAACTTTGGTATACGCCGGGCGGCCAGGATGATCGCGAGCGAACGAAAATTTGTGTCGCTGAGGTAGTGGGGAGGAGGGATTACAGCGCGACCTATTTACCAGTGGTAACTGAGTGGTTTTCCTGTTACGCGTCGGCTGGTTGACCCTGTTAAATTTAAATTTATGTATGCTCAATAAAGTTTTTATATTTTAGTGTGGTCACAGATAGATAAAATTAAATATTAATTCAAAGTATGATATGCATTTACAAAATAAAAAACTTTATTATTATTAAATCAGTGTATATATTGTAATATAGATCAATAGAAATTCTCGTTTCCTTGATTTGTAACAAAGGTAAGATTTCGAAACAGAAACCAAATAACGCCGAATCTTTTAAAATTTTTTCTTTATTTTCAAGCAAACCCTTATCCAACATATTCCTCTACACCCAGCTGTCGAATTTTTTTATATTTCTAAATATTTCTATGCAATCCACTCCAGGAAAATCTGATCAGGCCCAATCACCCACATATCCAAACCCTTCCCTCTCGACTCTCTCTCTCTCTCTCTCTCTCTCCGGATCGATAATTCATCTCATCCATCCGTCCTCTCCATCTCTCAACATATATATCCCTGCATCTCACGTATAACCCCTTTTACATCTCCCCATCCTCGAAATCACTCTTTCTCTCTCCCTCTCTTCCTTCATTCCTCGCAATTCGCCTCGTCGAATCTTAAAATCCAGTGCAATACAATACGCCTTGCTGTCACGATCAACTAATCTCACTCACGTCTCTATAGATATACCATGCGTTATACACATGTAGTATACACCTCTAAGAACGCGCTCTCATCGTGAAATCGAGCCAACGCGCATGGTTTCATTGCTGTAGACACGCGCGCGCGCGCGCCCCGATAACGACTATCCGAACTCTCGTGCGCGCGCGCGCCATGCCACGAGCGCGTTATACCGTTCGTGAAGGGAATACGCGAGACGCGTAGCAGATAGCAGTATATAGCTTGTACGTATAAGACTCTTTGAGGGTTGAAGGTAGAAGAGGTGGAGGGAGTTGTACGTGCGCGTAAGGAGATATGCGTGGTGCGAGGTTCTGTGTGGTGTAAGAGTCGCTGGATTTGGAAAATGGGATTCCACTGTAGCAAGTATAGTAGTAAGCGGAAAGATATCCGCCTGGATGTTCAATATTTTGGTGGTGGGTAAATATGGTTATACTGTTTGGTTGGAGTATTTTTTAATTGATACATGGTGATACAAAATAAAGAAGTTTTTGTAAGGGTGGTATTGATGAACAAAACTTTAGAAACCATGTGAATTAATATTCCATTAGGATTAGTATGTCTTTTAATAAACATTTCAAGTTTTTAAAATTTAACTATTATTAAGTTCTAAACATTTAACTTACCTTAGCTATTATTAATTTTGTTAAGATTTGACTATTAATAACTGTTATAAAGTTATTTCTACTAAAAATTATAATTTCTACTTCCGCCCTCACCCAACATGTTGAATAGATAGGACACATTGTCGATGTTAAAAACACAAAAATTTTTCTTATCAGTGAATGGTAAATTGCAGTCGACGTAAGTAATATTTGTAATTAACAAAAATGTTTAATTAAAAAACAGGGAGAAAAGTTTCTTTAACCTATAGAAAAGTACTTTAATGACACAATTAACCGCATGGAAGATAAAAAATTTTTAAAAGGTTTTATAAATAATCTATGAATTTAGTCAAAGCGCATGTAAAATAACTTTTATAGTTACCATTTCCCTATTTTCACACTTTTACTGACACTTCATTACCTGAAGAATATGGCTATAATAGCCTGTCACTATTATCGACCTTTAGAGGCTTTGACACGTGCGAAGACCGCGATCACGTATTTTTTTATAGAGTTATTTAAACCAAATTTTTAAATTCTGTATTTTTAAAACAATTGAATTTTTAAACATTCGCCGTATGCTTTCACTATTTTATGAGATTCCAACGAGTTAAACGGGCCATGTAATTAATAATTATACATGAAAATGTGTTATTTATATATGTATAATAATTTTCCATAAATATATTTTGTTTTTTATTTCCCTTGTTAATTTTAACTGTATGCAAGTTCGTTTAGAGATCACCTACTTTATTTAGTTATAATATAATCTGTTAAGCGTAGGGATTAAATTTATTCATTATCTTGTTAATTGCTTCTATATTGATTTATCTCATACAAAATTATACATCAATTAAATTAACCATAGATTTATGTTGTTGTTTTTTTTCAGAAAATCTCTATTAGAAATTAGTAAAAGCTTAATGAAAATCAATGGATCGTAAAACACATTGCAGCAGCACGCTACCGTACAATGTAAGCGATACAGACCACAGACGTCTCCGGCAAGGATATTGGATTCTCCCTACTGGGACAATGCGTCTTTGCGCGTTGTAAGCCCGGACATCGATCCGCCAACATGACTTGAAACCTAATAATCCATGCGAAATAATCCCTCGTCCAACACGAACGATCTATACGTTAAACCACGGCACGATTTGAATACCCAAGGTGCGAATCCCCCTCAATAAAGTCCGACATGCACTATTTCTCATTATCGATTTCTCAAGCTTCAAACTTCCCAAAAGAAAGTCCTATTCCCTCTCTCTCACTTCTATCTGTATAGAATTAGAAAAAGAAAAAGAGATAAAGACAAGGCTATGTGCATGCGGGCATGACCTGCTCTCTTTTCTTGATTATCGGAAGACATTCTTTTTTCACCCTTTTGCTGTAGATTGCTTCTCCTCGCGTACTTTCAATAGTTGTAGCGATCGTGATACACGCGAAGGCGAAGAATTCTTCCTTTTAAGGATTCAATTACGAGCAAGCGGTCTCCCGATGTAATTGACGTTGGTTGCAAGCCTGCGTATAGAGGAGAAGAAAAGTAGGACTGTAAGGCATTACGAGGAAGAAAGAGAGTTGTCTACGAATCGATGAAGCTTTTAACAAATGCAAGTTCTTTCACTGACAATAAATAGAAGTATGAGAAGCCGTTTTAAGTAATACTTAACATGTGATTAAAAAGGTTGACAATGATGACATTCTATTCATTAAAATAAGGTTAAAATTACGTCACTCAAAATATAGTAGACTCTAGATATATTGACAATTTCACGTACAAAATTTAAATTCGTACTTTTATTCAAGCGAAAATATTAATGATAATAGTGTAAACTAAAGGTTTCTACAAATACGACGTTAGAGTAAGAAGAACAAAACGCTATCTTGGCTCGGATTTTTAAAAGCCCTCTATCTCAAACAGATTTTTTTTTTCAAATTTTTTAGTGGCAGATCAGCACAATTTTAAAAAGCGATTTGACTATAACTAATAGTACTAATAAAATTTTCATTAATTACGACATACTTGTGCTTGTGTAATGAGTATATCGGTTTATAAACTATAAAATTTATATTCAAATATCTATTCGCCTAATAATTTTATCAGATGTGGTTCAAGTTATGTTAATATGCGTTACTCAGAGACGATTGGTGTAGTCTAAGACAGTTCTTCCAGCGCAAAAACATTAGAAACATTTGTTTACAGTAATTAATAATTGACAATGCCTTATTAATCGATTATCGGACCGTGCGAAGTGGCTCATAACTGCAGATCAAAATATTAGTATTACTGCCAGACGTTGGCAATTGTTAATAACCAATAAATCAATAAATCTGATATCTTTTTCATTTTTATCTCCCACATGATGAAAATGATATCTTTATAAACTCCTGTATATTTGATTCAGTACTCTTTAAAAACGTAGGATATGCATGTATAAATCTTACCCAATCCTTTTACTCTTTCAAACTGGAGTCCACATAAGCATCGACATTCGGCAATCGCTGCATTCGTTTTTCCTTCAGAAATCGCCGCCGTGCAGAAAATCTCGGCCAATTCGCTGCCGCGTTCCAGACACAGATACAAACCTCCCTTTTCCCACTCTACTCTTCGATTCGTTCTATCACGGCCAATTTCCGAATCGCCGAGTATTATGAAAGAACCCGACGAAACATTTTTCTTCGCGCTTGACAATTTGACGCAGTCGTCGATGTGACGACGTTTTTTGCTAGCTCTTATTTGCTCTTTGAGGCGGCCCCGGAAATGTTCTCAAAGGCATTCCGTTATAGCGCAGATGTGTGTGTATATGTCTATGTGTGCAAATTGTCGCGAGAAAAAAAGAGAGAGAAAGCGTTATTGGGTGTTATTCAAAAAAGGGGCTCGAGAATGTTTACTTTACATCCTGTGCCTATAGGGTCGTTATGTGTTTATACTATTTTCTTTTTTTTTTTTAATTTGGAATAGAGAAGAAAGAGAGATTTGCCTTTAGTTTTTATGAAATGTCTTGTATACATTGAGAGAGACAAACATGAAAGGGTAGAATGTTTTAGAATTACTGGCTAACCTAGTGATTAAACAATTGTACTTTTATAACTGTTAATTAGTAATTAATCATTATACACTCATTTTTTCTACATGTTCATCATAGATATTTTTGTCCGAGAAATCACAAATTTTAGTTATTTATTCAAAGAGAAATAAAGTATTTTAAAATTTAAATTTATATAATCTTTCGTTTATACAATCTCGAACCAACGTATTTTATGAACCTCTACACAAAATTAAAAAAGTTATACTTTGGGAAAAAGCATTTTTACATTTAGATTTATTTTCAACTTGAAATCAGAAAAAATGAAAAAAACTCTACCACCCTGTATTTTTGGAAATTTTTCTAACCTTGAGCTTTTGATATTGAAAAGGTTTAACAAAAAGAATTTTATCCAAAAAGTTGTACTGTATATTTATTTTTTGAGAACACTTCAATACATCTACACAAACCGTTGGATAAATCTTTAGCATTAGTAAATACCTACTTGCATTGGTTCCATCATTGTACAATTAAATATGCCATTAATTTGTACAGCCCCCTGGCAAAATCAATTCTGAAAAAACTGAAAAGTTGTAAAAAGTAACATCGAAATTCATATGTAAACACTAATTACTATTACAAATACAAATTACATTTAGCTTTGTATTACTTCCGGGGAAGTTAATATTTAAGATTAATTTGGAGTTTACAAACACTATACTGTGTACACGTACCTTTACGCGAAATACACGTTAGTAGATTTTGTCAACTCAGCGAGGCGAGTAGTTTACACATTTGTATACTGTCAACTACCACTTTTCCATTAATTAATTAGTTACTGAATTTCTCATAGCTTTTCTCGAAAATACACATACTTACCAAACACATATACGTACGTAGTAATACGTAAACCACATTCCTGCAAAGACATGCGTGTTCATTGAGAAGCGGTCCGAAAAGCGATGAAACCGAAGATTCCAGGGCGCGACCGCGTCGCCAAGTGAATTACGACGGCGTATATATAGGCGCCGAGGCCAATTATACGCGTCCCCGTACATGCGTTCGCCGTATAATGGAATCGTAAGGTCGAGCGAGCTGCGTCCAACCTCCGCAATCAACGCGTAATCTCGTTTGGTCCTGCTGTACCCTCGATTCGTAATCGAATGACTCCGCGGGGTTCTTTCGAGGGGGAACGTATACGTATGCACAGGAGGAAGTGGTTGTTTTAATTTTCAAGATTTTGAGGGTGTCAGGGTGAAGCGTTAATGACGTGAGGATAGTGTAGGGAACCACAATATTGGTTTGGCCCTGCGTAGGGGCAGATGGATTTAAAATCAGGAAAGATAGAAGGGATTTTCAGATATTTTGGGATAGGTAGATCAAAGATTTTTTTCTAGAAATTCTCTTTTGCACTGCTTCATTAAAATGCCCTAATAAAGATACGATACAGTTTTTCTTAAAATTGAAACCTATATATAAAAATGCATATTATTATGCAGAAAATTTTACATCAATCAACAATCTAAAATTGTTAATGTTTATACTTTTTAATTTGTTATGAGAAGTGTAAAAAAAAGCAGCAAGAAAAATAAGTTTTTATTATTAAATCTTTGCCTGATAAAAAAAAAGATTAATTTATTAGATAAAAAATTAACGGAGAATCTATCAACACAATAGTCACAATAAAATTGGGAGTAGATAATATGGGAAATATCAAATATTCACAATAGTCAGAGTCGTTTAAAATACCCTACTTCTTTAAAAAAAAAAGCTTTCTATTTTATTGGACATAGGAATCATACAAGGAATATATGATTTTAAATGAATTTTAAAATCATTTAATTTAACGCATTTTTTGGATTGATGACTTTTTTATTAATCATATAAATAATAAATTATAGTGTAATTTTCCATATTCTACTCTTAAAAAGATGATGAGGGAAATGTGAGACTAAAATAAAATCTTCGTGATTGGTTATGTCTGTATAAGAAGAGCCCGTGATTGGTCGACACTAGCGTTAGTATTTCGCTTAAGGTCTTAGCCGATTGGTTCAAACAAAAAACCGCTAAAATCTAAATCTTTGAACACTTAAACTATATAAGTGTAGAAATCAGAAGTTTTTGTTAGTATTTGTTTTTGCATAACAATAAACTGTTATAATTATATTACATAATTAATAATTAAATAGAACATATAAATACTGTTTTCTAATACTCATTACAGTAAAATTTTTAACCTCAAAATTTGTATTCAGTCGAAATAATAATAATAAAGTAAGTATAAAACAAGTGTCAGTGTAAAACTGCATATATATGAAAGTATAGAATAAATAAATTAAATTAAAATTTTTCAGACTGTCGCAGTATTAATATATAAGAAAGATATAAAAAGCGCGCGTGATCTTGCTATCAATATTAAAATAGCACAAGTAGATACCATAATTTAAAAGAAGATATAAGACAAAAATATCGACAATCGTTAAGTATAAAAAAATTTCAAACATTATAAAAGCTTTACAGTCGTCAGCAAACATGATAGCACACTTTTATTATATACAATTATCGTAAACATTTGTGTAGTGCGCTCCTTTATGAATCCTTTAAAGATTCACCATTAACTTTTTATTACAACTCATATGCATTTTAGAGGCATGCATAAACCTAAAACGTTTTATTATGTTTAGTTTCTAGGTACCAGAACTGAAACATTTTTAAGTAATAAAATGCATACCCTCTAATATCTCAAACTCTGTTTCCATTTAAATTACATAAAAACTATCATCTTGTTTACACTAAATTCTTTTACTTTAACACTACTGTATTTATTGATAAAGTTAATTTTATTCTCAAATTGGATACTTATTCTGTTAATTTTATAATGATCATATTAGTGAGACAAAATATTGTTCTATTCGATTTCAAATAAATTTAAATCTTTTCGTTTTTTATTAGAATATATATTTTGTATACCACAACAATAACAAAATTTTAGAACTGCATAATTATTAGTTAAAATATAACACATAACTGTTATCAAATTAAACAATTAATAAAATATTTTTCTAAATTGAATTCATTTAGCAATTGTGCATGAATTTTTGTGTCCTAATATCACGTGAGCCGGGCCTATGACGCGTTAATAGATTTAATTCAACATCACAGACTTCACGAGGGAAACAAAGTAATAAAAGTGATAAAGTTTATTTACCCTAGGGTTATTATCTAAGAAAATCATCCTAAAACTAGTAACCGAAATCAATTAAATAAGAAAATCGTCATTGTTTAGCCTTTCGATAACAAAAAATAGTACGGTTTATAAAAACCCCTTCTAATCTCTGATATCTCGCGAATTTCATGCAGTATAAGGCACATGGAAAATTAGACAACCAGAACTCTTGCGATCTCATTTCCATAATTGGTCACTAAGTTATTCAACTCCTTGAATGATAATGATCTAAAACTCAGTCAAACCAAAAGAGACCAAAAGTGCTTAATGACTAAAAAATTCTCATTCACGTTATTAATAGCATTCTCCAGACAGAAGCAGTTTCTTGCCTATCGGGGTTAAAACGAAAGGCAAATTATATTCACAAAAAAAATATTTCATTGAAAAACTTTTGAATAAAAAAGTGTTATTGCAATTTTCCATTTATACCATGACGCGAAGAATTTAAAAACCATGCGCTCTTTACAGTATAGAAAAAACGCGAATCAATTTATTCCCAACTCCGAAAGCAGGCCGTAGCCGAGAAAAAAAAGAAAAAGTGGAAACCGCATCCGCGACCGAACGAAATTCGTCTCTTTTTTTTTTTGCTCGATGCCCCCGTCCGTTACACGTGGATACATTGTACTTCGCGCGGAAACGCGTAAATTTACAACACTCGTCCCAGATTTTTTCGACACCCTCGGCGAAAAATTTTTGCCCGTGCAAATCCTCGACCGATTTTCGCGCCCGGCCAGTGCAATTTCGTTTCGAGCCAGTAGACATGGGTATATACGTACATTCGTGTATTGGTGTATGGAGATAAATGAGGGGATGACTAGTACGGTCGGCAAAAAAAAAAAAGTTGCTAAGCGTCGCATCGCGTGTACCACTTGTATAGTGGCGCGTGAAATCTGCTCAATTGTAATTTCTGGTATGAATAAAATGGAAATTGATATTGCTGTATTGAAGTGCTGTACTCGTAGCGTCTGTACAAGGACTTTGGAATTTATTAACTTATTTTGAAGTGGTATTTCTCAATCAATATACACGTCTCAATGTATAAAACTTTGTCAGCTTGGCATTTACGTCACTTATCGATATTAAAAAATAGCTTAAAAAACAATTACAAATCATTTGTGAAAGAACAAATAAAATGATTAGGGCTCAAATTTTTGCATTTAGTTTTCTCTAACATTTAATCTTAAACTTTTTCTAAAACCGAATATTTTAGTAACTATTTAAATCTGATTGCTAATTAAAAAATCAAGGTAATTAAAAAATTCGTTTGGTTCCAATACAACTTCTTCTAATCATTATTCTATTATTTAATAATACAACAATTATTATTTATCTGAAACTTTTACCTTAACGACTGCTATAACATTCTTTTCTGTCTATCACAACTTCACAATTCACTATCAACCTAGTTTAATCCTTCTCTACATAAAATATTTAAGTACTTCATTAACACAGTACGTATATTCGAAAAAATTTAATTCAAAAACTTTTCACAAAATCTCTCTCTTTCCCTCTAGACTTCTACTCGCTTTATAAGACCAAAGGAACCATGATTTCGCTTGCGTACGTTAATAAACGAATGGACATACATATTGAAATCGGACATCGGTGCGCGGTGCCTCTAATCGGCCAAAGGCCAGTGTATAGCTGTGGTTGCACAGCGTCGGTGCACATAGCACAAACCAGATTGTCGTGCGCTACCGCCACTGCTTTGTCGGAGAGAGGAAACCAATAGAACGCCACTTCGGCATCGATATCAGCTGTCTCCGCCGTCTCACTCGCACTCACGTTCGCCCTCTCTCCCTCTCTCTCTCTCTTTCTCTCCTTACGACCATTGTCAACTGCAGGCGTCGGTAGAAGTGGACGCCTGTATCCGGTCGTAGAAGTAGACGAGAGAGAGAGAGAGAGTTGGTATTCTCGGAATTTCAGGTTTTCGAGAGGAGGAGCTAGATGTAAAGGAGGACGACGAGAATTTTATAGTTCTGAATAAATGAGGAGAAAAGGTGAGGAGGGAATGTGGATGCGATAGTTTGTAGTTGGTGCGAAGTTTGCATGGCTTAATATTGTGCTTCAAAGTTGTTTGCTTGAAGCGTAATTACAAAGACAAGCTTGCGCGCAAAATCTACGGAGTTCAAAATTAAAGTACAGATAGGGGAAAGTGCCGTTGTTGCTCGACATGTAAAGATTAATTGTACTGGTACATGATTTAATTAATATTTCTATCGCAAAAATCAGTAAAACACACAATTCATATGATAAATTCAAAATTAAAATAGTTTTAAACGTATAGTTATAAAAGATTAAACGTAAAAATGCATTTTCTAATTAAAATTCAATCCAATTAGTAAACCACAAAATTCATTTGCGTATATCTGATTTAAAGATAAATTCAAAATTGAAATAATATTATCAACGTGTATTTGATAAAGGTTAAACATATAAAAATACATTTTCTGATTAAAATTTCATCGAGTTTAATTTAATTTTAAAATTAAATTGTCTTTCAAAATTTTCCATCGCAATTGAAACCATAATTAAAACAACTTATTGAACTTTAATACATTAAACATTTTCTATACTTTAAAATCAAACTAAACATTACTTTTACCTCCATTAAGCATTTATCGAGACCTTTAAAAGAGTATTTCAAAAGTAAAGAAAGAAAAATTTCCGTACACTCGATGCGTATTTACATTGTTAAGACTGAACCACAATCTTGAAAAAAAAAAAACTGTATTGAATATCCCGCAGCCCTTATGAAATTGCCTCGTTATTTCTTAATCATCACAAACATTCGTATTCATATCCCCCAAGCCTCAACATCTTCAAAACATGAAGGACCAGCTCTCAAGGCCTCCCTCATCGAACCCTCCTTTTTTTTTCTCCCCCGATCCTCAGCATCATGTTCCCCTCTCGATACCTTCCTACTCTTCCCTTACACACCTGTCATCTATATACCTCAGCAACGTCATCTTTCCTCCGTATATACACCGACGAATTCAAGTACCTCTCTGGTACCGTCGTCCCTCTTTGTTCATCCTTCCCGCCAGGCCCACTTGACGTCGCTATATACATCTATATATACACATACACGTTCCTCGTATACTCCAGCTAATTAGCGGCCGCTCAAATGCACAGCCCCCATGAAGTAATCGGATGCGGCAATTACTTTCACTATGGGAGGGGAAAGCATTCGCGCACGCGACAATGAAATTCTCGCTAATTGCGACGACTACGAGTCGTTCGCGCGTACGCTCGTACGTGGCCGTAATTTTAACGTGGCGCCTGGATAAAAAAAAAAGTTGATTGGCCTTTGAAGTGAGCGATTCGATGGGGTTCGCCATACGATGAGAAAGGATGGGTGCGAGGTCAATTGGTTTCTGTCTGTTCTGCGTCGTTGCAAAAACTGTTCGTTTCAAGTAGTTATAGAAAAATTGTTATTGTTTGAATAATGCCTTGATTTTTAATGATATTACTTTATCAACGTATTGGTAAAGATTAAAATGATTTGATATTATGGAAAACGAGTGTTTAGAACAAGAAAAGTCGTTTTTACGAATTATTTAGTTTTGTACTGAATTTCATTACGATCTTTTGCACTTTTCATAGCTTTAGTCTCATAAATTTTATAAGTTTATTTGAAAAACTGATAATTTTACTAAGCAGTAATATGATTTTTCCAAATTATTATAAAGACCAAAAAACTGAAAAAAAAAATTTTCTATTCTTGTCCAATTCAAATCCAGCGTTATATAAGATTTCATAACTTATCCTAAACATCAGCATTCCTATACCCGCAGTTCGTACGAATTCTTACGAACCTCACCACAACCTTCTCCCGTAATCAGCTAGAACAAGCGCGAATCTCACCCTTCACCCCACGCGCAAACACACCCTACAAATTTAATACCCGCAGATCCACCGTTAAACTTCCCTACACTGACGCTTAATCGGCAAGTTCACGCGAATATGCGTGCAGCATTATACGCGTTCTCGCGGATATAACAATGAACTCCTCCTCTGTTTCACCCTCACTACCTATACATCCAAATTGTTTCTCCCTCACATGTGTGCACGTACCTAGAAATCATCCATTCGAGGAGCTGTTTTATTGGCCCTCAAGCTCGGGGAACAACAATATCTCGCGTGCGCACGTGGATTTCGATGTTCCGTCTACTATGCGCGTAATTCGGCCCTTCTGGCACATACACGCGCGTGTCGAGTAAATGCCGAGAATGCGTGGTATGCGCACGTGAGGTAGAGTATAGGTATATATACAGCCGATCGTTCAGGGGTCATAATAATTTTCGCCCCTCCCTGACCTAAACGCGCACGCTCGCACTTTCGTCGTAATGCGCTGCGTCTTTAGTACAGCTGTACATATATATGGGCTCAAGAAGATGCGACCATGCGCAAAGACATATATATACACACACACACATATGTGTATTTGTATACAAGAACCGTGGTAGATTTTGAATATAAAATAAGTAGTAGATCTTAAAAAAAATTAAAATTTAATATTTTCTTGAAATAATTTAAAAAATAAATTTTTTCTATAAAACTTGCAAAATATTTGTTTGACAAATTACTAAGCATTAATCGTAATGAAACGACAATAAAAATAATAGTTTATCATCAACCTTATTTTTGTTTTAAGACGGTATTTCATCTTTAAGAAGAATGTAGAACGCTTATACTTAATTCAAGAACTGCAATCAAAGGTATTTGAAATGCAGCATTCACAGCTTAAGAAGCAGTTGAGTGTAAGTGTCTGAGTAAAAAGAAAGATTTCTGTAGGCTGTAAGACACGCTTAAACATCAAATCGCGCACTGACTATAAGCATTACATTTACTCTTAACCCTATAAAAATTATTTAATAAACAAATAAAAATGGAGCAACCTGTAGATATATTATTAACTGTTAATCTAAATTTATAATTAAGCATATTACAAAATATGAAAATTTCAAAATAACTTACCATGTAGCAGAATTTTAACGTTAAACGGTTTTTTTTCAACTTTATTTCCATGAAAATAAAATAAATTAAAGTACTCAGTTAAACGAACTAATCAATTTCTTCAATGACGGTAATACGAGTTTACTGTTTGTCGTAAAATACATTTGAACGAGGAACATGTTTTACTCGAAGTAAACCGAGGTAACCTAACAGCATTTACGTTTCCAATCATGAAGGTTGACATCTTCACAAAATCTTTACGAATACAATAAAAAGATAAATCAATTTTTATTCAATTTTAATAAGGCCTATGATAAATATTGGTCCATCCTATTTTGATATTAAACTTTTGTTAGAAATCACTGTCAGAAGTACCATTCACTAAGAAAATATTTATTCTTGCTTTCCCGAACCAATAATTTAATAAGAAAAAAAAGCTTGGACAAATAAAGTTGATGTCAATAATCGTTTATCTTTTTTACGAGCACTATAGTCATATCCATGCGCTTCACTTTTTTCATAGAAACGCAATCAACAGATATTTTAGACTTCATTACTGTCCTTTTTATTAACATTATCTTTCAGAAAGCATAATATATTATTTATACTAGATAACAGATTTAAATTCTTAATTTTGAGGTTAGGAGACAAATCGGAACAGCATTTATTTTGTAATTAAATTATTAGATACAAAATTTTAATTAACAGGGATATTGAATAATTTAATGATTATTTTATTGGTTTACTCAAATTCACATATAAATATTTAATTAATTTCTATATCAAAATAGTTTATTTTATATCAGAGAACATAGAGATATTGAACTATCAACCAATCGCATTGCTTCTTTAAATGCTTTACAACATCCGGTCATCTCCTTTTTTAAGAGAGAAATAAATCAATAAGCCATACAAATTTTGTTCAAATAAAATTAAATCATTTTTCTGTAACAGCAACTTCACATTGCACCGATCGAACATGGATCCTATTTTTACCTAACCCAATAAGACTTACGGAATTACTCGGCTTCGTTCCCTCCACTCTCGTGAGGTAAATAAGACGAAATTTCATAAAGAGAACCCCCCCGCCTCTTCCATACCAACTTCTTTCTTTTCCACAAACGAGGACAAAGGGCGAAGCTCGAAGAATTTTCTGCGATTTCCTGTTTTCTGCGCCATTATAGTCGGGGCTTCGACAACACGAGAATTTCAACTTGATTGCACTGATATTTTTGTGCCGACGACGACGACGACGACAACGACGAAGTCGTCGTTACAACGAACTCCTGACCCAAATATAATGAAATGCACTCGGTTTTGCGCTTCCGTAGACGTGTATATGTGCTCTTCTTGCGCGTTTCGAGAGGGAAAAAGTTTTCGAATAGATCGTCGGTGCTTCTTTCGAAGTGGAATAATGGGAGCTTCAGTGAAGCAAATTGTGCTAGAAGTCATTACCGTTGTGTAAATTACTGCTGGGTTGGTTTATATTTCTTTTAGTGTTTTTACGTGAAGATCGAACTGCAAGATTCAACACTAGTAGGATTCTGGGTTATTTGACAAAAATAAAATCAGTGATCGGTAAACTTGATGGCAGAAGAGCATTATTTTAAATTTTATTTTTATAAGTTTGTGATGATTTATATAAAACGGAATCTAACCACTTAAGACTGTTTTTTAATCTTTTTATAAATATTATTTATTAAAAGGATCAAATCATTGACTAAAAAATAATTCTTTCCCATTTTTCTCTTATTTTTGTTCTTGTACTGTAATATAATTACACATTTATTCCACTAAATAAAAGTACTGTTCGTACAAAAGTACTTATTAGAATCTCATCCTTCACATAATTCTCGAAGTAACAAAGACTCTCAGACCTAATAAAAATAATAATCATAACCATTCCAAACGATACCATTCTCGTGGGCAATTTATTCGCAACTTATCGTCATCTACGGTCTTTTTCCCTTCTCTGTACCGAAATCCACTCCCATTATCCACGACACATTTAATAAAAATCTAATCATCAACGGCCCGGGAAAAGGGAGGACCTCTGAGGACAAAAACTTTTTGACAGCTGCGTAAATCGTAAATTTCGTTCTCTCCCCTCGCGAACGGTGAGGACTGCGCAAACTTATATTGGGGAATGCATTTGTCCTCGTCCGAGTGAGCGCAAAAAGTATCGACGCCTACATTATCTCGCTTTTCCGGTCCTCGCTGAGAGAGAGAGAGAGAGGAGCGGCGTATCGCTTTCGATGTATTCAGAGTTGTTCGAGCGCGTCATGGGTGTGAGCGAAAAAAGCGCGAGCGTGTGAAAGCTTGCTCGACCCTTCAAAAGCTACCGATATTTGATATATTTTTTAATGTACAACTGGACAAATAAAAAATTGTGAGATTTAAAAAATCTCTGTAAATTACGCAGGATCATTTGAATCCATTTACATATATTCCAATTAAAAACTGAAATGTTTTGAACATCATATTTTTTAAATAAATTATTATTTTTTTATGCCAATATATATATGAATATCATAACATGAATTTGTAGGTTTATTTTCGTTTCCTTTAATTAAATAACGTTAATTTCTTTTATTAATATTTAAATCTTAAAATATTTTTTCTAACAAACTGACGTTTTTCGGAAGTTTATATTCTAAATATGGTGTATCGATATTTTTTATATTTACCATTCATTAAGTATAATGATTAGTTATAAAAACTAAAACCTCTCTTAAATTCTTAAGTTTCTCCGAAATCTAGAAAATGATAATAATACTCTTTCCGTAAAATCAAAAGTTTTTATCCTTCTCATGATCTACAAGCAATTAAATAAAATACTACAACTTTAATTTTCCCTTGCCTAAAAGTATAACCAATATTAAACTAAAATACTTCCTCCTTCCGTAACTCACTAGCCTACTCGCTATTTATAAACGAAATTTCAAACGCTGCTAGGCGCCTTTTCAAAAACCACTTCGCCCATCAAAACAAAATCGTCGAGCTGCATACTCTCGACGCGCGCACCATCACCCCAACATCCGGCCCATCGCGCCTGTACGTTCGTATTGGAACAGCTGAACCGTGAGAAATCGATCAAGCTTCGCGGCACCTGGTGCTGCGAAAAAAATATTTTCCACGCGCGAACTACCGACGCGTATATAGCAACTCGAGAACTCGATATAACACGCTTGCGCGCTTACACACACACACGCATATATATATATATATATATATATACTCATTTTGCGTGCCCCAAGGTAATGCAAAGTCGGAAAAAGGAGATGAGGAGCTGAAGTGAGATTGGATGTATATGGGGGAAAAGGAAGATGTATCGAGATTAAAATTGCGAGATCGTTGAATTCTTTTTTTGAAGGATTAATGGATATTGAGTGGATTGAAAATGTTTATTAGTTTAGTCGATGATGATAACTGATAAAAAATAATTGTTCAATCTTATTTAATTATATGAACCTCGGTCTTTGAATTTGAAATAAATAAAAACGTAACTTAAAAAAATGATGCTAATTTTTTTACCAGAATACTTTCTCAAAGTGTTTTTTAAGTATTGTTTAAAAATTAATTAAAATCTGCAACAAATTATCTTAATTTGCATCCACAATATTGAATTCATTCTTTGCCAAAAATCTATATTTTTCGAAAAAATTTTGTAAAATCCACTACGTGAATTACCAAAATATTTTGAAGCATGAGATGTAGTACAGGAGACTAGAATAGAACTGGATAATCTGTGAAATTGTTGATCTCTTAAAAAGTTTAAACACTCTTCAGAAAAGGGCATACAATCGACATATCAACAATAGACTCATGTAGACTGTAGAAGAAGTCAAAGATTTTCGAGCTCATCCGATTTTACCTTAATTTCCCCTACAACTAAAAATAGTAACTTATATTCTCAACATTTTTCGAATAATATTTTATAAAGTAAAATGATATTTACTTTTATACAAACGTACAATATTTCTTGGAGAAAATATCGATACTTGCTTCCATAAAAAGTTAGAAAAGCTATGGAAATTGACAAGTAACATAAATAATGTTTACAAATTTATGGCTGATCATACTCGAACTTTTCCACTTCGCCTTTGAAGAAAAAACGCAAAAAATAAGATTTTTTTCTGAATTATGGTCTTTCCAATTCGTATAACTGTCTAAGTTATCTTATATATAGAATACATGTTTCAACATTTTCACTCCATCCTTGTATAAACTTAAAGATTTTAAATAGTAACATAATACAGTGGTGATCAACCCTCACAATTTTATAATAATAAAATTATTAATGTTATTATTTTCTTAGATAATAATCATAACAGACTGAAACAAATAGTAATCAAGAGAACAAAAAATACAACAAAAGAAACTTTGCTATTTTCCTCGAAGCCAGACTGCAAGTCAACGACCCATTACGCGTACAGCACGCATAAGCAGTCGCATCTCTTCTATATATACATATAGCAGGTGTAGAGAAGATTTGCAAATCACATAGCGCCAGAGAGAAAAAGACGCACAACGAGCGTCGCGCTTGGAGGATGAATGACAGAAACACGAGTCTGGCTGTATACAAACCTAGCAGAGAAGAGAGAAGCTTCGTATTCCCCTCGCACAGTGATAACCAGGCATACGCAGGCGCGTATCGTGACGAAGCATACACGCGCGTGAAACGAGGAAGTTTTCAGAATTATTCGCAGACGCGTTAGAAGAGGAATATTGCTATACATGCGACTGTGTGTGAGCGAAAAAAAAAAGAAAAGAAAAAAAAAGAAACCTGCGTAGCAGCATTGTGATTACTCAGCAGCTCGCGCGTCACGTATATCCAACGAGCACGAGCACAAAGTGCTGTACACGGGGATCCTGATTCGAATTCATTTGTCGGCGGTGCGTAACTCATGGAGCGTATACGCATACTCGCGGTAGGAGAAGGAAAGAGAGAGAGAGAATATGGATTGTAAAAAGTACGAGGAAGCAAAGGGGAAATGAAAATGAGATTGGGTGAGGGGGGAGGAGAAGGGAGAAAAATTATGCGGCTGGAAGACAAATGGTGTGTACGACGCGAGTGTGAGTGCGCGAAAAGAGGAGGAAGAGAGGATGGTGAGTGTGGAAAGCTTTTATTTTGAATGCAGTCGTTATTTTTATGGGTTTTACTTTACTGCGCGGGTATGTGGTGGTTCGATGGTTGAGTTTTATTTTTTTTTTATAAAAATTTTTTTTTTCTTTTTGTGTGGCGAGGAAATATTTATATTTTGTTGTTTTGATTAATGTGAAAAATTTTATTGATTACTTATGCGCCTGTAGTTTACAATGGTTGTGCATAGTATAAGTAGACTGTATAAATAACTTTAAAGTCAGAATGCATGTTAGTATGGATCGATATAATACATGTGGTAAGGGCACCTTTTAAATAAATATTACATTTAATTTACATACTGGGGTAGTAACTATGTTACTGTATGGAAAAATATTACTTTTCTTTGTTTTTCGTATCTTATGCATGCGTGAATTATTATTCTACATTAAAGTAATTTGACAAGATCCTGATAACTTTTTTATTTAATAAAATTATGTTCATTCTATGTTTTCATAATGATTATAAAGGCCTCACACGTATAACTTGTTTTCCTCTGCTAAGATAAGCAATTGATTTTCATAAGTACTGTAGTGTAATATTGTGAATTTAAAAATTTGTATACAAAGTATATTTTATCGTTTAACAACTAAAGAAACAAAAATTTAAGCAGAAAAAATTGTACGAGCGAAAATAGTGAAAAGAAAATTGAAGGATGGAATTGATTTTTCAAATAAACCTGCGTTTCACTGAATATTATATTCAATAGTTGGATTTCCCTTTTCCAGTACCTTAAACAAACCCATTCGGAAATAGAATTTCAAATCGCTTTTAAAATATATTCATTGAAGTTTTAAAGTAAAATTCTATTTTTATAAGAAATATGCTTGCTCTCGGATTCGCACAAATATAAGATTGAAATATAAGCACGTGACAGTTGAAAATTTGTTAATCATGATTTATTTTTAGTAAAATTTTAAGTATAATAAAATACCGAAAGATTAAAACAAAATTCTTATCGATTAACCATTCCTTTCTACGAAATCGCCAGCTAGGAAAAATAATTTTCCATTTTTCTAAAACTACGAAAACCTCTTCCGAATATATATACCTTTCATTTCTCGAACGACCAACTTTTCAAAAAGAAATAGCGCCACTCATCACAAATATTTATCAAAACATGCAAACGGTCGCGAAAAAATATAGCAAAAACAGTCACAAAAGAAGTCGTAAAAAACACACACACCCACACGTTGGCAAAGAGAAAACCCACAGAAAAAAGCCTTGGTAACCACGACGAAGGAGACAAAATAAAAGACGAAGAAGACGAGCTCAGCATCCAGAGAGAGTAACGGACTCTCGAGTGTATCTCTCTTATTCTCTCCCTCTCGCATCGTCCCGCTAGACAACAATGAAAGCTCGCTCTGCGGTTTCCATCATCCCACGCGCAGAGCTTTCACTTTTACGCGAGAGCAAAGGGCTCTCACGCATAAATGCATTTTTTTCGGAAAAAAGCTCAAGCGCCTAACGACTGAATGTTTAAAGTTGACTACTGTATGCGAGAGTATAAGAGAAAGAGAAAGAAGATACGTTTGACGAGACAAGAGGCGCTCAGACAAAGACGTCGTCGTCGTCGTCGTAACGAGGAGCGAGCATTAGTTTGCGAACCGTCGAGAGTGAAGAGCAAAGACGTATGTATATGTGTATGTGAGCTATTGAGGTTCCGGGGTTAAGGGACTTGGAGAGTCGGAGGAAAGAGGAAAATGTTTAATTAATTTTTATACTTGCTTCGCGATCGAAGTCGAAGAGGGAGAACGAGAGAAAAGCGGAAAGAGAAGTACTTGCGGACTATCTTTGTGCGCGCTAGGTTTCTTTTTTTTTCAATGCGCTGGTATATACTATACAGAGTTGTTTGCTCCCTCGGGTTGGTGGGATATATGCGAACGCACGAGGCTTGTTTCGAAATATATGTATTCCTGCTGACTGGATGAGAAAAGCAGTATAGAGGTACACTCTTGCATTTAAATTAAGCCTGATATTCTTTTATTGAATTGAGAAATTTTGGTAGCTGAGAAATTGGTGCGATTCGGAACTCAGTTAGATACAAGTATATTGATGCATTTAAATTATTCAACTTTAAATTAGCATAACTTTAGGAAAAAATTAGTTTTATCGTTGCTAAGACGACGAATTTAAATCAATTTTATAGTACATTCATAAAATTAAGAAAAATTCTAATTATAAAAACAAAATTAGTATGGGACCAATTCAAGCAGAGTTTTTTATCTTACAGTGGAAATCCAACTATAAGACGAGAATGATTTCTTGTTTTTATTCTATTTATTGAATAAATATGTACCACTTGCACACTTCGTTAACAGAACCTAATAAAAAAATTATAAATCAAACAATGAAATTTACAGCTATAAATTGATGTTCTAGTTGAAATAAATTGATGCTATAGATAGTTTTGCAAACCTAAACGACCAATTTCACACAAGCTAATTGATTGTCGTTAAATTTATTGAATTATTAATACTGTTGTAACTAAATTATTCCTACAATTAAATTACCAATCATAGTCAAAAACAATGTCATATAACAACTCATCGAATCGTATAAAGAAATCTACTGTCGTCAAGATCCACCCCCGTTATCTGAACATTTCAATTAGACCTAAAGCGATTAACTTCACGCCTCCTCTGTTTCTCCACGTTTCTTCATGACATCGCACACAACTCCGCGTTTGGCTCTGAAAACGAAAAACTTTCATTAAAAATTTTATCCCCCAGTTACTTAAGCTTTACGAGCCATTAAAACCGGCCTTTAAAAACCGCATTCATCCATCACCTTCTACCCTCCACACACACACACTCACACACACACACATGAAACATTCGTGTACACACGCGCATTAATGCACGGGAGATCGTGCATGCGACTTTGTCACACGTAAAACACATGTATTTCACTCGCCCATATATATGTATATATGTATATATACACACATTCACGTACGCATGGGGCATAAAACGAACGAACGCTCGAGCAGACAGACGTGGCACTGAAATACTATGGGTGCGAGGCACTGAAACGTCAAAGCCCTATGGCTATTGCATCGCACTGCTGTCCGGAAATACGAGCATGCATTTATATATACATACATATATACATATATATATATATATATATGTATATGTGCGAGCACTCGTGCGCATTTACGCGCTTGTATACATGCAATCGGCGATAATTGCTGCGCTCGAAGTGTAGGCGAGAGGATACGATATGGCATTGCACACGTATGTATTATATGTAAGTGCGGAACGTGTGTTTGTATATATAAATGTATATGTATACGCGTTTGAACGAAGTACCGGAATGAGTTTTTTTTTTCGCGCTAACGCTGCAAAGTGAAATTCTAATACCGCGTGGCGGCGTTGATGTATAGTGATATACATATATGTATAATACGCATTTGTTTTTATAACGTGTGTTTACACTTGGTAAACATTGATATTTACATATATTAGCTGATTCCTATGTATGCGCGTTATATAAAGTTTCCCGTAGGCGTGCGTATATATAAACGAATTTTGCTATATGCATAGTCACTTAAGCCAATACTCGTATCTGGAGTGTATATAAACATATATTTCGGGAGGAAAATAAATACACACTTTGTATACATATATATATATATATATATATATATATATATACACGCGTGGCATTTCTCGTATATATGATGCTTATATATATATGCATTCATTTGAATCTACACACGTGGGCGATATCAACTCTAGAATATCGGCCGAACGAAGGCCTTTCCAGCCTTTTGCCTTTATTGAAAATTGTTTACCCGCCCCCGGTGCTGGCAAAGGAGAGGCCTCCAAAGATTGACCCTGTTCGAAAATTAACAAACTCTTTTGAAACAGCTGCGTTCTCGTGAGTACGTCGCCACGCTACGTATGTGTGTGTGTATAAATATATACATACGTGGATGGAAAAAGCATCGCGCGCACAAGGAAATACATTTATTTTTACTCAAGGCTCTACGTGTGAGCACTGGCGCGAAATATTTCGCGGGGCAGAGAAGTTTTAAAAATTACCTTTATATTTCCTTTTCGTTGCGTTTTCGTAAATAATCCAATACTTTGCAACTTACTTTTAGACGATCGAGTGTCGCTTGCCGCGGTATACGGTAAAACATGATTTTCGCGCGAACCTTTGGCGTATGTAATGAAAAATTTTTTCCAGCTATGTGATCATTGAGTGATTACGTTTACGCCGCTCTGAGGAAATCGTGGCTTGGTTTGTTGCTTTTACAGTTGCCCGCCAATTACGAGGGAAAGTTCTGATGCTGTGCAATGCACGCGCAAGCGCGCACCGTTGAACTAATTAATTAAAAACAATAAATATTTAGCGATAGCCGCGCGTGCGCGTGGGCGTGCGAGTGCGCCCCGTAATTATTTGCCGGTTTAATTTGGAGACTCAATTAGCCTTTGAATAATTTAATTAAACGTTTGTTGGATCGATTTTCAAAATGAATTACGTGGATGATGCACGAGTGCATGAACGAAGGCATGTTGATAATAATGATTACACTTTGCGCTTCGCCATTTATTATTCAGAACAATTTGCGATAAACAGGGTGCATCTAATTTTACAGTAATTCGACGTCATTCCATTTAATCACATTTCTAAAATTATTCTCATTTGTATCGGTACCACAAATGTAGAAAATTTAATTCGCTGGAAAATCATCCGATGAGTAATGTTATGACAATTCTTGTATTACCACAGAAATATTTAAAACTTTTAATAACTTTCAAATAAATAACTTATGCTAATTAAATTAAAATGAGTGTTAAACATCAAGTAATGAATTTTAATAATTATTTTTCTAACCAGTACATTAATTTATTAACCTAAAAAGTTCTAAAAGCCCAATTTGTGTAACCAAGATAAAACTTTTTTTTTAACTTTTGCTAAAAAAAACTCGAAAAAATACTAAATTGAATAAATTAACTTTATATATAAGCTTCTACATAAAAAAATTTCTCTTAATGCTTAAGACATTTATTTTCACCTAAATACATTTTGGAAAGAAGATAAACTAAAAATTTTCGAATTATTTATTTGTATCCCTACTGTTATATATTCTTATCGAAAAATGGCTGTATTTATAATTCATATACATAGATGCACCAAACATACTCTTGAAAAATTTTACTATTTTAATTATACTCTATTATAGTAAACAAATTGGAACAGCCATTTATTGTGTAATCAAATTATTATAGATACAAAATTTTAATCAATTGGGATAACTTAAGTAATTACAGTTATAAAACTTTATTACAAATGTATTTTTACTACTGTACTAATGTGTATGATTATAAAACAACAATCTACTGGACTGCAGTAGAATTTGGGGTGCAATTGAATAATTTAATGATTATATTTTATTGGTTTACTGAAATGCACGTATAAAT
>JAYJLV010000001.1:4368484-4383484 GCA_036873485.1 Torymus texanus | reverse complement strand
ATCTGTTGGTAGAATATGTATTATTCGATGCCTGCTGATTGTGATATATTAGGCAGATTTAATAATAAGTAACTAAGTTACTGAATGATGCGCTGCATTTGCGATTTTTCAATTTTTAAAGGTTGAAATCAATGGTACTTTAAATCAACAATCTCTTGTATTACTGCTTTTTTATTAGTTTTTAATTGTAAGATGTTTCGGTATATTTTCATAAGAAGGTAATCGTTAAATGATAAAGTGTATATAAAGAATAAACAAAAAAATTGAAAACGAATAAAATATTTATGGAAAATAGTAAAAGCAATTGTAGTGGATTGAAAACCGAGCAATGACTGGCAGAATGGTAATAAAGAGCATAGTTTTCAATGCTTCCAACAAAAACACCGTGCATACAATATTTTTTCATTGCAATGAAAATATCAGTAGAGTAGGAAAAAATATTAACACAAAATATTATTCTTTTCTGTTTATTTATAATTACAAAATATTCTTCTCGTTCGAATCCAATCGATTTTTATTTCCACAATCCGCATGCTTGAACATCATCCCAGAGTAATAAGATTCCACAATCTTTCTATGAACAAATGTGTTTATACATTCACACGACTCATACGCAGAAAAACTTATCTGTATAATACCCGCGAATTCCACATACACATACTCTAGCCGAAAACGCAACTCAGCGCGGAACACTGCATTCAGCGTCAAATCAATTCGACGCAAAAACTCAAATGGAACATATATATACACAGATGCACAGGGTGAGCGCGCATGCGCACGAAAAAGCGCGTCCGCTACCTACATGCGAAAACGTGAAATCTCAACAGCTGCGCTAATTCAAACGAACGCCACTGCTACCGTGCGATGCAAAGTTTGTACGTACAAACGTGTGTGTGTGTGTATATATATATATGCTGTTCGTGAACGCGCGCTCGGATGTTCCGTCAATTAAAGTTTCCCCGTGTGCGCATAGTGTCGACGAGCGCGCAAAACGTGTATCTGTGTATATAGTTTCCGTGACCTCGGGAACGATTTAAACTTGCGCAGGCGCATTTCTGTCCGATCAAGCGTGTCGAGATTTATAAACAGAAATGCAGGTTCTTTGCTATATAAGAGTGGGGATGGTTTTGTCGAAGTTAGTTGTTTATTATATTAGAGAGGGAAATTTGTGTATTGGGTGTGAATGGTAACAGATAGTATATATATATATATATATATATAATTTTCAAATTGTAGAATACTTGTCTGTCATTTTTATTTAATTCCTATATGTATCTGATGTTGGGACATTGAGACACAAGTTAAAGTGGTATATGTATGTAGACTGCAACCTGTTTAAAGGAAAAATGAATTAATC
The DNA here is from genome assembly GCA_036873485.1 of Torymus texanus. NCBI lineage: Eukaryota > Metazoa > Arthropoda > Insecta > Hymenoptera > Torymidae > Torymus > Torymus texanus. Next base: position 4,382,127 of record JAYJLV010000001.1, on the reverse strand, counting down.
GTTTTGCAGAATTTTATACTTTTTTAGCCATTTATGTAAGTATTAAGATACTTGTACATAAAATAATTTTATTAATAATAAATTAAGGCAATAAATTTTGTAGTGCAAACTGGAAATAAATTTTCATTGAGCAGTAATTTATTATGAGCAATAATTATTCTATTTTTTCTAAAGTTATATACTTTTTTTAAAATTCATTATCTGTCCTTTTCTTAAACATATGAATATTATATAAACTCGAAAGACACATGATTCTCAGAATTGATTTATAAAGCACAACTAATTCTGAACTAATATTTATAGCATTTTACATTATTTTTCTAGAACAATATCTATGCATATTTTAAAACCATTCAAAAAATACAGAAATTCTTATAATTCAGTGCAACCTCAATCTCCGTTTTACCTCACTAGAAAATTTTCCAATAACGAACTCACCGGCAAATTCACGCCCCACCACGCATCGCTCGCTCTTCATGGATTATTTTAATTAACAGAATGATGATTATCGCTCGCAGTCAACGCTCGCCTCGCGAACTCAGAACGACCAAAGACAGAGAAATAAAATCTCCAAAGAAATTCTGCGCACTACTTGTGACGCAGAGACCGACGTTTAATGAGACACCTCGACGCGCACGCGCCCTGCGATGACGCTTCATTATTATAGACGGAATCGCAGATGAATATTAATTACGTTGAAATCGCGCGCGAATATAACGAGGCGATTCCCACCTTCCGAGACGCTCGAGATAAAAAGCAATGACGACGACGACGAGGAATATATATATATATATATATATATAACTATATATAATACGCGCTTGCATAGCCATTTCCATCATCCCAGTGACGGCGATATTTCCCGGCGTAGCGGCATTGAAATATAATTTATCAACATCACGCCGGATATCGCGCGCGAAATTTGCATATCGTCCGCGCGAGCCTGGCTACAGTTCTCCAGAAGAAGAAGAAGAAGAAGAAGAAAGGGTGAAAAATGATATAGCACGGTAAAGGCAAATATAAGACTAAGAGAACCAGGGTAGATAGGGGGAAAAATGCAGATGGGTGCCTTCCACTGGTGAAATGAGCCGCGAGAGAATGGAAGATTGAAATCCGGTGACGTAAGGTGCTGGTTGGTAGTCCAGGGTTATAACGAAGTATTTAATCGGTGTCTTGTGATAAAACGGTGATGCAGATAAGTTTTTGTTCCATTACAAGAAATTTAAGAAAAATGAAGGAACGATCATTTGTAAGAAGTTGTAACGCGAGTATTCGATATCGTAACTTGCAGAAATTCAAGTATGAAATATCAATTAATAGCTAAATTTAGAAGAGATAAAAAAAAACAATCTATTCAATTAATTCAATTTTCAACATTTATTATATATAAATGTATTTTAATATTTGTGGCTTTCAATTATAGAACCAATCAATCGAACCCTAAATAAACGACAATATGTTTCATTACGAGGAAACAATAACAAGGACAGAAAATAAAATGGGGATATTGATAGAAGAATTAAAAAAGCGACGTAAACTAAACAATGCATAAAATATTAAAAGAGTGAAAACGTAAATATTAAAAGGCAGAGGGAAAACATGCATAGAAAGGGATGGAAGAACAAAGCTCAGAGAAATAAAATGCGATGACTCAGCGTCGTCGAAGCTTATCAAATGCGTTCGATTCGCAATGGAAGGACAAAGCGGTTCGACATATCAAGAGCTGCTAAAGAAAAGCCGCCAATTGTTCGAACCAGTGTTCTACTTTGTCTGACTTAAAATATTTCATATTCTTTAATAAAAGAAAACTAAATATTATATTATGATTATACGGTGGTAACTTTAAGTAATCATATGTTTATGGAGATGTTTTTAAAATAGAGGTTCAAAAAATGAGTGTAGAAACGAAGAGCAAAATATTTTAATGAATTGGAAATAATTGTTACGTAAGAGAAGAAAACGGAGTGGATGAAATAAATAAGTCGCCTAAAAAATATGCGACAACCGGGACTCGAACACACAGACCCGCGGATTCTAATCCGGCACTTTACCAACGGAACTAATGTCGCCAGGCTTACTGCGCATCTTATTCTTATCGTTATGCTGACGCGTCAGAGCTCGGATGTACAGTCGAGTAGCTGAGCTCACGACATAATCAATAAATTTCACCAAGGATAATAATAAAATAAAATCAGCTTAAAAACTAATTTTTTTAGCTACAACTCATCATTCACCAAATAGCCGATTACTCTCAAAATTATTAAGCAAAATGAAAATAAGGATTACTTATAGGACGAAAGATTTCGTTTCCATTCATATCGAAAAAATCTTTGACTTTTCGACACCATAAAGGAATTAAATCACTTAAGAAATTAACGCAATAAACAACCAACGGCCCCTTTATCACTTGCCATTGTATCTAATTTAACGAACTACCCAGCACTTTTATTAGAAGAGCTTGCTTCCAACTATACGCGTCGGAAGACATTTATTAAGAAGAAACGTTCGCTCTCACCCCCTCCACTCTCTGCTCTCTCTTTCTTTGTCCCCCGATGCATCGGCCTAAGCCTGCAGAGATTTATGCAGCCAGCGGCGGCTGCGTATAAATCGGCCGGCAAATCGAATTAAACGAGAAACGAAGCTCTTCGATTTTCGCGCGACGGCGAGCCGAATGAGAAACAAAAAGGAGATGACAAATCAGCTAAGGAGCGAGGCAGGAATGGAAAAAGAGAGACTTTTTCTACTCTCGCCCTGGTTTTTCGGAAGAGGCACATTGGATATTCGGGTCGAACGGTCGAGCGATAAATCCATCGGTAGGAAATAAGGTTGCCAGTCGCGATTTACTCTCTTTATACGCCTGGGGAGGAGAGAGGAGAGAGACTCCCCGGTCTTTCTTTTTCGACTCGCGGAGGTGTCCCGCTTTGCGAGATATCGTGGTGGCATCTTTTGGGAATGTCGCCTCGAAATGGTAGCAGATCGATTTCTTCGTCTTTTGGCGGTTAGAAAACGAGGTAAGTAGGTGGAGATCATTGATGTTGAAATGAAAAGATTATGTGTATAGTTTAGCTTGTCATAACTACAAATAATACAATCATTATATATAGGATAATTATAGTTATGTACTAATATCAGATATCTTTGGACAAAATATAAATATCAGTGTTTTGCTTTTTAATAAATAACAAAAATTTAATAACAAAATATTATCGTAAAATAGCTGAAAAATAGTTCACATCATGCCTGACGTAATATTGGAGTTTTCTACTTATACAATATGGATGTTGTTTTAATACTGATAACATTTTCATTAAAATATATACGATAATTACATACAAATATTTTAACAGTTAAATATTAAATTAGAACTTACTCGTTTCAGAAGTCATTGATAAAAAATTAATTTAATTTCTGCCGTCGATTTTATATATTTTATTTCCAACGTATATTACGTCAAGCTCAATAAGCAGTTATTACAAATGCTTTAATTTTTTGCTTTAAAAGTTTACTTATAAAGTCGATGGGACAATGAGATATTTATACAGTAAATTCATTTTTAAACTATCGTATCGCTTCAACGAATTGCGATTTTATCGTAACTAGAAAGAAGAAGTAGTAGAAAAACGATTACCTCAATACACTAACTTAACCTCAATACTTAACTTTATTCCGTAAATTTACGTTGAAAGTTGAATAATAAAATATTCATTTTTGAAAATACTTTGAAAAATTAATAAAATAAACAATAGCTGTATAAATATTATTTACTGAAATACCACAAGTATATTCAATATGTTACAGAGATCTACAGGGCATTCAAGTGCATCAAACATTAAAAATACTAAAGTTATCATCATTTATTCCACTTTTTCTGAGACGAAATAAATAATGCTTTTATAGACGCTGGATATAAACTACCATTCATGATTATCAGGTCTCAAAAATATATTGAACCTCTTATCTCATTTAACATACTACAGAAACAACAGCATCTAGTGCTGTTAAGGAAAATTATACTAACTCTTTCCGACACATCATCATTTTTCTTGCCTGCCAATAATCGGGTTTTCTTCCCTGCTTCCTTCTATTACATTTATTATTTTTTGATACAAAATTTATGAATCAGTGAGTCAATTATAAAACTTTTTTCTACGTACATAATTGAAAGATTGACTCGCTACGTACTAGACAAAGGTAAGTTTATTTTAGTCAGTCCCAAAATTTCATCAAATTTTTATACTCTTTTTCCTCCAAGAAAAAACTCATTTTTCAACGCAATGCAACATGCCAGAATATTTCTTCATCAAAATTTGAATATTTATCCTTAAATTTTCGTTATTTTTAATCAATATATTCTGTCGTTATAAAAGTAGAAAATTTTTCATTAATTTGGAGTCATTTTACAAAGCGCAAAATATTTGCTGTAGTATATTATTATATTTAAAAAAAATTTTGCTGTTTACATACATGTACACGTATACACAAACATATATATATGCTGTATATATTACGTGTCGAACACGAAGAAAATATTTCTTCATATTTATAAATATTTCCGTCAATAATGTGTTACGAGTGAGAACTCGCCGGTAAATAAATAAGTAAATGACTCGGTGAATAATCGAACTCCGGACTTTTTGTACTACCTAAGCCTTCATATTGCAACCCGATCCATTCCGACACATTGTACATTATATACTCACACCTAACAAGTATTAATAATTGTTTTAGAGACATTTTTGTCTGAAAGACTTCTTATTATCGATTCGAACCCGCTTTGAGAAAGTAATAAGAGAAAGTAATGACTTTTTAATGATATAATACTATCAATTTATTAAGTTTTAGTTAAATAGACAAATATACCATTCTAAATAATGCGAATGATATTAACTGAAGTTATAAATAACAATGATTCAGAACTTTGGCTCCCTCGACGTTAATACCTTCCTCCTCCTTCTTCATTTACTTTCTCATATAATCACGAAGAAGAAAAAGAATGTCCGCCTAATCCTTTTTTACGGTCGAGCTTTCACCCGTGAGCATCTCAACGTCACGGCGCGACGACGACAGGTTACAAAGTTGAGGAGCGCTGACAATCGACGTAGATGTAGCATCCGGAGGCGCACCACCGGATCGAGACCGGGGAAATGAAGAGAGAGAGAGAGAGAGAGAGAGAGAGAGAGAGAGAGGAAGTGAGAGTGAGGATAAAAAGAACGAGAAAAGGCAAGATGCTTTCAGACTGATTACGATTATGGGGCAAACCTGTCCGAGGGATATATCCGAGGACTCGGATATGTCGAAGCCGAGTAGCCTGTCGTCCGTTTCCCTCCTCTCGAGAGAAAAGAAAGAACCATATATATAGTGTAGTTCCTTGCCTTCGGACCGAGAGACGAGAAAGAGAAATTTCTCTGGATTAAGGAGTTGTCGTCGGATTATTATTTTTATTTGAATTATTATTATCAATCACCGTTGCGTAAAGAGCTGCGGCTACTTTTTTGGAACGAAAGAGGTCCTTTGTCTCTGCTTATCTCCTCCGGTGGTCGGAGCTTTTCTCCTCCCGGCTAATCTTATAAGAATCACAGTGGGAGTGGGAAAAAATATTTACTGTGCGCGTTTCTTCTAAAAAATAAACGAATTAATGTAAAAATGTTTGCTATAAATGAATACATTGTTATCATTAATAACAATAATGTTGTTGATTGTTTATGAAGTTTGAGTTTATAATCATAGTAACAGAATCATCAATTGTTTATTTACAATATGTTCAATATAGAGAAAATAATTCTTTTTCACATAGTAACCCACGAAATATTGACTTTTCCTCTGTTAAAAAAGAGATAACCGGATGTTGTGAAGCATTTAAAGAAGCAATGCTATTGGTTGATGGTTTAATATCCGGTCTAAATAGCGTCAAAATTAAAAATGATCTCTGATATAAAATAAAATATTTTGATATAAAAATTAATTCAATTATTTATATGTGCACTTGAGTAAATTAAGTGAAGCGCGTACAGCACGCATGGATATAACAAGTATTTTAAAAACAGAAACAGTGGATTACTAAATAAAAACGTCACGAGAAAAAGAAATCAGTATGTAGATTAAAAAATGACCTTACAACTAGTTTTACATATTTAATATCCAAAAAAATTGTAATTATAGAGTTCTTATAAATTATAAATGATAGTACAAATTTTTGAAAGAGCGAATACCGAGTGCACCGTCCTTCGAAATTAAAATTTATATACTTTATAAGATACGCCTAGTGTCGGAAATTTAATCACGTTCTAATTTTAACTGAACGTAAAATAAATTTATTTAACTTATAAAATTTGAAAATTTGAAAAATTATAACACTTTCTCTCAATTACGTATATTTTATTTGAAATATTATTTTTTTAAATTATTCATTCTAATTAACTTTGAAAAAATCCGAGAAACTGAATTCTCCACCATTGAGTACACAGGCCTGAAACTTCTAAAACGAGCAAAATGTAATCCACGTTGAAAATTGAATTACCAACTTGCCGCAAGCCCGTTGATGGACCTCGATTGAAAAATTCCTGGTACGAAACTTTAGCCGAATTTTCTCTCCTCTAAAACAAAAATCCCTCGCGCCCGTTAAAATAATAATCCAGCTCTTCAACTTTCAAACTGCGATTTCTCACGCCTCTCTGCGGATAACACGACTATCTCTATACTCTTGTAAGAAAAAAAAAATTATCTCAAGGAATTACGCTCTATTTAACTCTCAGAGCGCATACTCAATGTTTTTATGAGATCTCGCGTCTCAGCTGTACGCTGTCGAACGAATATTATAATTCGCGGATGGATCGATAAACGACGCGAGCAATGATAAAGTTCTCGGGGTCTACGCGTGCTTCAGTTACGTTGCTATATGTACGTGAAAATCGACTCTCGAGACTTGCGCACGCCTCCGCGTACACGCGAGCGAGCGTCAGTCAATTTACGATCTATAAAACGCGGTACATTAAGTGCGCTCGTAAAACGTTACTTAACGGCGTTTAGTACATTAAAACCATACGGGAATCGACGCTTTAATCCCCCTTCGTACCAACCTGGGGGTGTATATTTTACCCGGGAAAGACGGTGCGTTAACGGCATTGTCGTCCGTAGTGATTTTTTCGCACGCGCGCGTGTTGTGTATATATATGTATATAGAGGATGAGGTAGAGCATGGATTTTAAAATCTTTCACGCGGCAGGCAGTTGATATAGAGAAGCGCTATGGATTTTCATTATGAATAATAGTGGGATGGGGATGGATGGATTTTTATTACAATGAATGTAAAAATTTATCTGTCGAGTGAAGGGCTGTTTTCATTGATTTTATTGACGTCGAAGTATTGGAAGGTTATAAGAATTATATTACGAGGGCGACCTGAACGTTCGTATGGATTGTGATAGCGAACAAGAAATTAATGCATATCAAATTTTTTTTTATATAAAAATTGTTATGAAATATTATAAATAAGAGAAATAATGCAAATATACTATTATTACTTTTTAGCTATTGTGTGCTTGAATATATAAATCCTGCATTCATAAATTGACGTTAATAACTATCTTTGACATTTATTTTTTTTTGTTTTTAAATCTTTCATGATATAGGACATTTTATACACTCTTTTTAAACTAACTTTTAAACTTTTTATTCTCCACAATCTCATATACTTTTCGATATCACGAAGGCGAAAGAAAATGTAAAAATTTACGACAGATTTTCCGGAACATATGGCGAATAAAAAGCCTGGTAGACTGTCTATGCATACATTTGATATACCTTTTCTTACTTTTAGTTTAAAAACGGTACCTTATAGATCTTGCAAAATGTGAACAAGAACAAACATAAAACTTCAAATATACTTCGTTCTTCGCATTTATTGCTCCCTACTATCCTACATATACATATAACAACTACCTCAATCTCTTTATTCTTCGTTCTGCATTTATTCCTCCCTACTTTCCTACATATATAACAACCACTCGAATCGAAATAAAAAAAAATAGTTATACATTATATTCGTACAAAACTGTTATTCCACAACAAGACACAAGCACATCACGAAATAATTGCCATTACCAAACCTTCTCCTACCCCCTTAAAAAAACACACATACACATCATGGCAACAATAATAACGACCAACCCCTTTTTCCCCATTACGCAAGCGGCCATTATTTTTCCCAACGGCGACTCCATATACACACATAGCCCACGTATTCACACACACACATACATATCAAAGCAAAGCAGAGCCGATGAAAGCAACGCGCGCATATAACTCCATCGCGGGGCACGCGGGAAAACTGTCTCTCTTCGTGTGCGCGCGCAGAGTGTCAACGAGCTCGCGCTCCGTAACTAATGAAATATCACCGGGTAATACTAATTTACCCTGTGTAGCGATGGAAGAGAGAGAGAGAGAGAGAGAGTTGGAAAGGGGATGAGTAAAACAAGCTGGCTACCCTCTTAATTGGACGCGACGAGACAGCGTCGTCGCTAGTGTGCGACTCTCCCCCGCGTGGCTTTTATACATGAAACGTTACGGCTTGTTACCGGGAGTCCGCTTTTCAGTACGGCCCGATACAAAAAGGATCGCGAGGTCGAAATTAAGTTATTACCGTTCGCCGCGGTATCTGTTGGCCTCTTCGCACGTATATATACGTATGATGCGTAATGAACGTTATCGAGTTTGTATTACCGAGAGATGGAGAGAAGTGCGGGAATTATGGCTTACAGAAGTATGTATATATAATATATGTGCGAGGGTTGATGAAATTCATATTAAGGGATGTATAAGTTATGAGTGGTATTGGTTTCTATATGTGATTTCAATGAGAAAACGAGCAGCTATAGGTATTATAAGTTAAATGTCGTAAGAAAAGTAAGAAAATAATAAGGTCATTGGTTAAGTATTAACGGGGAATAGTTATTTCAACGTAAGATTCAAAATATTGAATATGCTGACATACAGCATCTGAAGAAAAATTGATGACTTGAAATTGTGGTATATGGAAATTTCATTTATGTGGAATTAAATTCCGTGGCTTCCCAGAATAACCGAATAAGTCCACTTTTTTTGAAAATCGAGATAACACCGGATTTTTTATCTTCAAATAGGACTTTTTCATTTACTACTTACAGTAGTAGCAAAAATATTGCCGTAAAGCTACGATTCACCCGAAACGTAACCAGATAAGTCCATTTTTTAAATTTTGTGCCCGGAATAACCGGATAAGTCCATCATTTAGTTCGTTTATCGTAGATATAATTAATTCTATCTATTCTAATTGCTATACTCTTTCAAATTATACGATAACATTTTCAAATTTTACGATATTAGTAAAATACAAATAGTCGTAAATTTAATAGAAATGTCAAAAAAATAGAAATTTCTTTAATAAGTTAGAAGAATTCATTGAACAATTGCTAATTTTGTAATTTAGTGACCCGTTCACTATTAGATAAATCCACAGTTCCCGGAATAACCAGATAAGTCCATACTTTTTTGAGTTCTTGCTCGTTTTGAACGCATCAGAAAATGTATAATATGTTCAAACTAGCATGTAAATATGTGTTTTGAATGTGTCAATTGACTAGTCAAGTAACGCGACTCATCTCGTTTCTTCCGATCTTTCATATAAGTTTGAACATTAAAACCCGTTTTTCTCAGAAACTCGAAAAGTGGACTTATTCTGTTATTTCGGGAAGCCACAGAATCAACAAATTAAACATTTAAAATAAAGATGATCCTTGGATTTATTGAGCTTCAGAAATAACCTTCGAAACGTCTACCTATACAAAGATCGAAAAATTGGACAAATTAATCGAATCAATAGATATCATGTCAGTCGAAACTGTTCAGAAATATAATTACCAAATGTCGATGAGTAATTAAATAATCCCAATTACTAATGTAATATCAGGAGTTATCCATAATCCAGTGCTTTGGCAAACGTTCAAGTTCTAAAACAATAAACTTATTGATCTCGTTAGCTATTGTCCACATTTACACTCGTTATGCATGCAATAGACACAGAACCATTATGTACTGGGAGAGTACAATATGTATACTCGTTGAACAGACCTATATAAAATTAATTTTTTCATAATTCAATGCGTTATTGAAATTCTACATTATACTTATTTGCAGGAATCAAATTATTATTATTAAACCTCATATAATATTCCACAAATAATATCCTGCCAACAATATAATATTAAACGCTGCTATTAAGCCGAAAACTCATGATTTATAGCTAATGAAACATGCACAAACAGCTTCTAATAATGCGAAATTAACGACCGTAAATACCCTCTAATACACCCGAAACCTCCATAAAAAGTCTAATATTTCGACAGACTCACACCCACACCAGCCCTTCCCTCCCATTACATAAAAACCTAATCCAGACCTGGCAGACTCTCTCTCTCTCTCTCTCTCTCTCTCTCTCTTTCTCTCTCTCTCTCCTCTCTCTCTAAATGGATCTTCATAAAAAATACATTCCAAAGCCATTTGCAGCGTCGGCAGCCGGAAGTGTGATGAAACATTTTATATACACTCTCTCGCACCTTAGCGTGCTACACTCTCTCTCTCTCTTTCCCGTGGGTATAAACCGCGAGAAGCTGCTGTGCGCCTTGGATTATCGATTCTATGGGTATAGTACTCGCATGTAGTATATTAAGTGAGCTTTGTATAGCGCAAACCCATCAATGCACCATCGCACACAATATAAGGCACATATAGGGACCGTTGGTTATTTTCCAATTAAAACCGACGTTCATAAAAAAACACCGCGAGATAAATAAACATTGGCTGACCACCATGTGCACGCGTATTACATGCGAGTTAACGAGCACTTGTTCGCTTATTGCTGTACATGTGCATGTGTATATGTGTATACACAGAGATGGGAGAATTAATTAGCGAAGTAAACTCCCGCGGGATGATGGAGTTGATTCAAAGTGCTGGAGTATATATACGCGCGCGCTGCAAGAAGATTTTCCGGAAATCTGATATTGTAATTAAGTGTTTGGATTTCGCGGGATTAAATGGTGTATAGCATTTCGAAAATGAAAGATTTCTTTTTGTGTAGAATAAGATTATTTTAATAAAGTTTTACTTGCCATTGAATGTTTGAAAAATATAGTTAACCTTTTAATTATTTGGTTCTCACTTGAGTACATAGAAAAAGAATGTATGTTCGTTAGTGTTAATAGAGGTTGAATGAATAATATCATTTACGTAAAATAATTGTTTGAAAAAGGGTATGTTAAAAAAAAAACTCAGAACATTATTAGAATAGGAAATGTTATAATAAATTTTGTAATAGGTAAATCAAAAGAATTATTTTTATCTAAAGTTAAATTAATTCAGAAAGAAAAAGATTAATTTTGATTTAAAAGTCAATGAAGGATAAAAAGATGAAGAAAATTATTAAAAGTTTAAATTTGCAGTAATTAATTTTTCGTGTTTATTCAAATGGAAATAAATGGACGCAGTAATATCTCAATTATGTATAACTGGGTTAATCGTAACCTCTAAAGTGCATATTTCCTTGCTTGGCAGAAATTTGGGAACCAGTGCCAAACCGACTATATGAATGATTTCCCGGGAACACCATTTGTTTTAAAGTTAAACCGAACTCGCTTCATATGTATTGCGGAATCCGCTTATGTGTCTAATCTCAGTTTAGTTTCATGACACAATATAAAAAATAGATCTTGCAAAATAGAAAACTGTTTGTATAGATACAATAATCAAAATTCAAATAGCTATGCTATTCTTCATACTTTGACGTACAAATGCAAAATTGACGTTTTGAAATGAATATTTGCGCAAATACAAATTTCAAATATCTCACATTCCGATTTACAGTTGTGGGATTTCAGCTTTCCATCTAAAGTATGTCAGTAGATTTACATTTCACATTTCTATTTGAAATTAAGAGAAATATAGGATTTTAAAATTTCCATAATCTTTCATTGAGTATTTATTTATAGCAAAATCAAATATTCTTTACATCAATTCTTTACATTTTCGCGCTTACATAAATATATCAATGAATATATAAACAACTTGTAATCACATATATATTGATTTCTAACATTTTAAATTGAATAATAAATGTATTTTTGGTCTAATGATAACATTAAATATATACTTGTTTATATTTAATATTTTATTGCGTAATAAAAAATAATCAATCCAAAAAACCAAATATAGGAAATGCTGTATTTTGCCTTTAACAACATCGATTAAATATAACTGTAATTTTATTATCAATAAAACTTTTGTTGTATGTATAATTAATAACATAGAACTATCTGTTAACAGCACACCATTTACAAGTATGTATTTAGATAAATTTAATGTAAAATATTTTCAACTCATTTTACCCAAGAATATAGACGTTTGATAAACTTTTTTTCTTACAGTATGAATTATCATATATAAAATGAAAGCCGCGCTGTCAGGAAAGTGAGGCTAGTAAACAATAGCAGCTATGTTTCACTGTAATGTTCTATATGCTCAGTATACAATCATGTTCATCATCCCCCTGATGCAGTTCATATATACACCGATGATACAATAGAGTCGCTCATTAACTCCATCGTGAATACATCAGTCCAGTCGCGGTTACAGACATCTTCTATATGGCAGAGTAGGATCGCCCTTGGAGAAAGTACGCGATCAGCAGCGACGAGAAGAAAACGGAAGCGAGCACAAAGAGGAACTTTTCAGCGACCAACGTCGAGGAGTTTCCTCAACATTGTGCTAAATCGATGCTACCTTTTATCGAAATCCAAGCCAGCCTCTGAGAAACACTACCTAGTATGCAGCGTGCTATGAGAGCGACTGACGCTCACCAATGCAGAGTTTGTAGAATTAAGCTATTTTTATCTTTGATTTTAAATATATCATATTTGGATGAACTTTTTTTACTCTCTAGAAGAGGATCAGGCTCGTGAATCACGGATTCAGCTGAAACTTTGTGATACATTTTAGGAAGTAAAAATACAAAGATTAGACTTCTAACTCTTAAATTGACTTTCCGACTGCCTTCATATTTTGTTGCACTTACGATACTCAATTTTCAAACTTTGGAGGAATCAACAATTTTGTAATTTGTAGAAAAACAAAAAAAAGGTTATTTTCTATAGTTTTATTTCCTTTTTTTTTAAATTATATACATCAAAGGTAATGATTATAGTTTTAAGAAAAGACATTTTTCAAGACTTTCTTTAAATTAAAACTAAAAATGTCCAGAAGTTTTTTTAGCGTTATTAAGCTTCAACATTGCAGCTTTCTTCATATTTTTACATCCAAGAATGTATCACACAGTTTGAAATGAATCCGTTGTTTTACCATCCCGTCTAGTGGAATTACAAGAGTTTGTTCATCCACTTACAATAAATGTTCCAACGACGCGAGAAATAACTTCACTATTTTAAAACCGCTACCAATTCTTTGACACTTAGCTTCCTCACACTGATTTATCGTTTTCTAATTAAAGTGAAATTCTAAAAATAAATTTTTCACAAAAAGAAATGCTAAAGAATTTCAATAATAAAACTTTTTTCTTTTTTTTCAAACAGATATTAATATCTATCACTAAATTTCAT
>JAYJLV010000001.1:4344108-4368384 GCA_036873485.1 Torymus texanus | reverse complement strand
TTACTATAAAATATAGTAAATATTTTCAATATTGTCAGTTTGTCCCTGCGTTACTACAATTATAGTAATTTTTACTAAAACATTTTTCTCAGTGTATTTACAAAATTTATGATAATTTTTTAAGCTCATAAAGATAGTCAAAACATCATTGTTGGAAACAATTATATTCTCATATTGTGACTTCGTTTGAAAGAAACAACTTCCTTTCGTTATAGCTTCTATTGATTTTTGAAAACATAAAACAATACTTCACGTCTTTAAATTTAATTTAAACAGGCTTTTAAATCAATCAGCTTTTTTAAATACTCAAAATTATTTAAAAAGGGGTTAAGTGGATAACCGCGTGTGTTCTGTGATCTATAAAAGATTAGTGTAATTTCAAATGTACTTTCACTGCGTATTTATGTTTCGTACAAAAGCATTAAGGGAATTAGTATAAGTTCACGCTAGAATTCATATGGGTTCTAAGTAACAATATTAAGTAGGAAACCATATACTCCAGGGGTGCACATACAAGAAGGGACTGAGATTTTTCTCTACACACTTTTATCTATAAATAAAACAAAAAAAAAGAATATAGAAAAACCTTATACTCCACTTTTTACCTTTAATAGCACATCATCATTCTATATTTATAGTATATATGCGCGAGAGTTATTTTTAATTAAAAATATACGTGCTAAAATCAATATAACATCATCGACATAAACCAAAAGAAAGTCACCACAACACAATGATTTTTTAAAAAAGCTTGCGATATCCTTTCATTAATTACACTTAAAAACCTCAACGTCAATTTTCGATCCGTAAAAAATCCCAGTCATACTCTCCGTGTGTATATATATATATACACACACTCAATACATCATCCACGTCGTACATTTGCAAATCCTTTTACCTCAAAATTTCCAACTCCTTGAGTGATTCCTCTTATATATTATATGAACGTCATTCAGTACAGTAAGCGACAGCCAACCACCCGTAACGAAATTAAGCCGCGCTCACAAGATTAAACGGAAACAACTCGCATGTTATCTCCTTAATTCCTGCCGTGCATGCGCGCTCACTCTGTAATATCAACATCGTAAATCCCGATTTATCAAGGACACGTATATATGCGCGAGACCGACACGTTTGTGACATTCTGTGCGTATATATAAGTACACGTACTGTATATAATATACGCTCGGCGCGAATGCTAATTAATTCGGGCGCTCGTAAACGGTGAGACGCGAGGGACGACGCGCGCTACTTCTCGCGCGAACATAACCCGAATGAGAATGTGTTGTAGAGATGCGCGCGGTATATATATAGCGTCATGTATAATATGGTGAGAAGGATAAGGGATTGGGTTACTGTGGTATATTATGGATTTTTCGTTGGGGAATCGGTTATGAACATTTTTCTTTTTAACGAGTATTCGTTATCTGTTATTGGAACGGTCGTTTTGTCAGTTTACAATATTTAATAAATTTCACTTCACAGATTTAATTGTATTATGTTGCTGAATAGAAAGTGTTATTGTTCTGAATTTATCCTTTGGTTATTATTAAATTTCATTAAAATCATCTCGCTTCAACTTTGTTGCTCCGGGACGACACCATGTTACACTAATTTAATTATTAATGAGAAAATATTTAAAGTGTATACATACAAAGTTATAAGCTTATACGTGTATTACTGACATTAATCATTATTCGTTATCTCAAAGCTAAACTTATACCCAAACAACAACTTTCCTCCACAAATTTTCCCACCGCTTAACATTAACCAAAATTTCCATACCCTCCTTTAAGCACCTCATCAAAAAGTCACTTCCTTTAATAAAATTTGAAATTCAAGCAACCTCACCCCAAAAAATACCCTAAACCAAAAATCTCCACCTCCTAATCTCTCCTATATTCCTTTCCAAAAAGCAAGATAAAACCTTCGAAACATTCCTTTCTCTCAGACCATACGCTAATTAGAACCTTCCTAACCTCTATCCTCGCACCTGTTCCCCTTTCTCTCTCTCTTCCTTATAGCCGCAGTTGTCGCCGTCCGTCACGCGATCGGTGCGCGTGTTTCCGGGTGGCTTGCGGTCGCCCTTCGCCCACAGAGAAAGCGCGACAGGGGAAAATTACCGCGCCGCGCTCGGTGTACCGTGTTTTTTTGTCTATATACATAGCTGTACACCGGCAAGGATTCCCCCGTGAGGTCGGACTGTGTTCGGTGAAATTTTTTTTTTTCTTCTAGTGGTTGAAGATCGAAGGAGAGTTAATTGAAGGTGATTTATAGGGTTCTGAGGTAGAGTGTAGGGAGATTTTTTTAGGATTCGTAATACGCTTGCTTTGGGATTTATTAGTCATGCGTGATTCTTAGTATGCTAATCGTGCATTAGAAGGGAAAATGGTTGAGTATATATGTACATGCGAGTGAGAAGCTTTATTAGCCAACGATGTTGTCTATCCTTGAGTACATAAATTATATATTTAGCGCTAAGCCAATTAATCCCGTTTTGCTATGTATATATAGTTATAATCAGAAATATAAGACAGTTTCGAGTGAAAATTTAAACACGATAGTCGGATTAAATCAATAGAAGAAAAAAGACATATATATCATTCGTTTCGGTCTGTCAGGTCCAGAACTTCAGCTAAATTGCTACTACAAGCTGAGAATCCTTCCTGGCTGGATCGATGCCAATTTCGCTGATTTGAAAGCTGAAATTTCAATCCCTCGTGCCTGCAGTGACAATGTAGTTTCATGTTCTATTTTCAAAATAACGTAACTGTCAAAAGTTGAGTTTCAATCCGTAGCTTAATTTTCATAAAAGCTTATATCACAATTTAATATACTCTTGAGAAACGATATTGTATATTTTCTTTAATCTGATCTAACGAATTTATTAGTATTTCGGTATTAGAAAAGAGTATTTATGTTAGAAACAATAATAGTAATAATTTCTGAAAACCCACAGTTTAAAACAATCCAGAAAAAAGTGACAAAACTTTCGGAGAGTCTAGCAATGTCCAAACTTAAAACCACATCAACTTCTTAACAACAAAAAGTTGATAAACTACGTCAACATTCTACCCTCAAGAAAACCACTTATCCAAACAATTCCACACATTTACACCCCCCTAAAATACCACCACACTAAAACAATTTTCCAAACCATACACCTCCGCATTAACCTCGCCACTTGCTATACAGCCGTCACTTCCAAAACCAACAAACCTCCTCTCCCATACCATCATCGTATCTCTCACACCTCATTAACCGTCATACGCTTATTCTACCGAATTACAGAACGATGCGCTGAAGGAGAAGCTACGAGTGGAGCAAGATGAGATGGGCGAGGAACGCCGGCGCAACGAAGCTGGCGTTGCCGCATTAACCCACGAGGCTGCAACGCTACGTCATGCTGCCCGACACCTGCGAGCTGCTGCCCTACACGCCACTTCGTGCCGTAGACGACGACGATGTTCCGTCTGTCTTTATGCTCGTCGTACGTTCCAGGATGTCGACGATATACGCGACGAGTAAGTATATATATACATACACATACGTACATTGCCGCTATACTGCCATTCGCTGCGTTGTTGTTTTGTCGAAAAGAGAAGGGTTTATATATATTTGCAAGCTAAGAGGTGTAGGCTATTTTGAGAAGAGAGAGAGCAAGAGATTGAAGAGGAATGTGTGAGGTGATGGGGAGTAATTGGGTGAGAGCTTCCGTGATGGGTTCGGGGAATTCTTGGACGATGGGATTTTGTGAGAGTGAAAATATGTGTGTGTGTGTGTGTAATCCAGCCGGATTTATTTGTCACGTCGTTCGCTGCTATATTCGACGGCAATTTGCTGCAAACGCCTTATATATGCATTTGCAAATGAAAATTATGGTTTTTTTTTTTAAATATTTTTGTATTTTAGCATTTATTCTAGCGATATGTCGGTACCAAGTTATGACGATTCGTTGTACAGCAGAGATAAGAAAGTTAAGAAAAAGGCTCCGTTTGGGTGAGTCGTTTAGCAAGAGCCACCTGTGACTAAGATACCAGTGGACATTTATTATTTTTTTTTTTTTTTTATTCAATGTTCTCAAAGCATATTGTCATGTCTACCATTGTTCCTATACGATCATATTTGTCAGAGATTTCTATGAGAAAAATTTTAATTTGCAAGAAATATGCATTTAGATTGTTACATATATGTAGAAGTGAATGAAGCTCCCACGGTATATTATAATTTTCAAATTAAATTAATCGAGTGTGTGTAGTTGTTTAGAAAGCGAAAAAATATTGGCTAGAAAGAAAATTAATTTATACAGATACCACTTTATTACATACTTATTTTATCACGTGCGTATTATATGTTAAGGTCGTTAAAATTCAAGTTTTCTTAGTCTTCTTAAAGTAGGATTAGCTTGTAGTATAAAGTATTAGAACAGAAGTCCGAAGAAAGTATCAAACTAAATATTAAAATTTAAATTAAAATCATAAATATTGCACAAAGTAACTGCACATTTATTATCTATCTTTCTTTCTAATTCTACCAAATTAATTTTATTTCCATTTTTCTAATAAGAACTCTATACGTATGACTAAAATGTGCAAGAAAAATAATTATATTTTGTACAAAAATTCTCAATATCCTGTGAAAATTAACCGTTCCAAATAATACATATTATTAAGAATATGGTAAATTTTACAGATATAGTAAAACTTTTATGCATACAAATATAGTTATTTTTCCCTTCATAACACATGACGGATTAACTCAACGAATCATACATACTCACGACATACCCTCAACTCTCCCCACTCGACACATCTTAACCCCCATACCTATACTACATACATTCACACAACGACTTCTGAAAACCTAAACCCACACAACTAATTCAACATATTTTTCACCCTCCACAGCGGCAAAATCTTCAAGTGCCTTCAAGCGCCGCTACAGGATCTGCGCACGTGGCTACGACCGGGCACACCATCACCGTCCGGAGCAGCAGCATTGCCACCATTGCGTACCAGTTCACCTCTAGAACGCGCTGTCAGCAGTTACATCGACGATTCGGCGAGTAGCAGTGGAAGCGAGGATGAAGCGTACTCGAACCCTGCTGGTAACGAGGTTTCACTCTCGTCCACGGCGTCAAGCGCACCGCCTACTGCTCGAGCCTTCTCTTCGGATTCTGGGTAAGTTTTACGAAAAGTTAGGTATCTATTGCGTGAAAAGTGAAAGATTTTGTGATGATTGACAACAAAAATTGAGATTTTAATACATTTTCCATATATATTTTTTATATTTTAATTATGTTAATAAGATAATTGTTCTGTTCATTTCTGCTAAAATATATTTGGTTAAGAGTGCAAAATATTAATAGCATCATAGCTTTTACTGAGACAGTGTTGATCTAATTTTAAACTTGAAATAAATATATAATGATATTTGGACTAAAACTTAAAATGACTGAATCTGCGTTTTTTAGTTAATTACCACTTAAAATTAGCATAAAGAATTCCTAAAATTTACGTAAAAGCATTTTTATGTATTATAATAGTTTTATAATAGCTCAGTAATATTAAATAAACGTTAAACATACTTATTTCCATTTATTTAGTCCATTTAAGATTTATCGCTTCATAATTGCAGTTATTAATATAATTTGTCATAGTTCTTTCACTAAATCAAGTAATGGAAACTTAATGCAGAATCACAACTAATACATCCTATAAATCCGAAACCCAAACTAAAATTTCACATTTTTCTTGCAGATTCTCCGGCTCGGAAACGGGCGACCGTCGTTCGCGCTCATACGAGTGCGGTGGTAGTAGCCGCAAGATCAGCGAGTCGTCAGGCAGCAGTGAGCCTGGCGATGCTAGCCACTCGAAAGCTGGTGGCTCGTTCAATCGTTCGCGTTGGACCTCGTCCTTCCGCAAACTTTTAGGCCGCAAGTCTAAAGCTGGCAAACCCTCAGCGATAGCCCAGTCCCAACCGCATCCGCAGCAGACTCTGTAAAGAAGGAAAAATACAACGAAGAAACAAGTGCTCAAAACGCGCGTTGATTGTTGATGATAATTCTTGTTGTTGTTTGAATTAAGTCGGTATAGACTGAGGATGTGACGAGAGGATGTTAGGTCGTTGTTCGTATTGACAAAACGAAAGACATACACATACACACGGACACGATGTTTATGTATAGGATGATTTGGAATGGACTGATGGCTGTAGCTCGGTGCGAGGTGTTGAGGGAAATTGGTGTTAGATGAAGATTCGTCCGCCTTCTCAGTGCTTTGCAGTTTTGAGTTTTGTGGATTTTCTGACGTGTGTAAATAGTATAGGACATACATTGTTCGAACTGTAATGATTAAAAAGTATGATTTTCTTGAGTTTCTAAAAATATTTTATTTGTGACTTATGGCACTGAGAATGCGTACGATTGTAGAATAAATAAAATAGATATTTCTGTAAAATAAAAACGTTTCTTGCTTTAGCGTATAACATTTAGATTTAGTTTACCATTATACTTTTTCCGTTGTATAATTTATGTTAGTTTTTACGTTAGATTCTACTCAAAACTATAAATTTTGATAGTTTATTATTGTTTTGCAATCAAATTATGAATTATAAGATTATTTAGAATACCAATATCGCATGAAGTGCAATTGAAAGAGATTATATTATAGCATTTCCTTTTGTATAATCATGTAAATAAAAATATCTTTTCTATAGTACAAAATAGACTGTTACAATAAAATGTATAATTTTATGTATAACACAATTTTGTTTGCCCGGTGCAAATACTTATATTTTTCTTTCAATTTTTATTTATGTGTGATTACTTTTTTGAAAGTAAAGATAGATTGGTTATAATCTGAGGCCAAAATTTTCCTATAAAATTTATATTAAAAAAAGTGATATGTCGAAAAAGTATCTTACAATGTAGATATTATTGATAATTGCAGTAAAAACAAAATATCATGTAGCGTGGAAAACTTTTTACAAACCGTTTTTCAATTAGTAAAATCAACCTCGTGCCGAGTTAGTTGCCATCAGTATAGAAAATTATCGATGAACTAAAACTTCCTTATTATTCTTCTCTGTCAAAAATATAACAGTGATAATTATACGATATTACGCAATAACTACAAATTCACGTTTGACGTGAAGTAACATTCCTGATCAATTTGTTCTAAAATAAAAAAGAGAGATTCAACTTCTAACTAATACTACAAGAAAACCTGCTTATATATTTTCATTCATTCTCTCTGTCGAGTTTAATACTTTTCGGTTTGAAGCAACTGTGATAACAAAAGAAATTGTTGTGCCGAAGAAAATTATGCGTGGAATTTTATGAATGTCTTTCATGATGATAACGATGCTATATGTACAACTTTTGAAAAAACTGAAATATGGAAACGACACAATATTCTGCATTGCAGACATTGCCAAACGAGACTTTAAAAGATATCGTCCAATACTTTGATGGTGCATGTAAATGAAATAATGGATTTTGAAAATGGTGTACGAGACAATTGAACTGCTCTTTAAAAAACAATTTTTTTTCTCTTGTTTTCCGTCGGCAATATTTGCTTTTTGCTATCGTTGCTCAACGACCTCGCACAGTATCTATTTATCCTTTGACTTTAAAAAAAAATCGACGTATCTTTCATAGAAATTCATAATCAGAAACTGAACTGCCAGCTGATTATATAGAAGTATAAATCAGGTGTTCTAGAATTAAAAAATAATGCTAATAGTTCCATAACTAATAATTAGCGTAAAAACTTTTGTAGAACATGCAGGAATTGGACAAAATAACGAACAATTTTAGTATATTTTGAATTATACGTAATCCCTTAAGAAGACTGTTGCGTTTAATTAAAAGATGTTGTCACATAGTACTTAATAACGTCTCAGCCCAATTTACTATATACTAATATGCATGTATTTATTAAAGTAACATCGTCATCTTTAAAAAAGAAAATTGATTTTCCTAAAATTATTTGTATAATAGAAAATGCATTTAATTTCTTATAAAATGATCAGCTTATTTTACAATTATCCAATGGCACTTTTCTTATTAAAAGATGACGATTACGTAAATATTAACTTGTTATAGAGTTTGGAACACACGAGCTTTTCGAACTACATGGACTGTAGTTTCTCGGATGTAATTAAACTACTTTTATCGTAATGATATATAAAGAAGAAACATACAAGCCTTGAACAGCAAAGATCCCGATCGATCGATCAATATACAATTTTATATCCTGTGCCTTAGTGCGAGCACTTGTTAATTAATTCCAATACGTCAATGTTGTCATCGAGGTTTTAAACCTTTTTCAACGAATTTTGTAATAGCCCAACTGTATTTGTATGTTGGCCATGTCAATATATGTAAAATCCACTATATCAATTAATGAAATTATCAACTGAGTGATATTATTTTTAATGAATTTAACTTTTGCTTAACATTTTATCATTTAAAAAAAAATTTTTACAGGGTAAAAATGTTATAATGATCCATATATCAATATCACAAATTAAGAATTCTGTTTCCTGTCATATTAAATCTTATTAAGTTAAAATGTTAGACTATATTTAAACAAATTATTATACTTAAAAACAGTTACTGATGTTTTAATATTTCTTTAAAACAAATTATTGTTATAAAAAAATATTCATATTAAATATAATGATTCAGTTGATACAATATTTTTCATATATGTTCAAAAAATGCCTGACAAAATTTTAACGTATCATGTTCACCGTATCAAAAAAGACCATTTGTTCAGCGAGTATTTCGTGTAAATTTTAAATTACTAAAATATAATCATGTTGATTGTAGGATTTCTATTTGGTCGTTATCATTCGAAATGTATATATTATTTGCTTGAGATCGGTTCGTATTGTACAGGCAGTATAAGAAAAAATTGTATTTAATGAAATTAAGTATTAATCGAAACGATTGAATCTCGGTTAAAATAATTGCGATTACTTTCGTTATTATCTCAAGAAATTTTCCGAATTCTAACATCGTCGACTCTTTGCTGTTTATGCCACAGTATACTTGGTAATTAAAAAGAAAATTAGTGTAAAAACAGGGTGCGCAAGGTTATATATATCCAACACAGAGCATTAAACAAAAATTTACTTGAGAACGATTAGACTTAATGACGTTAATGTTAATATTATTATAAGTTTATGATTAAAAAGAAACATTGTATCTAAGCTGTACATGATTCTTTTGAGTTAAGGCTTTTGGGAGTCTGCGATGAACAATGTTCTATATATATACATAAGTTATAGTATATAAGTTTAGTTGCAACAGATGCATTTTTCTTTTCCGTTCATCTTTTTATTTTAGACTTTAAGATTTCGATGAATTTTTCTATATTGTGCGAAACACACTTTTTTATTTATTTTACGTAACGATGTACGATACGTGAAAGTGAAGCTCTTCATCAATAACAGTTTTATAAATTGAAGTGAAATATTATATTTCTCGAAAGCTAATCAAATTTATTTATTTATGTATTCTTTAAAGTAATCAATGAGAGAAACCTTTATATTCTTTCAAAGTTTATAATTAATTTAATAAAAAGTAAAAATTATCATGTAAGTGGCTTATTTGGTACATTGAACTTTATTTTTAAATACTGAGAAAACAATAAATTTCACTTTAATTTTAAGCGACATTAATTTATTCAATTGATGTAAAGCTTCACTTGATCTAAACGAACAAGAAAAAGACGAACGAAAGAATCCTTGTGTCCTATAGTTACGGAGCAAGAACGGGAACGAGCCACGTCTCTCTGCCTCCTCGTGTTAAAACGAGGGCGATAAAGAGGATAGTTGCCGAATTTGTTTTGTATTCAATGGACCTCGCAATACTCGAAGATTTAAGCTTAATAATGTAGAAGCAGATGTTGCTCTTTGATTTTTTTATTTTCAAAAAGATACGAATTGCCAAATATAATTTAGCTAACTTACGGTGATTGTCAAACATATATATGTATGTTTTTCTGTTTGTAATATAATAATGTAAAATCCCAATTTTACGTAATTTTTTTATTGAGAACTTTGCAGTATTGTTTAAACCTAAATTTCTTAAGAAAAAGATTAATGTAATGTACAAAATAACATAATAATGAACATTGTTATATTACAAAAATTTAGTACCGTAATACTTTAATATCACTTCGGTGTAGTAATCTTCTCACTTGCTTTTCGTGGTACATTTTGTTTTACTGTATCTATATCGAAAGTAATTATTGTTTACTTGGTAATTTTTTATGTTTTAATTGTCGTATTCACTTACATATATAATATTAGTATAATATTATATAATATTTAGTTATTTGCTCCTATTATTAAAAGTATAAATTACAAAATTTTTAGTTTTTCTTATACTAAGTGAAGACAAAATTCTTATTTCTGTAGGAATATCTTAGAGATGCAAAATTTTAAGGAGTTATTTCAACCGCTTCTTTAAAAAGATTTGATTTGATCCAATTGGTAGAGGTTTCTAAATTCCAAATTTTTTTATGAATTAATTACTTGAAATTATGCAACTTACAGACTATAAATATATTTTATTATTTTTGTTAAACAAAATCCTAAACGCATTACTAAGTATGCAACATATAACTTTCATAATGTTTTCTTTTTATTTATTATGTATTGATTTATATATAATCAGCTTCTACATTTTTAATATGGTCTAAATCTTCGACTGTTGTAACTTATTGAAGCAAGAAATGTATAACGCGACTGTGCATGTAACTCACAGAAATCAATGGAAAATATACTCAATGTTGCTACTATGTAAATTGATGGTACTGATGTCGTGAAGGTGTTATGTGAATGTAAAGAACCCGAAGGCCCATAGCATTCCAGCGAGTATATTGTAATAAGGAAAATAAAATTATTATTATATATTATTTTGGCTTTGTAATATTCATTATACCTCATCAACATATTTATGTTCTCGTTATTTTCGGTTAAAAAGGTTTCCCCGAAATTTTGGTTCTATTGAAAATAAATGATTTAAAAGTGATAAAATAACTTAACAATAATCTAGAGACAAACTCATAACAATAACACACCTTAGGTTTATTCAATCAAACATGAAACTAAATAATAGTTAAAAATATTAATAAAAGAGACAACGAGGTTTCTATTTAAAACTTGGACCATTTCAAACTGCAATAGTATAAAATATTAAATCCCAAGAACGAATGCAAACAGGTATCGTTAATTTTATTGATAATCTACAATTTTACGGTTTTATACTGACCTGCATATATCACTATGCGACGCGTGTCGAATATGAGCGTTGTTGAAATCTGATACACTCGTGTCTTACTCCTAAGACTCGTGTTTTACTTCTTTTTTAATTTAACAGTATATAGTTCAATTGCGTAAAGTTATCACATTCGATCGAGAGATACATAAGTCCCTAATAAAGCCAGCTATTATTTCCTTCCTTCAAAATCGCTACAAACCAGGTATCTATCAAATCACTTAAAATTTTCTACGTTTATCAACAAACAACTTCTTAAAACTCACAGTCCGCTCCAATCTACCAAATTCGTCCCTTTAAACAAATTCTACCTACTTTCCCCGTTTATTTACCAACAACCTCACAGCACCTAAACAAAAATCAGCTGATCGCTTAACGACAAGCGATGTTTTACCATATGTTGCACTTCACTTCTTTCCCTCCCCAACAGATGCCGCCACCTTGCCATCACACTGCTATCACTCCCCACGCACATACAGAGTCTTTTTCTCTCTCTCTCTCTCTCGAGGCGCCGCGCCGCTCGCGCGGGTTCAACGTCGTCGTCGTCCCGCGCTCATAGTCCAGTCATCTCTGGCCTGTCGTACGGCCGCCAACTCCTCTCTCTCTCTCTATCTTTCCCTCTCTCTCTCTTTCTCTCTTCGTCTTCTTTCCCGTATATTATATACGCACGGATTTTCGCGTGCCGCAGAGAATTGTTCCGCACATATATACATACATATTGTGCGTGAAAACCTCTGTTTATAACTCGTTGGGAGGAGGAGAGAGACGAGAGGAACCGCGTAACGACAAATATATATGTATATCGCGGCGAGGATTACTCCGGTATAGCAGAAGTAGTATATATACATATATAAAACATATACACACACATACACTGTATTTTATATAGGCGTGCGGGCGTGTGTGTATATGTGTATACGGTGTGCTTGCTTTCTCTCGTCGTCACACCATCAGCACCATCAGCAGCAGTAAGTAGTAATATAACCATCGCGAGCGCGTGTGTATATATATATATATATGTGAGCCTCCTCTTATCATCGTTGTCATGTGGAAGGCCTACGACGACTCTGCTACAGTAGGCATATAGAAGAGGAGCATCAGCCTTTGTAAATACATAGTGTGTCTTCGTCGATCCGCTCCCTATCACTGTGCGCTCAAGTGAGCGTAAGCCTGTGTGGGTATACATATAATACATATATATATATACACGCACACGCATCAGAACACGGAGGGCGGCGGATGTGTGCCGTAGTTGCTGCTGCTGCAGCCGCTGAGCTACTATGCTGCTGCTACTACTGCTACTAGTCGAAATGTGAGTGTCCAAACTCTTTCTCTACTACATCTGTCTGATTATCTATGTATATGTGTGCGTCTGCTATGTTCCGTTTGTTTTTTTCTTTTTATGTTGTTGCACTATACCTACAGCAACAGCAGCAGCGTTTCACGCGTTTGGTATGCGGGGAGAGAGAAAGAGAGAGAACGGCAAGAGAGCGAGCGAGCGATGATGAAGTTTTTACGCGCGTCGTGGAGGCGGTTTTTTCTTCTCTCCCTCTCTATCTCTCTTTCTCTCTCCTGTATCCGTGCTCACTCGTGTGAATGTGTGTACAAGCGTGTGTATATATATATATACGTGCACATACGTATGTATACGCACACGCGTGTGTGTGTGTGTGTGTGTGTGTGTGTGTGTGTGTATATATATATATATATATCCGTGAGTCGTGCAGGGATGACGGGAGAAGAGAGAGAGAGAGGCGGATTAAGGACGTGGTGCGTCCGCTGCGAGCGGGAGTGCGAAAAAACGTATACGAGTATGCGTGTATAACGCGTAATGATGAGGAAGACGCGCATATATAGACACACTCACGATGGGTTTCCCCGAGACGATGTTTTTTGCATTACTTTTTTTTCGATTGTATTTGTTGTATGTTCGCAAAGAACAGGTGGTAGATGTTTTTATGTTTTTTGTTGCTTTTAGCGTCGAATGTACACGGTTATTTTTTTTTTTTCTTAGAGATAATCGAATCTCGCGGGCGCACAAGTTGTTTATGTAACTGTACGCGCCGCAAGTGCGCGCAAAAGCGCGACGATTGATTTTTGTTCTAACTGTGCGCGCGATTTGAGAGAGCGAGAGGAGAGAGAGAGAGAAAGAACGACGTTTGAAGGTTTTTCGGATTGATCGACAACTTGACGTCGAGCTGTATTCATTCATTGTTTACCATTGTTGTCTGTGTACAAGTGTATACGTGTATATGTACGAGAGAGAGAATGGTACACACTTTGTTGTAGTTATCGAAAGTTTAGATATACAGGCGTGTAGATTGTGTTCGTATAGGTTTCTATAACTATTAGCATGACAAATTTCAAGCTAATTTTGCTTTAAAATTTAAATTATCTTCCTGTGTATTGTGACAGGTTTTCCACCTGTTCCAAATTTAAATACCGCTGTTCAATACCTGAGAATTGTTATACAGCTTTTAAATCGACCGTTAATATTAAACATTCCTTATATCTATACTTACCACTAAATTGTTCCTTCTATTATACAATAATACTCATCTCTCTCTTTCCATGTTAACTATTGCCAATTAAATCAAAGCCTATAATCCGTGCCATTTTATTCGCGTAAACAAAATCCATTCGATTATCCTGCTACCTAATCGCAATATATATTACCCAACAACGCTTCGATGTAAATCAATTTGAAAAGAAGCTCTGCGCGATGCATCGCGCAGCAATTCCCAATGGTTCCACGGAAACACGTTGAATCAGCGTATTTTAATCATAACAATAATAATAACCGCGAAATGTCGGTTATTAGTGTATATAATATCGTATAATATACGACGATTGAGCCGTCGTCAGTGCGCGTTAATCAAAACACAACGGGAACTTCCTGCGTGCTCTCTCTCTCTCTCTTGCGTGTATATAGTGTTACACACATATATATATATATATATATATATATATATATATAGACTGATAAGCTCTAAATTAGACGGGAACCGATTAGACGTATTATACATAATATTGTGGCGTGTTCGTGTGTATACATTATACATAGCAGCTTTAATGTTTTTACATTGGAACGTAATGAAATAGATGAGAGATTATAGGAAAGGAGATTTAACTTGCGTTGATCTTGAAGAAAATCGCGCGACCGGCGTGTTTACTTATAAGGCTTTTTTCTTATCTCTTTCCCGATTATCTCGCTGTTATCTTTGGATTATTATCATTGTTAAATGCTTTAGTTATTGACTATTCACACCGATATACATTGCGAACAAAGAATATACCTGTTGTATCAGTGTTAATATACCTTAGGGTTTGATGTTTAATCGATTTCATTTTTCCAATTCAATGAAAAAATAATCTTCTTGACTAACATTTTTATTTTGACTTTCCTATCATAAAACATAGAACACGATGGATCAAGTTTTTGCATAACTAAAATCTGTTTTCATCTTTACTCGCGTTTATTCACTTTAATCTTAATGACTGACCATATACCAATAAACAAAACTATTTCTCTTACCCTACTAAATTATGAAACCTCATTTATTCACCACTACAGCAATAAATATTCCACAGAGCTTCTCAAAATTACATCCTACCCTATAAAATTGAACTACCTCAAATAAAACTCCACCCAAAATCATAATTTAAACCACCAACACCTTCAAATTTCGCTCAACGCTAACTCTATATATATACATAAGCAACCATTGCACGCACTACCAAACAGGCAAGCACAGCAGTAGCAACAGCAGCAGCAGCAGCCTACCTACTCGAGCAGCATACCGACGAGGATCGTGCGCGCTCGTCGGAGAAATGCAAATGCGCGCGCGCTCTCGCACGTATGCAGATTTTTATAGGAGCGGTCGGCAATAGGTTCATGGTCGATAATTACGACACGCTCTCGCGTTGCTGCTGCTGCTGCTGCTGCTACATGTAGCTATATACAATGCAGCTCGATGCTATATACGTGTTCACGCTTTTGTGTGAGTATTTACACTCGATAACGCGCTTTTCTCCCTATGGTGAGTTCGGGAGAGGTGGAGGAGTAGCCGTCTATTGTCGTTTTTAGAGTGAGAATACTGGTGCGAGGATTTATATGTATATAGGGGCAATGTACTGTGATTTCGTGATGCGTTTTTGTATACAAGGTTTGATTGGATGATATGGGGTTGTTGTCGGTGAGAGTTTGGTATGTAGGGAAGAGATATTGAAAGTGGTTGATAGCTACAGTGTAGGTTTTGCGTGATTCAGTTTGTTTTTTTTTAATAGATGAAATTTCTGTTTGTGGAATGAATTTTCTATTGATTCAGATATTGTATACATTATTCATAGAGATTTTTGTTCCGGCGTGAAGTATACATAAAAGCAGATGAGTTTGAAGTTTACGTCAAAAAGATTGAATGTAAAATCAAATTACATTGTTTATATAAAAGACGTGTAAAACTTGTTATAATTCATTTTATAACCGAAAGCACAAAAATATAAAAGAAAACCATTTAAATCTCAATTAAAAATCACTCTTCCATAATTTCATCATCACAATATTTTCCTCATCTTCATTTCAGCAACACCTGCAGCGTAGAGATGTATAATTTCGCGATATATTTCCTCTTTTTTTTTCAACAAAAATATATGAGAAAAAGGAATAAAATTTTACTCGGAACGAGAAACTAGCAAAGCAGGTTAACTATTCGTTGCGGCAAAGTGGATGTACTACTACTGCGTATATATATATATATATATATATACTACACACGGCGCTAAATTTCAGCCGTTTAGGAATTGGAGCACTTGCATTTTTCACGCGCAAATACTTTCTATTTAAGAAACAGCCAGCGTTTTCTGCGTTTATTTCATGTGTGTAGTACGACTACTGGTCTAGAACGCAATCTCTGCGTATATGCCGTTCCAAATAAAATTCAGAGAATTGGAACGATGGTGTCTCCTATCTTCGAGTGATTATATATGGCCGGTTATACAAAAATATACTCCTTTTAAGCCATTTATATTATGTATTTTTAAGCCAAACAGTTCTAACGATTATTATATGCAGGTGAAATACAAACCTTAGTGGTATTGTTTGAATTAATATTAAATACTTAACAACAGCGTAGCGTTTATAAACGCACGAGCTATTTATAAATTTCCAGTTACCGCTTTAGAACCTACTTCGATGACTAACATTTTCTTCATTATCATGAAATCTCTCACAATGGCTTCATTAGGGCTTCATTATTCGATTATTGACGCAATTAAATTCCGCTCCTAATTAATCGGCACAAATTTATTGTCTCTCCTCGAGTAGCATTTAAAATGCTTCAATGCTTCTCTCTCTCTCTCTCTCTCTCTCTGCCCGCTATACACATCCTCTCTTATATACGCTATTTGCAATACGGTATCTCGACACGAAAGTTCGAACGCCGGCCACGGTTATCGGATCTTGATAGTAGTATACCGTTTTCCGATATTATACTTCTTCTTATATACCTGGAATCCGAAACTCTTCAAAGGATTCTTGAGATTTCGAGATATTGGGCTAAGTGATTTTATAAATTTCGCATACTAAGCATGCTCCAAGAATAGTTCAATTTTACTGTGCAATGTAGAATATAACAAGGTTATTTAAAACCTATACATTATATTAAACAAAATTGTTATACGTTAAAGAGAAAATAAATTTTCCATTTCTCTCAAATACCTCACATATATCCTCTCAAACGCACATATACATTCTTACTTCTCTAAGCAAACGTGCACCGACCAACTTTTCACTCGTTACACGAGCAGGCGGGCGTCAATATCGATTTCAGCTCACACGAGCACACGACAAAGCGTGAAAGAAAACACGCCCTACAGACATCACACGAATATAACATACCGAGAGAGAGAAAAAATTGGGGGAGAAAAAAAAACGAGGGAGAAATAAACGAACGTGAGGACACAAACGCGACGCGAGTTTTCGCTTCAACTATATGTGTATATATAGAAGTGTACGTTTGCGAAACACATCACGCAGGCGTACGCGCGTGCAAGTTAGTTTATCGAGGCATTGATTCGTATTTATGCGTTGTTTTACGAGCGCGATTAGAGGCGCATCTCCTTCGATTTATTAGCGATTGGACGCTCGCTAGTTCTCTTCTATATGTGCCGACGCCAACGCGATTGCGCATATGTATGCGTCTGTGTATGTATTGAGGGCCGTGATTGTCCGGCGACGTTTGAATGCTCGCGTCTACGCTATTTGAATTATTTAGGTGTACATATGGATGTGTTGGAATAGATGGATTTTATTGGATTATTGATTTTATAATTTTTACTAAATAGATTTTTTTGTTTATACCAAATATGATTTATTAAAGTATAGGTACATTTCTGTTGTAGTTAACGTTCGTAAATTTATCAAACTATTAATGTTTAATGGTAATTGTTTACCATCGCTCTGATATACATGGTTTTACAGTAGTTATAGAACGTATCATAGCTTCGATAAACTCCATTACCAATGTTACAATTTACGTATAATCACATTTCGGTCAATTAACAAAACTTCGGCCTTTCTACAACAGTTGTTTTATTCCTAAATAAAGCCCAACACAAAACCTTGTCTCTCTATATGCATGTACCGACGTCACTGCATACACGCGCGTGTCGCTGCCTAAGTCTATATCAAAATTTTCAAATCATTTTCCTCACCGTACCGCACGTCCGCTCCACTTAGCATTAATTAGCGTTTGCCTTAATTTTCGATGCCACTCTATATTATACACTGCAAGCGTCAACATGGATACGCTATTAATTCCGTCATAAATATTTTTCCTATTAATTTCGAAGCGCACGCGCATGAAAATTTACGCGTTATCTTCAACCTTGACACCATATAACATCCTTTAAACCTTGCCATCCACGTGCACGGAAAATCTCGCGTAAATTATTCATATTCTCTGCGCGTAAACGCGCGCATCTCTCGTATATAAATCAGATGTCGTGCGTGCTTCGATCGCATGAAAATGTATATATAGAGGCAGCGTTTTTTTTGTGGGATGAGACGTAATGAGACTAAATTCGGGTGCACGGGTTAAGAGTAAATCTCGGGAAGTGAGATCGATCTGGTGTAAGAATAGATGTAGAAGTGTAAGATTGAGTGTGAAAATAAAGGAAATTTATGGAGATTTTTAGGTAGTAAAAGGTTTGAATTGAATCGAGGGAATGGTAGGTGAATATATACATATAGTGTTTTCCAATCTTATACGATATTTAAATTTAAATAATTCGAGTTACACTAAATTCTCTTTGTTGTTGTTAATGACGCTGGATTACATTAAAAATATATATGTATTCTGAAACGTGCAGTTTATTAATGAGCCCCGGGATAATACACGAGGAAATCGGATTTTAAATAAGTCACTTGATGTAATTTGAATGAATCAGATAACGCGAGGGGCGGTAAAAAAAGTGAATATATATCATAAGCGCGGGTAATTAGAAGCAATTACTAGTTCGTCGCGTATAAAAATCAATCTAAAAACGACACAAGCATTTAAAAAGACAAGTAGGTAATTAGATAACAAGCCGTTTCGATGTTTATCAGTTTTCGGTCTCACTTGCGCTAATTAAATAGCTTCCCATAGTATTTTTAGATGTGTATATACGCGAGACGACAACCGTGTACGTGTATGTATATTAATATAAATAGTACAGGCGCACCGTCTGGCTATTGATGTCGTCGCCAATAATCACGTACGCATATTTTTAGTATACGTCTGGATATTTATTACCGCGGTTACAGTTCTATTATTAATTCATTATTTTTAGAGCGCAGAACGAGAGAATGCCTTTTTTGTGCTTTTCACGCTTTAAGAGATCATCACGTGCTGCTACGATTTCGTATATTTTAAATATGAAAAGCTTATTGTAGTTTTACAGGATAATTTTGTAGAAATTATGTTAATCTTTACACACATTATGATACGATCCGGTAAAGCTACCATAATAGTTTAAAATAATACCATACTAGACGGTTTTCAATGCAGCACAGTACATTTTCTTTTATATCGATGAAAATCTCTCATAAGTGGTAATATTTTTGCTTTTACATAGTCTGTGCTATCATTATACATTACAGTACTAATGTTTTCAAATTTTTTACTAAATATTGTTTTCACCCAATAACAAATTATCGTTGCAAAATCATCTATACATTTAATTAAATCTTCCAAATAAATTTACCACTTCAGCTTTATCATTCTAAAGCAAACCATACATTAACATCATAGAATATCTTCAAGGTATCATCAACTAAAAATCCGCAAATTCAATAAATATTCTTTATACCAATTCCGACAAAAACCACTGGCACGGATAAATAACCCTCCTACCAAAAAAAAAACCTTTTCAACCGTACCATCATCTTCTTCTTCTTCTTTACAAAACCAAGTCTAACCACAACATCTGAAAACTACACACCCTCCTCCTTCACCATCACGGCGCGCCGGTAATTGGTACACGTCGCCTCATGCCCACTTGCGCGATCTGTAGGCGCCGTGGAACGCGCCGTTTCTCTCTTTCTATATGCCTACCTACGCGTTTCGCCTGCGCACGTTATACTGGCGACTAGAGAAGTTGAACGAAAATAAAAAAAAAAAAACCCGTCGAACGTGAGAGGCAAGGGAGAAAGAGAGATAAACGCAGGTCGAAAGTCTCTTTTGCGAACACGCGCGGTGCTCTTTTAGGATTTGTACTCACGAAAGCAGCGGCCTAATATGGCTTGTCGCGTATATATACGCGTGCACGTATACCTTCGGCTTTCGCAAATTCGACCTTTACGCGAGGCGCAAGTGAGCAGAGAACGCACTGCCGATGGCGGTTTTTTGACTTGTTTTGGTTGTACGTATGGAGCGTATACGCATATATGTATGTAACCTGCGAGTTGTGGTATGCGAGTGAGGGGAGTTGTATGTATGTACGTTTGAAGGTTTTTTGAAGAGATATTTTTTACGAAGTGGAACTTTCGTCGTACGATATTTTGAATAAAAGAATTTAATATTTCAAGAATTTTCATTTTTGTGCGTGAATCATGCTACGAAAATGAATATCGTTTTTTATTGCGTAGTATTTTCCGTTTAGTTTTTTTAATTTATTCATTGACAAGTTAATATA
Organism: Torymus texanus; assembly: GCA_036873485.1. NCBI lineage: Eukaryota > Metazoa > Arthropoda > Insecta > Hymenoptera > Torymidae > Torymus > Torymus texanus. Next base: position 4,347,917 of record JAYJLV010000001.1, on the reverse strand, counting down.
TTATTTTATTTACAAGCGTCATTTAAATATTTCGTGTTCCACGATATGCAAAATTTAAAATCTCTTACAAAGTCAATTATTATCAAACACAATGATCATGCTCCAATATTCAAATCTATTACCACTGTCAGTTCACCACTACAAGAGCATAGGAATGTACAATGACCTCAATTAATATATATATAACTCGGGCTCTCGCCTTATCCGGAACTGCGAACTTTTTTTTTTTTGCACGCCTGGTGAAAAATTCCACCGCAACACTGTATATATCTATTGTATACCGCGCGCGGCCTAACGGATAAACGGCAACACTTATCCGCTCAGGAATTATTACGACCGCTCGTGCTCGATAATAGGACATACAACAGGTGAGAGAGAGAAAGAAAACGAGGTTTTCAGCGTTCGCCGACTACGCCGCATGGCTCGACACTTCGATCGGCCTATTGCCTCGCGCGCAACGCCTGAATAACGGGATTACGCATTATATATATATATATATATATATATATATACACATTATTTCGTTTGTTTTTATACGCTTGTGCGCGCGAGCGCGTTTGGTTATGGTCTGATAAGTCGCGGATTCCGTTTCGCGTTGTTATATTGTTCGTCGTTCGTCTTCTTTTACGCTTGAAATATATAAAATATATATAGATATATATTGATTTGATTGTATACTTGGGCGTCGACATAAACATTTTATATAGATATAAAATGTGTGAGCGGCCGGTTGTTATTGCGATATATATATATATATATATATATATATACACACTGATCCTGCAACTATTGTATATATGTGTGTGTGTGTCTCTCTGTTGTATTGCAAAACGTTTTTGTCCCTTTTTATTTCTCGCCTTTGCTAATAAAGCGTGTCTCGCTGTATTTGTTATTGGAGGCATGCGCGCGTATGGCTGGCCTCGTTTGCAGAGTCGAGCTTTAACTTTTATTCTTCATTTTTTTTTTCTTTCTCCCCTTTTTGCCAATAATTCAATTATCATCGTAAATAGGTCATTAACTTTACAACGGGTATACAATAGTTTATGTTTTATTGATTTATTCGTGCCAGTTTTACTATATACCTTATACCAAATACAAAGAGCATAAAATATATAGGCGCATATACGCGTTATTATTTTAACGCAAAAACTTCTTTTGTATCGCGTATAAGCGTGTTGTTCCATTTAGAGACTTGATTTACAACTGTGCTACTATAAACTTTTCCAAACACGAAATCGAACAAACAAACATACAAACAAACTCTGGTACAACGTGCTCATTACCCATACACCACGACGAATCATTCCCAAAGCGCGCCGCGATATACACCCATAATCCCACACCCAATTATTCATTCGAAATTTTCTAATGTACGTATCGGGGATACACTCGTATACCATATATACACACACGTTCATACCCGAGAAAGAGAGAAAGAGAAGTTCCGAAGACCGGAAATAAATTTTCAATCGCACGCTTTTGTATATAATACCGTGTGTGTGTGTGTGTGTGTGTGTGTGTGTGTATATATATATATATACACACACACCTCGACTTATATACTTTCCTCTTGGACATACCACGGGCGAGCGAACACGCGTTTGTTTGTCTAGACCGCGAGAAGCGATAAGCCGCGTCGTCGACGCTTCATCGGCTTTTGAGGCCGGAATATAAGGAAAGGAGAGAGAGAGAGAGAACGAGAGAGAATCGTTTTCCGTTCGACTGTTTCTCTCTTCTCTCTCTCTTTGGTGTTCCAGCTGCTGTTTTTTTCCCGTTTTACTATTATTATTATTACTGGTCGCGCGCTGGCCTGATTAATGTTGAGGAACGCGCAAGACTTTTCTCGAGAGAGAAGATTGAGAGAAAGAAAGAGAGAAATCTTATAAATCGCGCGATAGATGTAAATTTTTAGTCGACGTTGGATGGAGTTAACGATTATATACCGAGAAATGTGGAATGGTAGTTGGTGGGATACTTACTACTACTACTACGAGCGACGGCGATGTTGTGAAATTTCTAGGTTTCTTATTATTAAGTTATTATAATATGCTGTGCTGGGAAAATGTGTGTGTTAACTCTCGCTCTTTCTCTCTCTGAATTGAATTTCAATCGCTTAATGACTTGATTAAAATGCGAGTTTGAATGATTGTGAAGGAATAATATTAGAATTTTTTAGTTTCTGTGAGAAGTTATATCGTACTATATGTGAGTGAGTGTTTTAAAAATGATACATTTTCATATACTTCACCGTAAAAATATTATTTCCGTCAAACTATATTTATATTTGAAAATAACTCACTTCTGTTAAAGTACTCATTATGCCTCTTATAACTACAAAATTGTTATTTTTAACTACAACTATAACCACCATTTCCATAAGATCATATAATATAACACAACAATTAAACGAAAACATACACCCAAAGCATACTCAAAACTAAATAACCGAAAATTAAAAGAAAACGCGCGCTTGCACTAAAATAATCATCATACTTCCCATCCACCATCCCATGAAGAAAAAAGCTTCCTATAAACGTAGACTATATAGTCACCTCTCCGCATCGTCATATACTTCCTCGAAATCCAATATTCAGAAAGCTCGCTCGGCTGCCTTGCGCGCTTGCAGCCGCATTTTTACTCTTTCTCTCCTTCTGGTATATATACTATATACATATACGCCCTCGCGTGCGCGTCGCCCTGTGCGCCGGCGTTCGATCGACCTCTTCTCTTCCTCTCTCTCTCTCCCGGAGCAGCAGCAGCAGCAGCTCGTGCGCTCGGTAGCTGGGCGTCGTCAGCTGCTGCTGCAGAACTTCCACTCGCTTGAGCGGCCGTTTAAAGTTCCTCTTGTACGCTGAAGTCGGGAGGGAAGCTTTTAAGCGGTAGATTAGATTGTACGCGTATATGGGAAAAGGGTTGTTAGATGAAAGAAGAAGAAAAAGAAGAAGAAGAATTTTTTATATATAATATTTTTGCAAGAATGGTGGTTCTGCAAAGTATAGTGTGTATATGTGTGGAGGTTATTTACAGGCTGAGAATGTGGGTCAGATCGAGTTTGGGAGTGTAAAGATGGGTGGTTTTTTCGGGGCGAGGGGAGGAGAGGATGCTCGTTTGACCTTTTTGTGTTTTAGTCGTCTTTCGGGCTTAGTGGGACACGCGCAAAGCGGAGGGATAGCATTGTTACTATGTATATGTACGCTGATGGGTGTGCTCTAGAAATGGCGTGTTTAGTGAGAAATATATATACTGCGATGCTTTTTAGATTTTTTTCTTTCTTTACTGAGAATTGTATTGGAAATAGATTTTCTGAATCATTCATAAGACGCTGTGAAGGAGAATAAGAGAAAAAAGAGGAATATTTTGAAAATGGACGTTATTCATTGGAAATACTCCTATTATATATATATATATATATATATAAATTATTATGCCTCGAAGAATGAAAATGTATACGATAGTTTTGAAATGAATTCTTTAACATCGTATGTGTATATATAATTTAAAAATCCTCTATCGATGGATTGCCTTAAACGGTATAGGTGTAAAGTTTCTTAGCAACAGCATAGAACAATGGCGTGAATATTGTCATAAACTTTTATTCAGTATCGATATTGATTGCAGCCGCACGTGTTACCAACTACACATAATATAAAAGAATACCTATTCAATTAAACTCACATGTTACTACTACTACTATTAAACGTGTAGTCGTGAGAAGGTAAAATATTAAAGATCTATTTTATATATATATATACACACACACACACACACACACACACACACACACACACACACACACACACACACACACA
>JAYJLV010000001.1:4332097-4344008 GCA_036873485.1 Torymus texanus | reverse complement strand
TGTGTGTGTGTGTGTGTGTGTGTGTGTGTGTGTGTGTGTGTGTGTGTGTGTGTGTATATATATATATATATACACACTAAAACATTATCGTCCGAAAACTATTACTCACGGTCATGATTTACCTCGGTGAAACGTGTAAATAACAGCTGCGACAAACGAGAGAGAGAAAGAGAGAAAGAGAGAACAAACGATAAAAAGTAGAAGAAATTTCGTAATCCGTGCGATCTTACCCCACGCGATCAGATAATACACCACCAGCACCAGCACCGCCTACGATATTCTCTTTACTTTCAGCGGATTCTCCTAGCGATAACCATCGATAGACACGAGAACGACGAGCGATAAATCAATTGCCACAACGTCGATCTCCTTTTTTTTCATTGCAAAGAACAACGGATTCGACACTATATATACACACGGGGGGACCGATGGCTCTGTTCCAATAGATTCGATTGGTCGTTGCGCAACACATCGACGACTTCTATTAACGTCACGCGTATGGTTGGATCATGCAAACTTAGTAGCCCTTTGCATGTACACAGCAGTTGTTATATATATATATATATATATATATATACGCGACGAGACGATCAAGGATGATTTCTCAGTCTTTTTTGATGGTTCGATATATAGTAATGCGGCCCAGATGTTGATGTCGCGACGATGATATGATACTGTTGTTGATGATGATGACTAATCGTAAATAAGTACGGTTATTGAGATGTACAATGGGTGATCGTGTCGTAAGATCATTCGAGCGAATACGTATATATTTATACGTCGTCGTATAGGTATAATGTTTAACGCGACGTTTCGGAATTATAATTTACCGACGCACTGGATGGATACATTGGTTTATCAAAGTCCTATATAGTTGAAGTTGTTGAATTTATAACGCTTTCCGTTATGCTACGGATTTCCATTGAAATTCACCAATGTATGCAAATGCAATGGAAATTATACTGCCTCCATTATGTTCGTGTAAAAATCCATTCGGTGGGTAGTTTCTAAACGGAAGTGGAGTAGTTTTTCTACTTTCTCCCTGATAAACAACTAGATCTGCGCGATAAGTGAAAAATTAGTGGTGAAAAACTCGAGATAATACATTCACAAACTAAACGTAACTATTGACTATCCAAAACTACCTTTTTTAATTTAATAAACATTCATTACTATCATACAAGACCAATTTACCTGCACCTCTAAAAAAATTCCCCATCTGTAAAATATATCAAACGGTACCACAACCGTTGCAGCACCAATTACTGACAACAACAACAACAATTGTTCTAACATGCAGCACAACCATCTCACCTTATACCTTACGCCCTTTCCTCTGCTCTCCCATCAAAGAAGTGGAAGTTTCAAATGCATTAAAAACTTTCTTTCCCCCTTCGTAACCAAAACACGAGCTCGCAGACGAAGAGCAAAAAAAAAACCACTTCGCAGCCGTATACATACACACGCGTCTGCACCTCCCACTCAAACTCTCTCCGTGCGCGTGCTTTTTATCGCGTTAACAAAGTACGAGCAACGACGGGGAGAATTGGTCTGTGTGTATGTGTGTATATATATATAGGTATGTAATGTACCGGCGCCATACACGCGCGTTTATTTCCAGAGCTCGGGTACTTTTTTTCGTATATATGTGTATATATAGCTAATTTTTTTTTCTTTTTTTGCTAACGCCGAGACCGCGTATAGTTCCGTAATTTCGCGCCGCGAAGAGTCTTATCGCAAGCGTGCAGCGTTAATTCCGTGACCCTTGCGGAGGATTTTTTTTTTTTTTAAGAGGGTGTGGAAGTTTTAAGGATAGAGGGTATGGGATAGGGTTTGGATATAAATCTTGTTTGAAAGCGTATAAGTAGTGGGGTATTATTTTCGTAGGTGTGGTATGGTAATTAGTTGCTTATGTTTGTTTAGGTATATAGAGAATTTTGTATTTATCCTCGCAAATATTTAAGAGAAGAAGTTAAATAAACGGTTTCACATATAGTAAAATTTTTAATTATAAGACTTCAACTACATTATAGTAAATACCGTATTAATTATAAAGTAAAAGTAATAGAAAGCTTCATACCTCAGTATATGAATTTCAAAAAGTTTATTTTTTCCAACATTAATACTTATTCCCACTCGCATGCAAGGACATTCTCAGTAAAAGTTAACTTTTAAAAATCATTTCCAACGAACCATATAAACTCCTTAGCGTGCGCTTTAAAGTATATTATTGTACACACACCCTCCCGTACATACTCTCCCCTTCCAACAATACATCACTCTTTAAAGCAAAGCACCTTACACACATTTGCGCACCGTAGTAATTTACGCTCTTTATCAAACGCAATAAATTATAATCCCACCTCGTTCCCCTCGCATGTGTATACATACACACACTCTCTCTCTCTCTCTCTCTTCTCTAATCTACAAAACTATTAGACTGCAAGTTCAAAGAACCGTGGTAGTGCATTATATACATATATACACCGCTACATACCTTTTACCTCTCGCGATTTCGTCGTTGCCGCATTGCGCTCAGTCGCCTCTCTTCGTATATATATAGCGTGGAATGTTAATTTTCAACGCGAGGCTGCCTGTCTATAGCACACGTGACGTAATATACGCGAGGTGCACGTATATGTACCTATCCTGTATATACAACGGTACGCTGGTATTACTCCCAACGCCACTCGGTTGTTACGTGAAATCACAGAGAGAGAGAGAGAGATGAGGTTGCAGGGCGAGCGAAGGTTGTGCAGTACGCGCGGCTGCATGTCGTGTTGGAAAGTGAAAATACTGGTGTTTATGTGCGAGCTCGAGGAAAAAAATACAGTTGTTTGTAAATATAGAGAGAAATTTTTAATATAGGTATATGTTCTGTCTGCTTTAATTTTTTTTTAAATAAGATCATTTTTTAATATGTACTGAATTTAATGAAATTCAATGGTGAAAATGAAAACAAAATCAGATCTGCGAATATTTTCCGGATAGGATAATTTACCCAAACCATAGATATTGTTATATTAAGCGATACTTCAGACACAAACGTATAGAAACTCTCAAGCCACGTGCCATTGCCGAACCGCCTTGTCCAATTAAGGAAACACATGTAGACCGTAAATGCGTTATACCGTTCCGCCGCGGCGTTTTCCAATTACGTCCTACATTACCGTCTAATTGCAATATTTACCTACCATTTAAAATTCTTTCCATCAAAAAAAGAAAAGCCCACTTCGTTCTCTCTCTCTCTCCAATTAATCCATATAATCACAGCTACATAATCCAACCTTTATATATACCAAACATCTATTCAACGTTCTCCAATACTACGGAACACCACCACTCGTCACGTCTGATCTATTTTTACGGGTATTATCCGGCTGAGATGACACGGAATACTGGGTCTCGCTTAATAATCAGCTCGCGCGCGCTCAGCTTAAATCCATCGTACATACTACGTCTCTCTCTCTCTCTCTCTCTTTTTCCAAGCCGTGGCTATACGATTCGGCTGTTGATATTCGGCACGCGACCGATTTCCCGTTCCCTGTGGTTCGATTTACGAAAATATACCGTAGGCTTTGTCGCCTTTTTTTGTCGATACCGCACGCTCGTTCTTTTATTTCAACGCTATATGAGTATCCGTTTGATCTGGATTTGGTATGTTTATGGTAATGTGAATTAATGGATGGAGTAAGTTTTTTTTTCAAGAGGATTAATTTTATATCTCGTTTTGATGATATATAGCGAATTTGTGCTTAGATATAGATTAAGATTATTAATCTGATTAAGGAGGGGTAAAAATAAATTGGATTGCGTTACTGATTAATATGATCGTTCTAAATTCGGTTACTATTTCGTACGTAACGTATATATATGTGCGCAAACCTAATTAAACTTTGCCAAGACTAAACAGTTTGTTTACCGTGTTCGCGTCAAACATCTTGTGCGCCGTTATTTGTTTGCGTTTGCCTGAATATGTTTTCCAATTAATCCAGCAGTTATTAATTAGCTTATTTTATGCTTGATTCTTGGTAAACAGAATTTTCAAGTATATCTTACAGAAGATGCGGCCTATAACTTCAAAAGAAGCTGTGTGTATCCACGATGTTCGAAAAATATCTTTAATACGTAATTTATTGTTCCGAAGATATAATTAACGCACGGTTTTTCGACAAATAATACTAGTTCATTAAAATTACATAAAGTATCTGCATAGATTTATTTAACCTAAATTAAAATTATCTACTGAAATACTGTAAATAATTTTACACGAAAATTTCAATCAATTTTTCCAGACAATTTTATACACTATTGATCCTCCAATAGTTAGTATAACACTTCCTTATTTTCTTGCACCAAAAACGTCTCTCACCGCAAACACACACAAACACATAAACCACATCCAATCCAAAAATACATCTCAATCTAGCACTTCCTACCCTCGCGCGTATATATCCGACCACCGATCAACTCTAATTCACTCTTGAAGTCTCATTTTGGACTACTTTCAAAACCTCGTGCCACTCGCGTACAACGTACCAGCAGCACTCACACACACACACACAAATACACACGGGCGAAATCTCCATCCCGGTACATCCCGGTCTAGAATTACACTCTCTCCACTCGTACGTATGTATCCAGTAGTCGCTGACGGATTTAGAGCTGCCAGCGGTCGGAGGCTTGGGACGTATAGGCACGAGGAACCGCGTGGCAAGCGAGCTGCGAATTTCGATCATTGGCGTAGCATGTATATCTGATGTCGCCTTATACGATAAAAAGCGTAGTTCTATCTATTTTTAATCATCCGAACGCCGACCCGAGCTAATTATGCGTATATATTATGAAAATTGATGAATGTGTCTGTGTGGATAATCGCCAAAAATATGTATGTGTATGGTAGATGCAGACAATGTGGTTATATGTGATATAAGGATCGTATGCATGTAATTATAGGAATTTGGAAGCGGAAAGTATTATCCGCGTCGACGTGGGTTTTATTGGATCGGTGGATGGTTTTACGGCGCGAGAGGGACGCTGCGGTTTACGGGCGCAGATGAAATATGCGGGGGATTACATGCGTGTGTTTCTGCGAATGAACGACAATGTTGATTGAAGAGCGGTTTAATGAAATTTTTCGTATATAACTGCGGCTACGTGTTGTTGCCGAATTTATCATTTAATTTCATTAATATTTTTACATAGAAGGTCGGCAGAGGTAATGGGTTTTAATTGAAAATTGTAATGTTGCATCGATGCGGTATCTGAAAAGTTTCGTGTAAATGGAAATTTTATTATTGTTGTTTTATGATATACAGTTTGAAATTTACTTTAGAATTTTGTGCATATTAATATCCTACAGAATACATTACGAGAACAAGCGAAATATTTTCAAGCAACCGCAACGAACTATATAACAATAATATCTTGATTTAAGAAGTTCTCAACGTAGACAACTGCGCATTTCGTATTCTACGCTCGACGCTGCGACAATTCAAATTTTCTTTGAAAAATGATTTTCAGACTACGTGGACTCTAGTATAAATGACCTCAACTCTTTCCTGTATTCTTCACGAACCTCGAAAACGTTACCGCGCGCAACTCGTGAAGAGCTATTTTTCAAACTTTAAAGTTGTTGTGATGCTGCTGCTGCTGCTTCTGCGCTACAGCAGCGAGATTTTCCGCTAACTTTCATAACCAGTTTAGAAATGCTCGTTTACGTTTATTGGGTCGTATTTCAAATTTTCATCTTCGCATATTTCATATTCCTATACATTTACGTCAAAAAAATAACAACGAAAAATAGCAATAACAAAAAAAAAGTATATTCAATCAGATAAATCATATATAAAAATTATTTGAATTTATTTTCCATACTCATAATCATCTCTTTTCTCTTCTCTCTCTGCTTCCAGGTAATGACACAGACTGAAGCGTTAGAATCCGAGTCAGTAGCCGTAGCAGCAGGACCGCCACCAACGTCACCGCCACCCCCGTAAAAAACTTTCGTTTTTAAACGAAAAAAAAAACACCATCAGCGATCATGATGGACCCACATCATCAACATGCGCGTAAGCAAATGGCCTCGCCTGACGTAGCGATGGCAAATGAGGTGTTCGATCAATTTTGTAACGCTACAACCCTCAAATCCATACTCGGACATTTTCGTCATCTTTGCGACCTGCTGAAAATCAAGCCGACGAATTTCAATCAGTTCTATCCGAAACTCAAGTCGAAGCTGAGGTCATGGAAGGCGCAGGCGCTGTGGAAGAAGTTCGATCAGAGGGCGAATCACAAGTGTTATAATCGGGGGAAGGCATGTCCGACTACAAGGGTGAGTTTCGTTGATATATTTATATAGTTTATTATGTGAATAGGATGATAATAATGTATCAAATTTTTCAAATTACAATATTCGTTGATAATTAGCTTTTCCTAAAATTAATTTAATATAATGTCAGTTTTTTCTTGTTTTATATGTTTAAAATCAAGTATATGATATTATCTGCAGTATTACTATATTGATTCAGGTTTATCTAAATGTACTTGGCACGAGGCTATAAGCCGCATTATATACGCAACATTCAACATTAATTTCATTCTTTTGATAAGAAATAGTCATAAAAGTAAATTCGTAATTAAATAATGTAAATAGTTGAACGACCGATAAATAAATTACAAAATTTTATTAGTTTCGTGATAATTTCACGACTGCGAAATTCAATTGCACGAGTTTCTATATATGAAGAGATCAGCTATTCTTTTATTAGCACAAGTCTTTTTGAAGAACCAATCTTCACGCGTTACTTGACTAATGCTTCAAATATAGCACATAATGTACTCTTTGATATTAAACAGTGCTATATAGAATAGCAATTGAAGTATGCTTCTATTTCGAGTGCACCTATAATTTCTTCGCTTTTATCCTAGATAAAAATACATTTGAAATCAGCTATACAGGCTTACTTCAAACTCTCCAAATAACCACCTTTACTAGAAATCAATAAACCGCATTGACATAAAATACTATTAGCAACGTTCCTGATTCGAACAATTGATATAAAAATTAATGTATAATTCTTCATCCAGGTGCTGATAATCGGTGGTGGACCATGTGGTATGCGCTCAGCTATCGAAGCCCAGATGCTGGGCGCCAAGGTCGTCGTGGTTGAAAAACGTGACCGAATGTCACGTAACAACGTACTTCACCTTTGGCCCTTCGTTATTCACGATTTGCGTGCTCTTGGTGCCAAGAAGTTCTTTGGTAAATTCTGCGCCGGATCGATCGATCATATCAGTATCAGGCAGCTGCAGTGTATCCTCTTGAAGGTCGCACTCATTCTCGGCGTTGAGTTCCATGAAAGCGTCAGTTTTGGATCGCTCGTGCCGCCACCTGATAATCAGGAGGATGGAAGTGAGTTGAATTAATTTTTACATATTTAGTGATAATAGTTTGTGGTTTTGGAAGTTTCGTAAGAAAAGAATGGTAAATTTGATATTAAAGTGTTTGCAATGCTAGTGTTACTTTTATGAGTGGTAATGATAATTGGTAATTTGAATGGGGTTGAATCTATTTTCAACATGAAATGTAAAGATAGGATATTTCTATAGATAATTATTTCAATTCTGTAAAAATGTATGTGTTCGTTTAGTGACCAAAACTATAGAAATTAATCTTAGAATATAATCTCTTTCTTTGCGTATCAATCATCAAAAATTCCCATCTGACATTGAAGTTATTAAACCATAATATTTCACCTCATACAAACTTAAGACATTCAATTTACCTATCAAATTAAAAGAAACAACATACAAGTACCTACTTCCATTTAAATCAAACCCATAATTCTACTTATAACTATAAGTAATCACTAATATAACCTTTCCAGAAATCGGTTGGCGAGCGAAAGTAGAACCAGCCGATCATCCAGTCTCGCAGTACGAGTTTGACGTGCTGATAGGTGCAGACGGTAAACGAAATACTCTCGAAGGTTTCAAGCGCAAGGAGTTTCGTGGTAAACTCGCCATCGCTATAACCGCGAACTTCATTAATAAGCGTACCGAGGCAGAGGCACGCGTTGAGGAGATTAGCGGTGTAGCCTTCATCTTCAATCAGAAGTTCTTCAAGGAACTGTATTCCGATACTGGCATCGATCTCGAGAACATCGTTTATTATAAAGACGATACGCATTATTTCGTCATGACTGCCAAGAAGCACAGCCTCATCGATAAAGGCGTTATCCTTCAGGTAAATATATATTGTAGGGATTATTTGTTTTAATGGTAAACACTATAAGGAAAAAGTAAGGAAAATGCTGTTACAACGCGTGGTCTCATTTTTTTTTTGTTCTTCGTGACTTTGCATCATCGCTTGGGTAGTCACAGGTGGTTAGATTCTATCTTTGGGATTGTCATGATGGATGCTTTTCATCGTCGGCAACGGTTCAATAAGGGGGAAAAAACTTTTCTGCGTCATTTGACGAAGCAGTGACAGATGACTGTAACCCGGTTAACTTTCTTTTTTAAATCAGTCTATGTTAAATTCACTTCTTGACGAGTTATTATACATTGGATTTTTAAAAACGAATAATTTAGGGTATAAATGTAACAATACAAATATATTAAATATATTTTTTTTCATTTTTAACATTCCTCTAATCACAACATTACAGGATCACCCGGACACGGCGAAGCTACTCGCAAAAGAGAACGTCGACCGGGAGGCGCTGATGCTGTACGCTCGCGAGGCTGCCGAGTTCTCGACCGAGTATCAGATGATGGACATGGAGTTCGCAGTAAATCACTACGGCCAACCAGACGTAGCAATGTTCGATTTCACCTCTATGTACGCAGCTGAGAACGCGAGTCGAGTGATCGAACGACGTGGCCACCGGCTTCTCATGATCCTCGTTGGTGACAGTCTACTCGAGGTGAGAGTTCAGAATTATCAATATGGTTTTAAGTGTCGGGTTATATACACCTTTGCGTAATAGTGAAATTACTATGCTGATTTACGATGTTAATGATCTGTAAAATTAAGAATGAAGCGGGAATTGTAAGTGGAATAATTACCGGTGTTTTACGCGCGCCGCAATAAAACTGTTTACTAATTTCACTGAGAGAAATTGACAATAATTTTTTAATGGATCTTTGGTTATGTAAATTGTTTAGGAAGTTTATGGGAATTGACTAAATGAAAAAAATAGAATTATTAGACGTCAAGGTATTAAATTGTAGTAACAAAAGAGATTAGATTTTTTTAAATATAAGAATTCGCCATGATATATTTTCGATATGACTATACTATAGTACGAAAAACCACGCATAAAACTAAATTCAATGCTTATCTTCCACAGCCATTCTGGCCAACTGGTTCAGGCTGCGCCCGTGGTTTTCTCAGCTCTATGGACGCGTGCTGGGCGATCAAAGGCTGGGGCGGTGCGCACACACCTCTTGAGGTCGTAGCTGAGCGCGAGTCCATTTACCGACTACTTGGCCAGACGACGCCTGAGAACCTCAACCGTGATTACGCCGCGTACACGCTCGATCCGCACACAAGGTCAGTATTTTGGATGTTTAGATAATTAGTTTTTTAATTTCTATGGTGAAAAATAAAAGTCACGAGGCTTATCGAAAAAGCTGGATAACGAGAGATATGGTGGAAGTATCTCGCGTCTGTAATGTTTTTTATTAATAGATCTTTTTTGGGAAATTCTTTGTTGCATTTGTAAAAGAAAGTATTATTATACACTTTAGGAAAAGTAAGATAAACAGAAACACAATTTTGTGAGTAATAAATGTATTTTTAGGTACGTTTGTTTACCTTTCGAAAATCTTACACTAAGCTTTTTGTATTTATAGATGATATAATGAAAGGTGCAGTGCCAAGAATTTTCTAAAAAATTTATAAGTACTTTGTGGCTTCTTTGAATTGTTTCTTTTCCTTTTATAATTTTTAATACAATTCCGAGGTCTTTCAACTTTCCTCAAAAAGTACTACAAATAAAATCAGTCTCTTCTAGTTCCATTAACATAAATTTCAAACAATATTTTTAATCAACAACAGTCAGTGAAAATCCATCAATTAATTTCGAAACTATAGTCAAATAGTTGAAACGGAGTTGTAATTGTTTGTATAGGTATCCGAATCTAAATATGCGCTCGGTAACGACGGTGCAAGTGCGAACTCTACTCGACACCGACGATCCGGAAACTTTCAAGTTATTGCCTGTGCAGACTGCAATCGATTTGCCCAAGAAACGGCGGAGGAGAGGTGAGTTCGATATATTGATTAATACTTTAATGAATTTTCGTATCGAATTACAATTACTATGTCTAATGTGAATATCAAATACATAGCTATTGTTCACGATGAAAAACTCTTAAAAAGCTTATTAACTTTATAAACAATACGCAGAATTATAAGAAGAAATTCATACCAAACAATTATAATTTACAGATACTCAGGTGCATCCGGACACGCTGCTGTACTGGCTGCAGCGGCAGGTGGCCCTATACGACGGCGTACGAATTCACGATATGGGCGTATCGTTCAAGAACGGCCTGGCCATCGCTGCCATTATCCATCGCTACCGGCCCGACCTCATCGACTTCCATGCGCTCAAGAAGGACGAGCCTGTGGCCAACAATCAGCTCGTCTTTGACATACTCGAAAAAGAGCTCGGCATTACTTCGGTAAATGCTTATTGCTTCTTTTTTGCCATTACATATATATATATATATATATATATTCGCATGTATATGAGTTGTACGAAACAGTGAGATGTGCCAAGACTTTTATATTTATCTGGTTGAGAGGCAGCGAATGATTATTGCGGGAATACATGATAAATTTATGTATGTTTAAAGGAGAGTGGATATATATATGCGCGAATATTATGAGTTATTTTAAATTTTAAATTACTCTTGACCTTTGATGTTTCTTTTTTCTTATTGCAGATTATGACTGGAGAAGAAATGGTGCAGTGCGACGTACCGGACAAACTTACGATGTTCTCGTATTTGACGCAGATTTACGAGGCATTTCGTGGAGAGATACCACACATTAAACACCCTAAACTGGTAATTTTTATTTACAATGTTTTTGTAATTTATGACTTTTATTTACGCAGAGATTATTGATATAGTTTTGAGAAAAAGAAAGAATGATTCTCCATCGCAAATCATTTTTTGAGCTCCTAAAGAAGTTAAAAAAAAAATATCTTTAAAATGAAAATAATGAAGAAGCATTTTTCGGTGATAATAACTCTATACACTTTTGAAAATATTTATCAAAATTTATTAACCAATTTTCCAAACAAAACCATGATCACATCTAAACCCCACATTTCCGCTTTCAGGAACCAGAGACTGAGGATAGGCCTACGTTTACACAGAAACTGAACATTCTGTCGTCAGAACAGAAAGCCCAGCTACTAGGCCGTATCACTTCGAAGCATCCAGACCCAACGACGACGGCACGCGCGCGGCGTTCACGTCACATCGTCACCGAAGGCCTGGCCGCTCTTGCCGAGAAGAAGGTCGCAGGTGACACGATGTCTCGCAGACACGCGCGTAAACGACGCAGTACAGAGAAGATGGGCGCTACAGTGGTAAGTTCAATTTACCTCTGAGATTATTCAGTGGTTTCGGTTATGATTACATTCATGTAGGTTCGCAGAGGTGGGCTTTTATAGACTTATATAAGTTTATGGATATTGATAGCGCGCGGTTTCTTTTGATAATTATATCTGTTTTGTCTGTGGGGACCGCGCGACACATTTCCTGGCCCATATCTGTACATATACATATGTATCCATTATTGTTATTTCTGAGACGGTAAAATGTATATAAGCGTTATTTCTGGGACGCGACGTTATTTCTGGGACGTCCCAGAAGTGTTTTTGGTATA
>JAYJLV010000001.1:4296216-4331997 GCA_036873485.1 Torymus texanus | reverse complement strand
AGGGGTATTATTTCTTTAGTCAAGTGTATAACTCTGGCTGAAAGGGGTTGAGGTCCCAGAAATAACGTGAATGCATTATATATATATATATATATATATATATATATACACACACTTTTTAGTTTGATTTTTTTCTCTCTCTCGTTGCGAGCTGTAGCGATAGACGATTGAAACGCAATATTTTGAATACAGAACTCTTTGATAATCGCCTGCCCACCTCTGATAAATTGATACGTAAGCGAACGTACGCATGACCGCGCAGTCGGCGTTGATTGCTAAAAGATCGCACACAGGCACATTGCATCAAGAAAAAAAAAGGAAGATAAAAGCGATATATCGTTATTAATTCTCCCTCCAGTCAATGTGGCAGACGACGCTGTCGTGCATTTTTCGAGGAATATTGATATTGACCTTGTTCACTTCGGCCGGAGTTGTCATCAATTTCATGAGCTAAGCCACGTTTAATCACTTTTCAAAGTCAGTTGTACAGTTCATTTTTCCCTTCCAAACACTTTGTATGATAATAATGAACGATTCTTAATATATTTATATTGTATAATAAAAATTTTTAATCTTTAACCTTTAATCTAATGGAGTAATATTCTGGAAATGTACATTTTTTTTAGATTATTTATGTTGTTCTGTCGAGTTGAGAAGTGTGTATATTGTGTATTGCATATTCACTTCGTGAATTCTTTGAAGTGATTCCAGAATTATCTTTCTCGATAATTTTCATTTTTTATTTTATATAACACGGTAAAAATTATTGTGCTGTCATTGCGTTTTGCATGCTGTTACTGAAGCATCATACAGTTTCCGTGAATGTCGATTTGAGTTGTTTTCATAAATATCGTACTGTATACTAGATTAAAAAGTATAAAATATAATGTTTTGTTGAATTATATGTTAAATTAATATTTAAATCAAAAACTAGTTAATATTAAAAACATATTTCACGATAACTTTCACTGTGCCACTATTCTGCCAATATTTCCTGAAAATATTTATGAATAAATCGAAAATCTGAAGAGTTTATTTTTTATTCATTTGTTAGAGCTGTTAATCTATTTTATTAGTTTCAATACTATTTCATACATTAGAATAAAAATATCTTTCGATAAAATAATGATAAAAGATTTTACATATTAATATTCGATATTGATTGGTGTAAGAGAATTTCCTGTAAAAAGAATTCATGAACTTTTCATCGACGAATCATGCATATGCATATATACGTACATCACTTCTTTACAAAGTTAAAATGAATGGACTAAGAATAATGAATTCTACGAATTTCTATTTAAAGTGCAATAACGGCCAATTTAAAACCTGCGACTTAATCAATGTCGAAAAAAGTTTCATATCAGTCTTCCTAAAAATGAACTTCAGGTAACAATCCTCGAACATTCTTTTGACACATTCTATATATAAAACTTTAAAAATAAAGTCATTAGTCAAAGCCATCTAAAAGCGTTCGACCCCCTTACCCTAATCTATAAGAAAAAAAATCTAGACTCATTTTTACCGCGCGAAAACTCATACAAAACGACATATACTACACCAACAAAATGACCAATGAAAAAAAAAGGAGGAGCGCACGCAGCGGCTACAGGACATCGAGAAGAACCGCATCGAGCGAATGCTTCGCCGTCAGGCTCAACGCAAACGTGCCACCCAGCAGTTCTACAAAAGTATGCAGATGCTCCAGGCAAACGCTAAACGCGACAAGGATGAGCCCTTCGAGGACTACTCAATATTCCTTTATCGGCAGACGGCACCGGACTTCAAGGATCGTGTCAAAGACCTCGAGCAGAAAATTCTTTATCCCGTAAGCCTGAGCTGGCCCCGCGCACGCGACCCATATATCGATGTGTCTTCTAGTTTTTTTTTCTCCTGTATATTTTATATATATACTCTTTGGCCTCTATAGAGCGATTTACAAAAGTTCCTAACACGCATCGCAAGACGTTATAAACGCCCTTTGTGAAAGTTTGATGTGTGAGTGTATGTGTGTGTGTGTGGCCGAGAGATGAACTCTTGTAATAACTGTTTAACACCCGTATTATGTATACGTTTATAACCAGAATCTTTGAGCATGATGTGTAATGAAAAAGAATTGTTGGTAGAGTCTGTTTAGAGGCAACGAAAATGTTTTTATTTTTCTTTGTAGTTATCGTTGTGAAATTATGAATGAGTTTAAACATTTTCTACATGTGCAGCACAGACTTTATTAAAAATTTCTACTTTGAATTAGTTTTGAAATTTTAAACCTAAACAATAGTTGTAATAGTTTTAAGTTTTGCCTTGAAATTTTTCAGTATTATGCTACTGTATAATGAATTAAAAAGAATATTTTAAAATATGTTTCGGTTTAAAATTTCAAAGTACCAAACTCACAATCAGGTGTTACGTGTAAAGCAATTAATTCAAGCCCTTGCCCAAATAAAGATGTTTTTATCAGCAGCTACTATATCTAACAACATTTGCCACCACCATTAAATCATATAATATTTACCGTTTTTGCAGCTTTCCAAGTGTTTGGTGTTTTCAATTAATTGGGTGTTTCTTTTGTTTTATTATAATTTCATACCGGTGTGTTTCATCCTTCTATAGATATTGTGACTAATACAAACGATTTTTTCACAGGATCGTGAACCGAAACTCCATGCTAGCCATCATCGGGGCAGTGTCGACGAAGGATTCTCCGGTAGGATAAAAAATTTCGAGGAGAAAATGAAGGGAACTGTCCCTGCCGAAAAGAAGCCCAAAGACTTACTTCGTGCTATTGGTGAGTACATTAGAAAAACGTTTTATTTGTTTTTCGTTTTTTCAAAACCAAGAATAGTTCGATACAACTGTATTATTGTTTGTGATTTCCAGGTAAGATCGAAAAAACCGATTGGAACGTGAAGGAAATCGAGAAGAAGATCGAGGAGAATAAGATGGGCCGAGGCGTGCGTCACGATAAAGTGGAAAGGGTGCCAAAATGGAGTCGCGAGCAGGTAGGCTATTAAATTAATATAAACTGTTAATTGAAGGGGAGAAGGTATGAAATATATTTTAAAACGGAAAATTTTATTCCAACGAATAGGTCCACCTTTTTAATCCAATATGCAATTCACATAATTGATTAAATTCAAAATTGCGAGATTTAAGTATTGGAAAATCTCATTGTTATTTCTATTTTTATCTTATCAAATTTAATAATAAATTCTTTTTAATTGAAAAATTCTTTTCCGATCACATCTTCGCGAACCCAAAAAGTATCGAATTCCCTTATAAAATTGAGATCAAATGAAGCCTTCTCCCTTGAACTACGAAAAAAAAATCGGGTGCTCGCGTACCCGTACCAACAGTACGTGACACCCTTCAAGACAACACGTTGCCTCATTCAGTTTCTAGCTCGTCAGACGAAAATGGAGAAGCGTGGCCGCGAGCCGATGGAAACGGACAGTAAGTACGCAGAATTGGACAGTACGCTGAAGAGCGTCGATCGCAAGTTCAAAGAGGGTAACGTGCTCGGGCACAATAAAGTATCGGCGATGGCCGAGCAGTTCGCCAATAAGAATCAGGAGGTGGTAGCCGCAGCCGCCGCGGCAGCAGCAGCGGCAGCGGCCGATCAACCAAAAGTTCAGAGATCGGTAATTATTCTATGGCAGTTGCAGAGGGAAAAAAATCGCATCACAGCCGCTCCATACTGCGTTTACTACACGACTTGCTAGATTGATCGCATTATTTACTTTCTATTGCTTGCTTGATTATCAGCTTGCTAATAATTATGCTTTTCTTTTATATATACATTATTATACATCTCTATATATTATAAACTTTATCCGGGAGGACACTATTTTGGCGTTGGTTTGGTTTAGTTGTTTAGGATATGCCCGTATGATAAATAGTTCATTGGTTTTGTGATTTTCATGGTCACTAAATTGATTCTTTTTTAAATCATTTATTAAGCACAGTTATACGTTTTCAAATATAACAATAGTACATAAATTATATATTCTACATTTTTAATTCAATAGCTGATGTGACTAATTTATTTATAAAAACGTTACGTGTGATGAATCATTCATTAATCGTTTCTCCGTAATATTTAAATAGAAGTAAGGGTAGTGGTGTATTTTCTTCTTTTTATTATAAAGTGAGAATAGTGTCCTCCATATCAAATTTTGAAAGCTTTAACATTTTCATGCTATTTAGGTTTAAGGGATCATTAAACTTTTCTATCTGAAAAAGTATTAATGAGCATTCTTACATTTATATATTTTCTGCTTGATTATACTGTTAACAGTTAAAAATGTACAAGTACATTTTTTATATAAAGGAATGTAGTTTTGTAGAAATGATTTGTAGAAAAAGTAGTTTTGTGTATTTATAGTCTAAAGTAAAAATAATAAAAGCATTTTTAAAAGTCATTACGAATATTTGAATCTATAATAATAACACAAATATAATTGATGCCGTGACACATTTTTTGCATTCGTAATAATAAAAAAGTATAGAGCATGGCTGCTGTTGTGGAGACAAGAAAACGCTGACGCATCAACCTCACTTTGCATTATCTTAAATTAAAAAGCAAAAAAGTATATAGCTTTTTCGCGAACATGCATTTGTACTGCACATATATACCATCTGCCAATAGAATATAACGAAAAAAGACTTCGGTATCTATATCTATATAGTTTGCCTTTTTATTCGGCGACGATCGATGCTGGACTACCCTCTTTTTTATTGCTCTTTTGATTTACTATGGTAATATTAGATGACACATTCAGCATACAGTTACGTATAGTCTTGAAATTTTAAATATATGTAAAGTAATTAAAAATTTCCCTTGTTTGATAACCTTACAGTACTAAATTTAATTGGATTATATAAAAATCATTGACATAATTCAAATTGAAACTGAACAAACTAATATGTACTATAAAAATTCTATTAATATCTTTCTAATAAAAATTTATAACAAAAAGAGACTAATAAAACTTACACTGATGTATTCCAGCAAAAGAATGCCTAATACGCAACTATTCAAGCTAAATTAAAATTAGGTCCAGAGCTGTATAGTAAACTAATTTTATACATCTTATACATTTCCTAATATAAATCATAATCAAATTTTTTTATGAGCTCTGAATCTTTTCTCAACGTAAATACTGTATAACTCATTTAAAATTACATTCCAAAATCAAACGCAAACTCCAAATAAATAAATGAAACTAATAAATTCTCAACATTCTTTCAACGCACGCCTATCAGCATGCTCTGACCTCATTTTCTATATGCCCTATTGCTCGCTATACATCCTGCATCTATTCGGTTGTGTGGGATTATTAATTATTAATACGGGGGCCACAAATTATGATCGGTTAACTAATTTGTCTGGACATTTGCAGAACTCAAAAGCAGCAATCACGCTGCCAGCCCAGGGCGGCTCGGAGATGTGCCATTTCTGCGACAAACGCGTCTACCTAATGGAGAGGCTCACTGCCGAAGGAAAGTCTTTCCATCGCGGATGCTTCCGCTGTGAATACTGCTCAACATCGTTAAGAATAGGTATACATCATACATTTAGTTTAAAAGATCCTTTTGATATATGAAAGATTTTACTTATTAAATTAATTATGGCGTTTCAGGAAATCATACGTTTGATAGAGATAAGAATGGCGGACGATTTTATTGTACTCAACACTTTGGACTGCCAGGAACTATGAAAACTAGAATAGAAAAGAAGAAAGTTCCCGTCACGAATAAAGAAAATATACCACAATCGTCGAATAACCTTAAGACTCCCGATAAGGTATGTTAAAAAAACTTTTTTTCAATTTTGTAAAGTAAACTTTTGGACTTATTTGTTTTCGCTTTCCCAATGGACTAAAAAATCTTATAATAATATTGAACAATGCTTATAGGCGAAAATTCCGATGGAGGGGATATCCGGGCTGGATTTACTCGACCGCGGCCAGACGCCCGAGAGGATAGAATTCGAAAACCTCGCGGGCATCTCAGATGCGGAAGACGCGCACAGCATAATGGACGAGGACGAGTGGACGGACCGTAATTTCGGACCCTCGGCCGCCGAGATGGGCTCGAGCGACGACATTTCCGACATGAGGTAAATTTTCATTAGTGAAATTCTATTGAAATGACTAGGAGTTGAATATAAATTTAGATTAAAATTAATGAGAGTTAATTATTTTATATACATTGCGGTGAAAATAAAAGTTATTATGCGACCTTTAGAAATGTATTTCTACAGTTATTTTTAATTTCGTTTTTTTTTTATTAGAAACGACTTTTAATTGTAGAAAAATCAATTCTAAATTCTGCACACTATATAAAGATTCGTGCTAATTTTGATATGTAGGGTATCTCACACGTTAAATCTTCATCTATAATGACGTAACCCTGTTTTTTGCAGCGATTCTGATGACGATAACGAAGTGTTCGAGGAGGCTATCGATCAGCCCCTGACGACAGAGGGCACGCTGGAATTAGCGAAAAATTGGACGCTGCGGTACTCACATCCGCATCCAGCAGCGGCGCAGTCAGACACGGGCAGCAACGAATACGAAGACTCCAGCGACGAATATACGAGCACAGGTATTACAAAGTTGTTTCAATATTCGAAAATTATAAATGATAATTAGCTTTTTGTAATTTTAACAGAAAATGCACGGAAAACATTATTTCGTTAAAAAGAGAAGTTTATTTTTAGTTGATCTCGGAATAGATTGATAAGAATAGGAAACATGTTCAGTTAACACTAAAATATTATATTAAATTGAAAATATTTCTGAAATTTTTATATTTTATAATGGTTTATAAATAACCAACCGATCGTATGTCATTTAATTTTCGATCAAAATAACTATAACGAAATTCTTTTTACGATTATATCTGTAATCTACTGCAAACTAATTTCACAGTATATTTTTTTAGTTAAAAATCTAAATTACTATATTTCTTTAGCTATCTCTAATGTTTTTGAATAGCATATGATAGTTTTAATAGTCCATATGGACAATTTGCAAACCCAAAAACACTTCTGTTACAGAGGAGGAAAGCCAGACGGCGACGGAGGACGAGGACGACGTACGAGCGCGCGAGCTACGCAAGAAGGAAGTCTGGCTGCAGGTGCCACCGCGCAGCTCCGACACCGAGACGGGCTCCGAGACCGAGGTGAAAAACTCTCAAACCTCTACGAATAATAGCCACGAGCCCAGTAGCGAACCCATCATACCACCCATTACGATTACAATCGCGAGTGCCGAAGATGACGAGCACAGTGCGAACGGTGTCGAGTTAGAAAACAGGGTTGTTGTTTCTCACGCAGAGATTGTAGAACCTGTTATTTCAATATCGGTTGAGGATGTGAGTGGCAGTCCTAGTCCAGTACCACCAAGTTTGCCCGATGCGATTCCGAGCCATGAGAACGAGTCCGGTAGTCAAGTGAGTTTAGAGGTTTCGAAATCCATTAATATTAACAATAGTAATAATAATCTGCCAGATTTGATCACTTCCTCCCCGAAACTCAGTAGACAACCGTCTAAATTGTCATTAGCATCTGATTCGGAATCCTTTGAATCAATAGAGGATTTGTCGTCGATCAAAGATGACGATTTACCGGAGAAATCGTTGACCATTAAGATAGCTACTCCTGATCCTGTTTGGTTAGAGGTAGAAGCAGTTCTTAATAAACCAGATGAAGATTCGGACAAACCGATAGTTATGGTAACAGCAGCAACACCTACGACTGAAAGACCACCAGAAAGTCGTTTGATAGAACCTACTAAATTAACAGTACCCAAAGAAACGTCACCGGTACGGCGGGAATCTCAACCCGAAGTTCCGACATCCTTTGATAACCTTTTGCAGGAACTAAGACAGAGAAAGGCAAAGAATAAGGCTGAGGCCGAGGCAGCGACATTGAAGCCCCTGGCCGCTGAAACTGCTAAGCTTCAAGTCAGTAAGTACTTTGGTGGTGCGAAGATTAAAATTAAAAAGACTGATGATGAAAAGGTGTTGAAGAAACAGGATTCAACAAAATCAGAGGATGATAATTCAGAAACCAAACCAGTAGAGTTGAGATCAAGAGAGAGGGTGTCGGATAAGATTGACAAGAAGGATATCTTGAAGTACTTTAGTAGCTCTAGTTTCGAAAGTAAGACTAGTCCGGTGCATAACGTTGAAGAAGAAACTTATAAACCAGTGGAAATGAAACCAGTGATTCAAAATGGATGTGATCATATGGATATTTTGAATGATATTACTGTTAATGATTTAGACATGGATGAAATCGAAAGAGAGTTCAATGAGATTGAAAGACAGAATAAGAATAATTTAGAACTGCTGAAATCCGTAGACTTAAGTGATCCTGCTTTTGATATTGGAGTTGATTTGTTCGAGATGTCTGGCACAGACAATCAAAATGCATCAAATGATGGATTTATAGAAGATGAAAAAGATATTGTTAATCCAAAGAAGGAATCTTCGCCAGTGACTGAAGACTTAAATGCGATGATAAACGAAGAGGATGAGTTTGATAAGCTGTTAGATATGGATGATGTAATTGTCAACGATGATCTGTTGGATCAATTATTTGAAGATTCTGTAACAAAAACTAAAAAAGAAATGTCGCCACTCAAGGAACCATTGAATCAAAATCTAGTCAAAGAAAATCCTCTTGATTTAATTTCTGGAATCAATGTGAAAGAAGACAATTCATTCGATGAAATTGAGTCTTTCCCATCAGAATTAAAAGACAACTTAGAACCAATTATAGAAATTAAAGAAACTATCGTAGAAGAACCTTTAGACAATCATTTAATCCATGATTATAAGCCGATTATTGATAGACCCTTAGAACGAATTCCAGAAATCATCGAAGACGCAAAACTTTCCACGATTACAAATCCAGTAGAAAACGATATCCTCACTAAAGAAGTTGCAAAAACTTCGTTCATCCGTAGCTACACACTACCCCAGAAGTTTAAAATTCATCGCGTCACTATCAAAGAGCAGCAACTTCTCCCCGTGAAAATAGCCGAAGTCAAACCCGAACGTCTCACTGCCCGCATCTACACCCCAACAGACACTCCTCAATCGACATCCTCGTCTACAAACGAGACACCTCTACCTCCCGGTAGACGAAGACTCGAGGAACATAGGCAATCCATATCTTCACCCTCTTCGCCCATAGCACCCGCGCGGAATAACAAGTCCGAAATTAAAAAGTCACTAAGTATAAGATTACGTAAACACTCAGGTTCGGAATCGCCAGTCGCTAAATCGCAAGGTAGCTCGACCCTACCGCACAAGAAAAACGGATTGTCCACGCACAAATCTGACGTGCATGGCTCGTTTAAATCCGTAGACGGAAAGACCCGTGACAAGAAGGAGAAGTGCGTGATATCGTGAGGGTTGCGTGATGTTAAATTTTTCTTGTACTCTGGTAATGTGGTCTCTATATTTTTTGGGGTGAAATTTCGGAGTCCCGGTGATAGCATGTGATAAAGTTAAAATGAGGGGAGTTAAAGGTATTGTGGGAGAAGGTATTTTATATAAATGAGAGATGAATCATATGTATATATTATGATGTCTTGTGCAATGTTTTAATTTTGATATAGTGGTTTAGGATATTTAATAATTTTATTAATAGGTAATTGGTAATAACATTTTATATATATATTATAAAATTTTTTACCTACAATATTGGGCATTTTTATACTAATATTTAATTAAGAAATCGTTGATTTTAAAAAGTAATATACTAAAATGACTAAGAAGGAATATTTCTGATTTTCAGCTTCATTTTAACTCATTAATTCAAATATATATAAGTATTTCACTTCACTTTTACAATTAATTTTGAGTCAAAACTCAACAATCTTAACTATTTCTAGAAGTAATAAAATGCCAATTATTATCACATCACCATTTCTAGTCACTCATAACCAGTTTACGTCCGAATTTCACTTTTAAAAAAATTTGGAGAATACACTGCCGAGTATATGACATATTACGAAATTACATTGTACCGGTGCAGCGAGTATGTGTATGTTGTACGAACGATGCGAGCGAATAATGTGTCTTACTGACGACAATATGGTATATTCTTTTTATCAAGATGACATTGTTTACTTTAATATTTACTTTACTCCTGAGAGACTGTGTTTGAGATTTTATTTAAATAAAGGTCTGAGAAAAATTTAAATTTATGGCTGATGGTGATTAGCGAATTATCCCAAATATATACATTACCATTCATTTTTTTATCGTCGAGAATATAAAAAAAAACATAAAGCAACCCCCCCGGAAAGTGAGAGATCATGTCGGATAAGGTAAAGGATACATTGTATTTACGAATGACGTGTGAACTAATCTTCGATTATAATTCTAACAGTCACTCAAACTGGATTTAACTCGTATGTGTTTGTTTAAAGTGCTTCAGCTCACATAATTGGCAATTTTTTATATCATAATGTATCATTCTATTACCACCAGCCATGACTTTATTAATGTTTTTAGCATCTCCGATGCGAATAGTACTGGATCGATTATTTCCGCATATTATATTGTATAATGTTTCAAAATGCTTCAATAAGTATTAAAAGTTGTACATATTTAAGTACAATGAGATTTTTACATAATACAATACGATTTAGAAGTGAAAATAATCCAGTATTATTATCATCCGAGCACATCGACGAACATCATCCTGTTCTGCGCGAAGATGTAAAAACAATCCTCTAAAACGTAAAATTTTTTGTAACGTCTTTTTCTCTAACTTGTTTTCGCTCTTGAAAAGTGTTGAATAACAATCTTAACTTCGATCTCTTACATTATAAAATTGTAAGTTGTGCGGATTACGAAAACCGTACGACTGTATAATTAAAAAACAGATTTAAAACATTCATCCCTCATATCATCCATTCGGTATTGAGTTTCTCAACGTGTTTCTAACAAAAGTGTCATATTTCAGATTATTCAATGTCAATTTTTGTTAGATGTGGTAAATAATTGTTTCAATGTATTTTATGATTTGTAATTTTCTCAGTGTTATTTCCACAAAGCTTACTCGACTCACTATTAACTTCACATGAAAATTGGTTTGTTTATTTTTTACATTACAATTCATTGATTATTTTGACATGCTTTAAAACATGGTTTATAAACCTTTGTAATTTATTATTGTTTAAATCAACGATTCGAGTTTGATTCATTCTTTTTTTTTATCAGTAATTATCCCTTTCATATAGCTACATCAATAATGTGATATAATTTTTTCTCATGGTACGCAAAGCACACGTCTATACATTTAAAACTAAATTTCCACGTCAATTATACAGGAAGGCTAAAGCAATATGCGTAGACTTTGAGTATTAAACGAGTTTAGCTTTATTGTTGACTCCAGAGTCGAACTACTTATTTCTTCCCCACTTATATATTTTACTTTAACTAATCCAATAAAACTTGATTGCTAAAAATAACTTTATGGACTGTTGCACTTGCTTTCTCAATGTAAGAACGAACAACAATCTGTTCCTTATATGATACTCGATTATGGTATATATCTACCTCTTTATTTCTAAATTAGCAAATGCAACAGGTCATCAAAATGCCAAATTCAAAATTCACTGTTTTTTCAACATTATCTTCCGATTTCGCAGATCGCCTCGGACGAAGAATTGTCAGCGGAAAGCGAGGCGGAGGAAAACTCAGCAACAGAGATCTCGACGGACTCGGAGTTCGAGCACGACGGGACGACGCCAACGCAGCACGAGATACCCGAAATCACTATCAACGACTCATTTGTACGCAAGACCCGCGGTGACTATGTTGAGCCGAAGAAGGTGCAAGTCAAAAGTCGAGTTATTACTTCTGTGAATGGAAACATTGTGAAGAATAACGAGCCGAGCAATAGAAAACTGCAGCAGCACCAAACGGTAAGAAACTTGATTTAATTTTAACCATTTCCTGACAAGTGGCGTTATAAAAATGAAAATATTAATTGAAAATATTACTCATCTTCATTTATTGAATTTCTTGGAAATCCATTGAATAACAAATTAATTATATTACTCATTATTATAGTTGAAATTGCACTCTAAGTTAAAATAAACAATATAGCCAAATTCTCAATCTCTTTTACCATTTCAGAAACAACAGCAGCAAACCTCTAAACTTAATGCACTCAACCAAGCCCCGAGCTCGAAACCTCGCGACAACAACGAACTCAACTCGAATATAAGTGGTAGTCAGAATTCCAAGTTCATCGCCTCTACACCATTGGTCAATCCTCGCAAAGGGGACTACCTATTGAATCGCACGCACTCGACCGAAGGTATCGCGTCCAAGCTCTCGCTCGAGCTGAAAAAGCGCTACCTCCTCGGAGGATCTGGTTTCGGAGGTTCAGTCATGAAATCCGGCTCGACGTCGAACGTCATCGACACACGATTGCGTAACCTCAGCGATTCGATATCCCAGCACCAAAAGCTACTGAATCCAGCACCCGAACCTAGCCCAACGATGCAGGCGTTCCTGCAGGGCACCACGAAACTGAGGTCGGCTAGTACCGGTAGCACGGGGTCTAACCAACCACCGGCTCTGTCGCCAATATCACCCTCAGCATTGTTCAATTCGTTGTCGCCCATGAGGGCGTCCCCCTTCGAGAGGAAAACCTCTGTGGGTGCGGTAAACACTGCCGGTGAGTTTTATATGTGTGTAGGTAGCTAGAGAATAATTGTTGTTTAAACATATTATAATGATGAATAAACTATTTCAGTTACACTTACAGCGGACCGTAATGCCAAAAATGTCCAACTACCCGATCTAATAAAAGAATCGAGTACTGTTAAAGAAATCGAAGCCAGTCAGCCGTCCAAGCCAACGATCCTCGAGGAGAAGTCATCTCCCACGGAACCTTTGGAACCGCCCAAAGAGCCAGACAGAACCGTCCCAAAATCCGAGACACCCACACCGATAGTCGAAATCAAGAAGATTATCGTCGAGGAAGTTAGAACGACACAATTCAACGGTGATACCCTGGAAGTCAATAATCAAGAGGATAACGAGGATTTCAGGCCCAGAAGTCCACTTCATGAAACTTCAATTATCGTGCCTCAGGTCGACTGGGAGAAGAATAAGAAGAAGAGGGAGGATGAGGAAAAGCTCGATGAGGAGGATGATAGCAGCGATGACTCCGATGAAATCGACAGTGATTCGTTGTCGTCGACTGATGATGATGACGATGATGAGGTGGAGAAAGCGAATAAGTTGAAACTAGCGGCAAATCTGTCACCTCCGAGGTTACAGATACACAGTACGGATGGGGATTTACTGTTGGACGAACAGGTGGATAAACATCATGTTGAAGATACTACGACGTTCGAACCCGATTCGATTGAGTGCTCGTACCTGCTCGAGGACACGAACAAAATGGATAACAACTTGCCACCGTCGCGAGCACCACCGCCACCACCTACATCGGAACCACCGCAAAATACGTGTTCGAAGGATATCGAGGCTGTTAATACAAATCTAAAACAGTTACAGCTGCAGGATGATCTGGCGAAGCGCAACTTCAGTGGACGCAGCAGCCCAACGTCTCTGGCGTCTCACGCATCGAGCAAAAACGACGATTCAGAAGAGAACGACGTGACAACCGCGGCGTACACCGAAACTGAGTTCTCAGAATGGGCAAGGGACGGCGACGATCTCGTGTCGGAGGATCTCAGAGATGTAGAGTACGATATGAACCCGGAGTTCCAGGGTAAGGGCAAGCGACCGTCCAATGACAAGATGCTTGCGAGGATGGCTAACGGTGAGGACCTTACCGACGTCGAGCTCGATTACTCACAAGAGGAGATCAACGGAGAGCGGATGAATCCGAACTGCGCCAGCACGATTGCTTCGAAGCTTCTGGCCAACGGTGAGGAAGACATTGATTACATGGACACGGATAATGAGAGTCTCCTTGAGGAAGACAGTCTCAAGGAGATCACACGTCCACGCAATCGGGGGTACATCGAGTTCGTCAACTTCAAAGCAGCGGCCCCTACGTCGATTAAACTGAAATCCGATGCACCCATCGCCAAGAGCGAACTCGAGTACGACGAGTCCTCCGATGCTCTTACACCCTGCTGTGAGGACAACGACCTCAACGTTATTGAATTTGATCCTGTGACGGTGGACGATGTCAGGGAAAGGCTGAGGGCAAAGAACCATGCGAACGCGATGCCACCGCCGTGCGAGATCAAGGTGATAGACTGTGATAAGGAGGATCCGGTTATTGAGGCGGTAAACAAGGAGTTGATGTGCATGTCCATGGAAGAGGACAGCTTGCTGATCGTCGAACCACATGAAGACACGACGACCAGTGAGGTGGTAACGGTGCTAGCCAGTCCTGTGAATCCACAGGCTATGATGATGCCACCCAGTGGTGCTCCTTTTGCTACGAATAAGGATGAGGAGACGAGTGAGGCTACTGAAACTGCCGATATGAGTAAGTGCTTACTAAAAACTGCAAATAGTAATCATGTTTTTTGTATAAAGTGGGCGATCCATTGCGATGGATAGGTTCCAGTATCGGTAATTAAATTACACGTCTTATGTACTGGAACATCCATTTTCAGATATTATTCTTAAGTTATCCAAGTACCTTTACTTTCCAATAAAGAAAAAAAGTGACTTTATTGATTGAATATTTTTATTAAAAACTTAGAAATAACCACCCTAACAATACATAACGATTCACTTTCCTTCATCAATATAAAACTATTGCGAAAACTTTCCAGCTACCGAACCAACATCGAAATCTCACGACGACGCGAACAACCCGGATTACCTCGAGTACGTCAAGCGTCTTCAATCCCGCATCGCTGAGTTCAGCAATGTCAAGGACTCGATCGACGTGCGCAAGTCCAAGCGCAAGAGTTCCAAGCCCTCTTCCACTAGCCAGTCCCGGACAGCGGAAATGATTGCCGAGGAGATAAAAGCCCAGGAATCATCCCTCAACAACGGCCTCAACTCACCGGCGACATCGCGGAAGCTTGAGGAGATAACGCGTGAACGTACAAAGCAGAAATCGCTGATCCAGGATCTGCTAATGGACAAACTGGAAGCCCACAAGCAGAAGAGCGCGGAAAAGAGGGCAAAGCGAGCAGCGCGCACAGCCTCCTTCAACACCAGCTGCAGTCCACCTGTGCCCAGGGCGCCAGCCACTCCAACCAGGTTCGTGCCGTCGTCCATTGGTAGCATCAACACAATGTCGATGAACGATGGGACAGCGGCTGCGGCAGTCGCTGCTACGGCGGCCGAGCAGAGCGAAGGTATATTCGAAAGGATTTTCTGTTGCTTCGTGGTCCTGTGTGTCAGCATCTGTATGTGATATTCTCTTGCCTGTTTCTCTATACACTATGGTCATCTCTATACTGTGAATGGGTTGATTGTGAAAAAAGTGTGTGCTTATAATGATGGATAAGGATATATATATATGCGGGTTCCAACGGCGTCACCATCATTCTTTTCCACTCTCGTTAACATTTGTTCACGCGTAATATGCACATGTTACTTTGGGACTGGTTATGTGTTTGGTTTGTTCATAATTGTGTGTAATGTTTTAATTTCTTTTACAACGACTGGGATACTATATACATATAAATTATACTTTTTGGTGGTTACTGTCACGAATCCGAACATTGAAGGTTATTCTTACGTGGTTATTGCGGTATAATTCATTCACGTGTCACTGTCTATGATACTTGTTCTCAAATGTCTTTAACTTCACCATTTGTCTAAAATTTGTGCATTACTTTTCAGTTTCTCATTAATACGGAACTTTTAAATGTATATACAGTGTATATTTTTTATTATTTTAAGGTGCAGTTTTACATATATTTCTAAATATAATGATAAGAGCTTAATAAGTTATTTACAAATTTGCGAAAGCAAATTTTTTACGTAAAATTAAGCAAATATAAGAAGTAAATTTAAATAGTTATTATCGTGTGTAAAGCTGTACTTTGACATACAAAAAAGACAGAGAATAATTATCGTACACTTAACTTACAGATTCTGATAAAAGTGAAATTACCGAGATTTATTACGTTTAAAAATTTAACTCATCTAGAAAATAAATCTCTTACAAAATGAGCAATATGAACAATAATATCATGACAACATGTTTACAATTTTATACTAGGTAAAGTAAAATATTAATCTTTAAGTTAAGCACCAATTTTAGCATGAACGCGATGGTTTTTATTTAAATATAAATAAATATCTTTTAGGAGGTGGGAAAAGAATGGTGGAATGGAACGTCGAATCCGTGGACTCAGAAAGAATTTTAGTGTGTGGATCATTTGTCTTGCTCAAATTTTGTTGTAAAATGCGTCTTATTTTACTCTACCAGATTATTTTTATAATATTTTACGTATAGAAATATCAAACATAAATATTATATAAAACTTTACATTTTTGCGTCAAATATTCCAAAGATTTACAATGACAAAAATAGGTTCACAATTTTACACTTCGTGTATTGCAACGAACAAAATAAATATCTTTGACTCAAATAAGGATATTTTCAATAGATTTCTAGTCAATTTCGTCATTTGCTGGATTAATAAAAAGTGCATTGCAGTAACATACGAAGAAATTAGATTAAAAGGTTATAGGTAATATTAATAATCAAACTAATGAGCTGGTTTATTTAGAAGCAATATTTAAAACATGTATCTTTTTCAGCATCTTCAAATACTTTCGTTGGAAATATTTTAGGGATTAAACGTTCTCGAAAATGTGCTGAAATGTGGGTATTAAAACATTTTTCATGGTTTTAAACATTTATGCACAGCTTTGATATATTTTGAACACAATTTCCACATTAAAAAAATACGTTCAATATACATCTTCGCACATTTCCGATGCACATTTTCTCAATGAATTATACATATTGTTTGGTGCATCTTTTATTCTGCACAAGATCAAACATTTTAGCATATATTTACACAGAAATATCTTCATTTGAAATCAATGGCATTTCTGCATTCAAAATGTGCCTGAATGTTCTGAATAATTAGACAAACTAAAGTGTTTTTTTTTTAAATGTGAACAATTTATTTCTATATCGACATGTGTACTAACACTTTAAAACGCGAAAAAGTACAACATATTACATTTTAGTGCATTTCGGTACATTTTAAGCACGTTTATCATATAGAAATATCTTTAATGAAATAATTCGCAATACATTTATTATTTCAAATTTGACCATCAAATTATTACAATCATCATTTTTTGAACAAGTTCACTAGGTTTGCAATGCACAACTAAAAGACTATTATAAACATGACCAAAAAAATTTATTAAGTTTTAATTTAGATAACATAAGTGAGAGTCTCTAAAGTGACACCGTGATTAATAAACATACGTATAGCAATAAGTCAACAGTACATTAAGTAATCTTTATAGTCGTATGAAAACGACTACTGTGATTGGCTAATTACACGCGTAATTATGTTTCTACGCAGAACTGCGTAGAATACTGCGTAAATTAACTTTAAATTGTGATGCTAAAAAAAATTTTATGACTAAAGTATTGAAAGAATATTAAATTTTTGAAATATGTAAATAAGAGAAAAAAATCTAATAATTAGTTAATCTATTTTTATAGACCTGAAAATCATATGATAAATATTAATTTTATAACTATATGTACATAATATAGACCCATAAAGTCAAACTACTTAAGTGAATGTGAAATTTTTTTTAAAGCAAATACCCAATCGTACGAAAGTTTGGCATGTACGAATGTTGTAATCTAGCATATGCAAGCGAGCGTATATAAATCGAACGAATTCCTATTGAATTCCCTCATGTAACGAAATTGTAATAAAAGTACCCTTGTGTGCGTGAAACGAATAGTATGAGTCCTCAATTCCCTACC
The DNA here is from genome assembly GCA_036873485.1 of Torymus texanus. Classification (NCBI taxonomy): domain Eukaryota; kingdom Metazoa; phylum Arthropoda; class Insecta; order Hymenoptera; family Torymidae; genus Torymus; species Torymus texanus. The sequence goes on along the minus strand of JAYJLV010000001.1, from coordinate 4,314,041 downwards.
CACCCTGACGTCTGCAATTAAAGACGTGTCTCTACCTGTGTAAGTAAAACTCCTCACTCTCCTCAGTAACCTTCATTGCTCTAATAGAAAAACAATCTTTTTTAGGCATGAAACTCGAAAGACCGATGACCATCTACCGTGCTACCGTCTTCAACAACGATCCGGACAAGCCTGAGCCCAGAACCCCGACGATGTCGACCCCGATGTCAGCGTTTAAGCCAACAGAACTGGACTTCAAAACTCCGATTGCCCCGCCTCGTCTTAAACACGAAGAGGCACGAAAAACGGCGGAAAAAGCACGCCAGGATGCCCGAGAACGCGCACGATTAAAGAGCGACGAGGACCTTGGTTTAAGTCCAGAAGATCGTCTACGAGAGTTGCGTATGAAAGTGGCACGTCGCCAACTCAAATCCGAGACCGATGAAGATATCACGCCGGTAAAAGCTAGCAAGCGCTACAGTTTCGGACTGCACAGGTCAGCGGGTAAGCTGCAGACGAGTAAGAGTACGGACAACGTGAAGGCCATGACAGTACATCGTTCGGGTCATGAGGCCACTGCTAAGAGTCTTGATGAATTACTGGGTGCTGAGTCACCCAAGGACGAGGTTATTGTGCAAAAGAGGGACAAGAAGAAATCTAAAGATCCGGAGAGGAGGAAGAGCATCATACAAGCAGTCTCGGACTTCTTTAAGAAGAAGGACTCACTGTCGCCGCCCAAGGACAACAAGCTCTCGATGTTCCGGCTCACACCCAAGTCCAAGGACAAGGCTAAGGTAATGAATCGGTTATGGAGGGGCGAACGCCGACCTGGCGGTTGAGAGACGTTGATTGAGGAGTAGACTGGGAGCTCGAGAGAATGTTTTTAAAAATTCATATGTTTACAATACAATCGATTATACGTCAACTTTTTCATCAACTTATTAGAATAGAAAATGTAATAAAAAAAAAGAAATAATTATTTATAGGTTTATTTTTATAGAAAACTTTCGAGCTCTAAGATATTAAAGTCTATAGCATCCTTCTTTTTGGAGAAAGCATTATTTTACTAATGAATATTAAGATAAATAGATGTAAGGAATTACTTGAGGAAATAAGCGATATCCTTAGATAATTTCTTCCATCTGTTGTCTAATATTTATTTTAAACATGCTTTTAGAACAAACAACGTCCGGATCGTCAGGGCGGTTTCGCGCAAGAAAATAGTAATCGTTCTTTTTTTTCCACCGAGAGAGCTGTTTAATTGCGAAATTACGTTTTAACTTATTTTAACGTGTTTCAGTTGTTTAAATCGTATTCGGATGGGTCAGATGTAAGCAATTTATAATACGTAGTCGTTGAACACTTTATCTTTTGTTTGCTCCAAGTATACTTCAATTCGCTATTTTTAATTGCAGGTATTTTTTCGTTTAGGCTTTAATTTTGTCGTGTGTAACAAATTTGCACTTATGCCATTGCCTACATGTGATATAATACACAGGCAAACAGTTTTTTTTTCTTGAAAATTATTTTTTACAATTACAGCTAATACAAAAGAAACAACATAGCAAACAAAGTAACAATGATATTTTTTTGTATATAATTTACATATATGTGTACAGTACAACATTAAAACTATTTATACGAAATGCAGATCACACGACGAAAAAAACTATTAACGCTTCTTTTATTATGTTCAGTCCTTGTTGATGCTTTATTTTAATTTAATGCTTCTTATTTTGATTTTTATTTTGTGTGTGCTGAAAGTTCTCCCCTAAAAATTAGTACCGCAATAAATTCTTCTGATACACTTTGATTAAAACTTCAAATCTTATCACCATGGTACAATAGAAAACTTAATACACATAGAACGATTATCAGAAAAATTTATGGTATAGTTCCGTTAGGTATTAGTTTGTTTTACCCATTTTTCTCTAACCAATGAATTTTATAAATATAATTTTATTTTAGTTGAGTTCAAATACTTATATTATCACGACTATTTTCACTGCAAAAACATTTTGTTCATGTAAATAATAGTAAGAGACTAAAATTGTATTTGTGCATTTATCTTTGGAAATTCCACGTTTAATCCAGCAAGACTTTTCCTAAGCATATCATTGGCCTATAAACCTTTTACAAAATAATATTACTGAAATCTTAACAAAATTAATGTATATGATACGCTTACGAAACCCTTACTGTGTATAGTCCTGCATAAGTACAGTTGAGTTACAATCGACACGAGAGTTTTTGTGATGAAAAGAATCGTCGAGGTTTCCCAAACCCGTGCGGATGATTGATTCTTTTGGTTCTTTGCAGCTCGATAAACTAAATCCACAGTTCGATAAGAGGCCAAAGAGCGTCTGCGAGGGAATGCTGAACGTTGGCAGTTTCTTCATTGAGAATCCACCCCCTGTACCACCGCCGCCAATTAACTACACCATGCCCACCAATGTTTCCGGTGAGAATAATTGTGCTTCTTTTATTAAAATAAATATTAAAATTCTCTTCCACATAATAATTAATCTAATAATCGAAATTCACGTTTTTTTTTTAAACAGAAGACAGCCTGTCGGACGAGGACTCGAAGACAACGGCGCTATCCACGTCGCAACTAAACAAGACTTCGAATGCGGCCGACGGCTCGTGCAATAGCATTCCACGAAAAGCAAAAACTGCCAAGCGTATCGCCAGGCAAGCGCAACTCAAGAGGTTCGTGTATATGTATATATAAAAGCTGATGGAAATTTAACTTGATTAACTTCTTTCACGGGAAATTCGACGTAATGCTAAACTCGTTTCTATGCGTTTATGTAGGTTGAGAATGGCTCAGGAGATACAGAGAAAGCTCGAGGAGACCGAAGTCAAGCAGAGAGAACTGGAAAGCAGAGGCGTCAGCGTAGAGAAAGCTTTGGGAGGAGAAGGAGGTAAAATATTAGTTTTTTTTGTAGATACAAATTGTAAATTAATGTAATTGTAGGGGAAATAACTAGTCATTTTTACGCAGTCTTTTTATATAGATATTCGAATAGTATATGTGATTATTTGTCACCGAGTTATATACTTTTACATAATTATTTGTTGATCATTTTTCTCTTAATAATTTCAAGACACAAAATACCTATATGAAAAATAGTATTGCATGCATCAAATTCAATCGATACTTATATGTACAGCATCATGCGTAATTGGTAAAAATTTATAATTGTTACTTTTAACGTCTAGAATGCTCCGATCGAGAAGAAGCAGACTTGCTGCGCGAGTGGCTCGATTTGATGCGAGAACGAACAGAACTTCGCAGATACGAGAAAGAGCTGTTAGTGAGAGCACAAGAAGTACAACTTGAGGATCGGCATGATAGGTTGCAGCAAGAGCTTCGAGAAAGATTAGCTGACGATGGTCAGTAGATAAGTACAAGTATTTTTTACGTAAAACTATATACGGTATCACTTGTTGCGATCGAACCGTTTATCATATCTTTTTAAATAAAAAATCTATTGATAATGACCTAACTGTAGTATATGACGAAGGTTGATAAGAAATATTTATTTAATATTTTTATAACTGTAGATATTATGACGAAGATTGATAAGAAATATTTATTTAATATATTTTTATTACTTTACACTACAACGAAAAGAAAAACTAAGGTTTAAACGAGATTGCTAATACCGCTTTTCTTTCTACGTTTCAGATGAGAAGAAAACGCGAGCTGACGTAAAGAAAGAAGGCGAAATCCTAACGGAGATGTTAGAGATCGTAGCGAAACGCGACTCGCTGATTGCTCTGTTGGAAGAGGAGCGACAAAGGTGGCGTAGACCCTCGTGCCCGACACTCATTGCACCACCCACCACTACTACGAGCGACTCGCCTTTAGGCGGCAGCTCACACGTTTCCTACACCTACATTGTCTTGGCGATTATAATCGCGTACTCGCTCTCCTTTTACCTTACCGAGCTCTTTATCACGCCTCACAATAAATCCTTCCTATACTTCACCTAACACACGCACGATGCTGTGAACGATTATTATATCAGGCTACATAGCGTCGCTTGAACTGCGCGTAGCTAATCTATATGCGATGAGAATTTCGAATCTGATCGAGAAAAGATTTACGAGAAATTTGAGAATGAGAATTTCTTTAAAGTAAACGATATATTTACAAAATATGCGTTGTCTAAGCATATTATGATGAAATATTGTCAAAATGACTCTTAAATGGATTTTGAATCTAAGATCCAGTAAAAGTTTCTATTTTTTTAAAAGATAGAGATAATCTTTCACAGCAATCAATCTTATGTCTCTCTTTCTATGTATCACAAATTTTTTATCACATGCATGGCTTCATTTTAGTGTCTGCTTTCAGATCTCATCATTATATTTTTTTTTCTTTAGAAACTTTTGAATCTCAACCAAATTTTTATATTTTTTATAAAGTAGAGTGTGAGATTTTTAATAATCTTTTTCATATAAGTAAATGGCATGAAGCTGTTTAACAATGAAATTAATATGCATGCTTCAATGCAGCTTGCCTGTTAGATTTATATAATATATACTTAAAGAACGAATAACAAAAGTGATCACGAAAACTCGTGAAATTATAATATATTATATTTAAAGAAAAGAACATAAAATCATGTTCATTATTATAATCAAGTGAAAAGATTTTTATAAAGGTGTTATAATCACGATTTATGAGCAGATTTACATGAGACTGCTAAAAGATAAATGAGATATCATATTTTTATAATAATAAAAAAATATACAGATTTATCTAAGATAAAATAATATATAATGTTACTGCTTTCTTACAAAATTTCTTCCTTATTGTACAAACTTTAAGCTTTTATAGAAGTCTTCTATTGCAGAATAGTCTTTAGGAGAATATACTTAAATTTTTTTAATAAAAGTAATATAAATGTTCATATTTTTTTTATTACGATGTTTCAATTCCAAAAAAGTTTATCTCATTATTCATTTTTCTATTTTATATTACAAAAAGTATACTCTCCACGTATAAATAAATAGAAAGCCCGTATTACAGGGTTAGTAAAAATTAGTGTACAGTCAATTATGGGGGCTCCATAATACATCTGCTTAATGTTGATTCATAACTGTCAAAACATATTACCCAACGTCATCAGAAACATTTACATTTGTGTCAGTGTCTCAATGAAAAAAAAATATCCCCGAGTACATGAAAAAGAAAAATAGACATTACGGGCAGAGGGTGATAGGGAATACGCACGGCTTCGCTTACTTTTGCACCTCTGCGCAGTGCACTTGAGAGATATATTGGTAAGCCGGCGCTTATCACTGATTATGAAAATTTTAATTAAAAACAACATTAATAAATCCTAAATATTGAAATTATTAAAATATAATTAATGCTACAATGCATAATGGATTTTTGCTTAAAACCAAGAATTTTAATGTGTAACTGTTAAAATATACTTTTATTGCTTTTATAAGAAATTACAATTTTTCACCTAAGTTTAAGATTCGATTTTACGTGAGAATAAACACATTATTTTAATGCAAAAAGCTCATTGAAATTACTTTAATCTTGTTTCTTTCATAAACACAGAACAAAAGATGAATATGCCTTATTGTTAGTCTGTTTGAATTTTAAACATAGCACGTCTTTGTGTTTTCGCAACTGTCGATGCAATGTTTTTAAAAGCTTTCCTATTTTTGCACACAATTCTGACTTTACATTTTTGATCGTCGAATGAATAGCTTTTTTCTTTGTTTATTAAATTCTTTTATATTTTTATAATTTTCAATCGTTTCACAGTTAATTACATTATGCATCTTCGGTGTTTCAGGTACCAAGACGAAGATAGAGACCTCGAGGCGCAAATCCTGTCGAAAGGCCTAAGATTAACACCTGTGAACAAGCGCGGCTCCAAGTATTCCGTTTAGTATTTCCTCAAGCAGTATTGCCAATGAAGTTGTAGCGTGCGTTCGCATGCCTTCGCTGACGCGATTAACGCCCGCAGAGTTAATCTGGAATCGGCTCGAAACGAGCAAAAGCAGCAGAGATAATCGATGCATTTCAAAACGACGACAACCTCTTCGCGAGTTCTTTTTAGCGGTGAAAAAGCAGCAGTAGTAGCAATTTTTTATACTTATTATCGTCCTGTTATTTTGCAATATACACTCGATTTTTACGAACACTGTATGGTCGGAGCGTGCAGGAGAATGGCTAATTTTAGAATCGTATAAGAGTCGAATTGTAGTGTACATCATTTGCTGTGCGAACAAATGGTACTAACGGTTATGGAAGCGCCGACGGTGAGCGAAAAATAATCAAACGGGCGTTCTCGACGACCGAATTTAGCGGATGAATGTTTACGTGTTTAAAATAGAATTTTATCTCGGCATTAGGAACGTTAATATATTCTATACCGTATATAGAAGTCGTGAGCAGAAAGATATAAATGCGGATAGAGGTTTGAAGAGAATAAGCAAAAAAAAATATTTTTTGATGAACGAAACGTATGGTTATATGAGTATATAGTAAATGCGTGATATGTACATTCTATGAATTGACAGAGCAAAAAAAGTCTATTTTTATGTTTGCAAAGAAAGAGACTGGTATAGTTATTTTAAAAATAACAAAAGATATTGATTGTTGTAAGGTGTAATTAAATAAGTCACTGTATAGTCAATTTTTTACGCAAACGATAGTTGCATCAAAAGAGGCGAAGAGAAAAATAAGGGCCGTCGGTCCTATAATTGCGATAAAATGAATCATGTACTTGGAATTTGAATTTTATTCTCAAAGTGTAACGGGAGGAAGAATGGTTTGAATTGCGAAGAAAACAGTGTCAAGGATTAATCTTTTTTATATAAGCATGAATGAAATTTAAAATTTGATTAAAAATTAATGAATGTATTGGAAATTTACTCCAAATAAAAAAAAGAATCACGATGGATTTAGATTAAGTGAAATTTTAAATTTCAATTGCAAGAAACCTACTACCTTCGTGTAAGATGAAAGTATACGTAAACATATTTTGATATCCTTATTAACGTCCTGAAACTTGACACTGGTTCTTATCTATGTTTCTCCTCGATCACCGATGAAATCTTAATGGAATAAAATGAATTAAATGCATGCTGCCATTCCTTTCGGTATACATTTGTAGCTTTAGTTTTAAATTAAAGCAGTGATAATCGGAATTTTAAGCGATACGCATTGTGTGTATGTGTGTCCGATATATCTGTTGAATGTCAACGTGTCAAGTGAACTTAAATTAATTATTGCTAACAGTGCTAATTAATAGTTATTTACGACGTAATAACAGGTCTAACGAAGTTTTTATTTTGATTTTTTTTAAGGCGCAGACCTTTGGAAGAAAAGAGCGAATGATTATATACGCAAGAAATGCAATCACGTGAAGTCCGAAAAAAATAAATCAATTGTTCCCGTTACAACGAACGATATCCGATCGTCTCGTGATATTGTAATTTATAGATATTAATTAAACCTAGTCGAATGAATAAAAGTCATAATAGTTTTTCTTTTTGTGGAATAATAGAATATTTTCAGCCCAACTAAAAATTAACGTGAAATTCATAAGCGAAGACTTTAGATAATGTTTACATTAATCGATGTTAGAGAGGTATATTAGAGATGTTTCATTTTTAATTAATGTATAGTGGGCACACGTATGTACATATTTATAAATGATTTACATTAATTAATTAATTAAAAACCTGTATGATTTGTACAGACATAATAAAGACACAGTCACAATGTAATTGTAAGATCCATACAGTTTAATGCGACTAAATGTAACTGTCAAGACTACTAACATGACGCGAATAGCCAAACATTTTACTTATGTTGCCTACCACTGCGCTAATTTTAATAAATGCTTTTATATTAAAATAAATAAAATGTATGTTGTTGATTTATTTTTTTATCCTCTATAACTTTAATGTTAATTTTACGTTCAATTGTCATATAATATACATAATTGTTCATCAAAGTTGAATATTTATTATTATCATTTATAAATTTTTTTGGTATTATTAGTAGATACGTATAGTTTCGATTATTTTTAATCGGTAATAATAAATGTATTTTTTTTTCAACGTGAGTGAGAAATAAGCCTTTGTCCATACAAAAGATAATATTACTAAGCGCTGCTGGAAATAATATTTTTTAATAACTTGTGCACAATTTGAAATGCATATACATCTAGCTCATTTCAAGGTATAGAAAAGACTCTGTCATACTCTCGTTAAAAAAAAACGATAAGACATAGTAAAGCAAAACTTATTTCAGACTCGAGTAAAGTGTCTTTAGCAGCACTCAGTTTCGGATTATGTCTTCGGCGAGCTCAACTCCGACTCATGCTAACCACGTCTGCAGTATGTACCACGATCATATATGCACCCTTGCATGAAATAGCTGACCTTATTCTCCTTTTGTGAACTTTTTCTATCTCATTCAATATTATATATATATTGTATACGATAATTCGGCTAATACTTTAATAAAGTAAAATATGTATTATCCAAAAATATTTTTCTTCAAAAATTTAAAAAACTTTTAATAAGAGTTTAAATAAACTGTTTAAAAAATGTTATAAAATTTATGATTTTGGACATTGTTAGTTGTTTATAACATTTTGTAACAGTTTTTATTTCGCAATTAATCCATTTTGTTTCTGTTATACATTTTACTTTATTAATACATTATTTTTCAAAATTCATAAATATTCAATGTTCAAGATTGAAAAATTGAAATATTTATTACACTTAGACTCTCACACGCACGCACGCACGCACGTAAACACATATATTTTTATATAATGTCTATATATTCTATAAATTCCAGTATTTTAACGTAACATGAAATAGATTTGCTTTATACTAACAACCATTTTTTACCTGTTAAAACTATATACTTTGGAATTTGAAAATGTATATAACTGCGTGAAACGGCAATGAATTGAGATAAAGTTACGATAAGATATTTTAAAAGACCAAGTAATCTTCTTGTAAAAGAGAGAAACTATTCGATAAAATAAGCAAAATTTATAAAGAAAAGAAAAAATAAGCAAACAAATGTTAATAAAAATATTACTATCTAATATTAATATTAAAAATATTAACCTGACGTCGAGAATACTAATAGTACATAAATTTAAAAAATAAGGAATATATTAAAATAATTTGTTATATCAAGAAAAAATAATAAATACAAGAATAAAAAAATTTACAATAAAACAATAATAATATACAGAAAAATAATTGTAGTTTTATTTATTCAAAACAGGATACCACAAGGAAAATCCAAGTGCAAAAATTTTTGTTATTTATTGTTGTATAGTATAGAATCAACGGTAAAGAAAACGAAATTATGATGTAATGCTAATTGCTAATGCACAATACCGCTTTCGTTTTCATCAATCATCTTCGATACTGCATTATAGCAAGGCATCCGCAGATAAGAAACGCAAACGATTGGTCCACTCGGTCTGTCGCCATGTTTTGGCCGCCAATATCAACTTGGGTTTAGTTTTATCTGAAATGTGAAACGTAAAACTATATTAAATATTATCGAATTCTTCAATAATCTGCAAGATACAGTAGATACTGGACAGTGCTCTTTTGTAGTTGTGTAGTGTTATAAAAGTCCAAAATTTTTAAGCAAAATTTTGATCAGAGATTTTTGATTCCTCAACCATAACTTGAGAAGTAAAAGAACATCATAAAAAAAGAAGAATAGGAAGAAGAAGAAGAAGTAAGGAGTGTTTATATGTATCAAATGTTCATAACCTTACCAGTAAATGTACAAAAAGCTCGTTAGCATATAGGTAAGTGAGCAAATGTAATTGCTATATTTTTCTATACTAGTTTAGAAAAGTTTTATTTATATATTCATAATATAATTTATATTATGTAGAAATCATTAAAAATATTGGATAATATTATTAGAATTTGTAGTTTTACTAGGTTTGTTATAGTTTTCCATTTTAAAATTTTATTACAGATTTATTTTTAAAATTTCATTTAAAAAGTGTAATCATGTAATATATCGATTATGAAAGTTATTTAGAAATAATACATTTATTGTAAATGTAATTAAAATTTTTTTTATTTGTTTTCAGAAATAAGACAATTATTTTCTCACTATGGCATTAGTGACCGATGCAGTTTGTACGATTCCTGAATCGTTAATTAATATAAACTCATTTTCAAAAAATAGAATTAATCCAAATGTATTGGAAGAAATGCAGACAAAATTAGATGAAATGGATAGAATTTCCATAATATTTTTAATGATTGATGATCATACCAATTTTGATGAAGTAATAAAAAATATAGATGATGAATACAATGGATTCACCAACTTAAGTAAAGTCAATAATTGGGCAGAAAAATTATTAGAATCATTAGTCATAATTCAAAATATTGATGCCATTCGAAAATTAGGATATGACAAAATTTGGATTGAAGCAATGAAACAACGTTTTGTGCCTTCTGTTCATAACCATACTGTAAACATAAATCGTGTCATAAAGAGTTTGCACTTTCTGTGCAAAAGTTTGGTTCCTTCTGAAGTGAAAAAATTAATAGATAGATTTAACGAGCAAGTAAATGTGCCAATACAATTAGATAAAAAAAATATATGGCTAGAGCTTTATATTCTATATTGGTTAAAGGAGAAACATATTACAATCAACAAAGGTATTATTTTAAACATTATTATTTAGTGAATTATACACTCAGTTAATTCAAGAAAATTTAGACTTTATGAAATACTTGGTATTATGTTGTTAAATATTTAATTTTACATGTTCCATTATTAATAAAATAAATATCACAATATATCGCACATTACAAGATGCTAATTGTAATTACTTTTACTACAAATATTCTTAAATTAAAATAGATTAATGTAAAATTTTATAAATTTTGTGTTTTAGATCCAAATCTCAACAATATAATAAAATGTCTAAAGGATATTGATTGTTTATCCAAATTTAATGATTTTGAAATTTGGAAATGTGAAAATCAAAATCAGCAAGATTCTACTAGAGTTAATGGAAATGGTGAATCTTTGGTGTTTATAAATAATAATAGAACACCTCATAAAATTAATGAAAATATACCCTGGGCCCAAAATGACAAAAGACTTTGTATTATAATTAATATAGTCTCTTTCAAGTATCCCAGTGAGGTAGGATTTTTTACTTGAATCACTCATAAAATTGAACAAAAATAGTTTAATGATAAAATTAAAAGAAAAGTTTTTTATCTAACTTATAAATCATAAAGGTATTCTTAAAGAAAGTAATCACTTTTACGATTTACAAGTTTAAAAAACACTTTCTTACAACTGAACTTGTTAAACAAATTTCATTAAAGATTAAATATACATAATTATCATTTTGTAGTATGAGACAAGAGAGGGATCTGACAAAGATGAAAAAGATTTGGAAAAAACTTTTAAAGGATGCCAATTTGAACATATTGAGAAATATAAAAATTTGACAACAATTGAAATGCTGATGGTTTTAAATGATTTAAATAAACCTAAATATAAAGAGTATAGTACAATTTTTATGTGCATTATGAGTCATGGATATGAAGGTATTAATAATAATAATAATAATAATAACAATATCTTTAATTGTCAGTTTGTAAATCTATCAAATAATGTCATCTGTTCTAGGACATGTGGTATTTTCAGATAATAAACCATTATCTATTAATGAGATAGATGACAAATTTTGCTGTAAGAATCTGGAAAATGTTTTTAAAATGATTATTTTACAATCATGTCAAGGCAAAAAAATAGGTAAGTCAAATTTGTAATTCATTTGTAATTAATTTACTAAAAAATCTTATATAATGATAAATAGCTTAAGATTTGTAATGATTGATATTAACTTTACTAACCTATAATGTATAATAATTGAATTGTTTCTTACAGGTACAGTAAACCCATTATTAGCCAAAGAAACCCAAGGACCGGGAAGATTAGTCACTGATGGACCAAAAAAATATGGAAATCCTTTAACTAGGTTACATTTTGGACTTTTCTTAGCTACAATAACTGAGTTTGTTTCGCTAAGACATGAAACTAAAGGTAAATATTGATTTTATTTTTCTAACATAATTAATATTATTTTCTAATAAACAAATTATTATAATTTTATTTAGGTAGCTGGTTTATACAAGACATTTGTACTGAACTTCAAATATCGACTCCAATTTCAGTTACAGAGTGGACACAAAAAGTTATATGTCGTGTAAGTAATAGAAAAGACAAAGATATAGTTCAAGTTCCACGATTTATAAGTTCTATACCAATAAATTATATCTTACCTAAATACAAACAAGTTTATTAGTAATTAGGTAGAATTAAGAGTATTTATATTTTCTGATACTTTTTCAATATTTTTTATAAAAAAAGGTACAGAAAAAGTATATTATGATTTACTAATAACAGAGTAAGTAATTATGCATTAAAAAAACTTAATCAAAATCTACTATAAAGATTTATACTATTATTTATGTGCAGTAACGGTCATGAAATAGTTATAAATGGTAGTTCTAAGAATTATTTTCTATATAATTTTATAAATATAAGTAGTCATTACAGTTATGAAATAACAATAATTGAGAGTAGGTTTGGAAACAGAATAGAAGATATATGAACATTCAGCTGAAATATTGTTCCACATATCTCTTCAATTTTTGTTATAATAAAATAAAAATTTGATAACTATTATTATAATATGTTATGTAATGCGCATATATAGAGATTGATTGATTTAGTGAATATTATAAGATTGTGATTGATAGTTATAAAATTTATACAATTTATATATTTATACAAGATAAAAAATTCTAAATAACTATTTTTCAAATGCAATAATTTAAAAAAAATAAAAAGCAAGTAAAGAATTTTTAAAACAAATATAAGATAAATGCAAAGAATATTTGTATAAATATTTATTAAAATTATATTTCAGAAAAGTTTTGTGCCTGTACTTTATAATAATTAGACTATCTAGTAGCATACTTTATTGTCTATGTTTTAACAAGATTATTGCTTATACTTGACGATATGAGCTTTCTGTAATAATATTTTAATGTTATGACTAATTTTCATTATATTTGAAAAATTTTGAATTTATTTTAAACTTGAATATATCTATACCGTAAATTTGTATTGAAAATTATTTTTCATTTAAAAAAAAAGTGGCTGTGCCAAAAAAACATGTTTATTCCTACTTTATACTATGAGAAATTTTTGATTACGCAGCATTGTAACATTTATTTTATTATGAAATATTATGTATTTTGTAAGAATATCTTTACCAAATATATAAATTTTACTTGTAGAAGTTACATGAATAAAGTATGATATTTTTAATAAAGATTATCTATAAAAAATGTTGTAAGCATCTAAAAATTATTTAATCTTTTTATTCATTTTTATTATCTCTTGTATTAGGTTTTTCCTATAAAATATTAGTAGAAATACATTGTTATTAATTGATAGGGTTCTTACTTACAGCTAATTGTATAAAATATAAGTGTCAACAATTTTTGTTATAGTAGAGGAAAATAAAATTTTAAAACATATAAAATTTATTTATATTTTCACAATTTTTTATACAAATCACCAACAATAAAAGCATTATCTTTGTTTCAATTTAAAAAATGGTTCCACTATTGCCACTAGTTCTTGTTCAAAACATTTTGTTGAAAATCGTTCTAAAGATTTTCTAGCTGCATTTTGTATTTTACTTTTTTCTTCAGCAGTCATATTTATAATGGTCAAAATTGTTTGAGCATACTCATCAGCATCTTTGGCTAAAAATCCATTTCTCGTTTCATCCTTTGTATTAATAATATCACCTTTAGGTCCACCAGATGCATTAGCAACCATGATAAGTCCAGCTGCCAGTCCATCAACAACACTTATTCCAAAATGCTCATTCCACATAGCATGGATACCAATGGTACCTTTCTGCATTTCAGAAATTAAACCTGAATATGATATATTTACCTTGAATTTAACATTTTCCTCTACCGCCAATTTTTTGGCTATTTTTTTTAATTTTTCCACATAAGTCTCGTCATCTTCATTACGACATGAACCAACCAGAATTAAGAATACTTTTTTCCAAATACTCTTGTCAATTGAAGATTTCAATTTACTCATGATCTCTATCATTAAAGCGTGATTTTTTTCAGGTCTAAATTGGCTAACAGACAGAATCCGAATTTCATTATTCTTTTCTGCTTCACTTAGCAGTGGCAAGTCTATAAGTTTGTCTACATCACATGGAGGGTACAAAAGATGAGTTTTCTGCGGGCACTTCCAAATGGTATTAATGTGATCTTTGGTCCATGAAGAATTAACCATTACAATATCAGCTGATTTTCCAGCTAAGCCATATAAGAAAGCAACTCCTTTATAATAGCCAAGCTTCAAAACAGTAAGAATTGGATTTCTAGCTATTATATGACGATTATTGTAAGCAATAGTTCTCTGGGACACATTAGTTAACATGTCTGTAGAAATTATCGGATAATGAGTGTAAGAAGCAACCTTACACCCACCAATGTACTTGAACAATGGATAAGTAAAGGCATAACCCATAGTATCTATATAAATATCAGGCTTGAACAGCGAAAGAGCCTCCCAGCCAAGCCAAATCGAGCCTACAGTCTGTCCTAGTAGTGTACAAAATGGATACATCTTGGCCTCGACCCACTTTCTCCTATGCAGGTAAACAATATTGATATTGTGCTGCATCTTCATATCAAAGACCTTCTCGACGTTGGCCAAAATAGTCTCACGGTCATGGTCGAGGTCGCCCGTATAGATAAAGACGTGGACGTTGCGGTAATTCTGTTGCAGCGCCCGGACGACAGACCAGAGTACACGCTCACCTCCAGCGCCGGCGTTACAGTACGGATGGAAGATACCCACAGTGATTTCGTCCGGGTTGTCTCGCCGCTCAGGATCCTGGCGTCGCGCCAGAAGTACTCGTATGAACAGGAGAATCATGAGCGGATACAGCGAGAGCGCAAAGAGCCAGCAGGTCACCATAAACGCCGCAACCTCGATGCTCCAGAAGATGATCCTCTTTACGAACATCTTCGTCGAGTATTTCACACACGCATACACAGGCGTAGATCTCTACGCACAAAACGGAGCAAAAAACAACAGCAGTATAGCAGTGTGCGAAAAACGCTGTACAGACGAAGTACACCTGACGATTACGACACGTTGTAGAGCCTTGTTTACATCTCAGGCACGTGCGTTAGCGTTTGACGTGTCCCTTTCCTCGGTCATCTCCAGGGTGCGCGGTTCACACATAACCTCAGGCAATACTGCTTTTCTTTCTCTCCTCTCTCGCTCTCCAGAACGAATCTATCTAAACGAGCTGCGCTGCGCTGGCGCGCACCTTTCCGGGGGCTATTATATATCTCGCCGCCCGACGAGAGAGAGAGACGGCGACTTATTTATCTATATTGAGCGAACCGACGGCCGCCCCCGTCGCCCCGAGCTAAGGAGATAGTGGGATTTCAATTCACCGCGATGCAAGCATTCTAAATATGGTATTATGCGCATGCACGCGCTTCTCTCACACTCACGGATTTTCTTGCTCTATACACGCCTTCTTATCTTTAATGCCGTTTCGTCAGTCCCCCGTGATAATAAAAACACTCGCCTCGTGTAATAGTATTTAGCGCCGAGATGAGGCGTCATGCAACGATGCCTTTGGTTTCTTCAATACATCGTAACGGCGACCGATGCATGCCAGATGTTTATGTTGTTGTTTTTGAGGGGGGAAGAGCCCACGAGAGCTGACAGAAAAGGTTTTCGGAATTTTGAACACATGTGAGTATAGAGTCACGTGGCGAGTGAGCACACGAAGCGCCAATGATATCTATGCGTGTTTCCTTTTTGCCAATCGCCGACCGCTATGTCAGTTGGTTTGTTTATAGGACGCGGAGAATAATATAATTCCACCCAGGGTTATGCATAGGGATTTGGTGACCGTACAAATAATTTTTTATTGTTGAATCATATTTCATGAAATAATTGTGGAAATCGAGATTTAAATATTGTGGGTAAAAGACAGAATAATAATGAAAACATGAAATTCAGAATATTTTGTTACTTATCGTTAGAGTTGAATAAGTGCATCGCAATAATAAATTTATTATCTACATTTTTTGCAGAATTTTCACGTAAAATATGAACATTATCAAAACTTTTTTATGCTTTTAAATCGTCTATCAGCCACGCCAAGACATCTGTGTAAATAAATAATGTAGGCTGCATCTTTTAAGTATATGAAGAACAAACAATTCCACTTATGCCTCGATGCTCCGTTTCACTATATAAAAATAGAAACAGAAAAATTCCATTTCGGAGCATCGTTCTTCAGTAAGAATTTTCTTTTTCTATAAAGAGAAATTGCAAGCCTGATGCTACTTACTGACGCTATATATTGGGCGTACCTGCGTACGTACGCCTTCTGCGCAGATGAACATACACATACTATAGATACAAGCTAATGCAAGTCAAGCAAAATTTACTACCTGATGCGTAAAGTATCTTAAACACTAGCAGACGACGCGCATGCTTTGTATGAATTGCACAAAACCATTGACATATATGCTAGCTAAGTTACTTATTCTCTTTGAGTATCAACTTTTTGTTTAAAAGAAAAAGAAGAAAAAGTATAATATTACTGGATGGTGTAAAAATATTATGTCATATCTTATTACTGCTAGAAATAGACGTGAAATATAATACTAGAATAACTAATCCTACAGGAAGAGCTCACTTCCGGTTGTTTCCAAAAATTATTGCCTACCCGAATAAGCTCGTGGAACAAAAAAAAAAAAAAAAAGAGCTTGATATTTTCATAAAACTCACAATAATTATTATAGAAAACAAAATAAATAATAAAAAAAAATAATAAAATATAAAATAAACAAGCATTGTCTACTCCAAGTGTACCATTTGTTTATATTGTTTTCCGGCAAGCCAGTAGCCAGCTGTAGGCTTCGGCACTCAGCCAATCACCGGCGTTCCATAACTTGGTCGGTAACGTCAAAAGTGCCCAGCTGACTTCTCAGCGTCGCCACGCGGCGTCACTTTCATCGCGCCCACTGTGAGCCTTAGCGGGAGTCTTGCTTGTGCTGCTATATACTGTGCTTCCAACACTCACACAGAGTATCTCTCTCTCTTCGCACGAGCAGAGCACATCAACATTCGAACGACAACGAACCGAACGAACGCGCGCACACTCTCACGCGACTTCGTCAGGCGTGCAGACTTGCAGAGCACGAGAGAGAGAGAGAGAAAGAAAGAGAGGGAGAGCATCGAGGGGGAACCGTGCAGCAGTCGGAGAACGAATAGTGTAAAGGAAGGGGCGGCCGTCGCACGCCGTGCTCGCTCGCTTGAGAGAGAGAGAAAGAAAGAAAGAAAAAGGGAGTCGACTCTAACTCTCTGTAGCGTCAACGCTGTATTATTGTCGCGCGTTGTCGGAACAACGGTCGTCGTGAAGAACAGTAGCATTAGTGCGCGCATACATCTACATATACACAACGACCAGAAGAAGGAGAAGGAAAGAAGCCGAGAGTGGCGTGTGCGTGTATATGTGAGAGAGAGAGAGAGTGAGTCTGTGTTTCTCGGGTGTATCATGACGACGCTGACTACGTCGTCGTCGTCGTCGTCGTCGGCCGCGCGTGCAGCAGCGGCTGAAACTACGCGGAACTGCAACCGTGCAGCGTGAAGACCGCAAAAGCGAAGGAGAGCAAAAGAAAGAAAGGAGAGAAAT
>JAYJLV010000001.1:4276216-4291216 GCA_036873485.1 Torymus texanus | reverse complement strand
ATATATACTCCTTGGCCGACGCACCCGCGCCCACGTACGCACTCGCAGCCTCGAGGAAGGAACTGGCGAACGTGCCGATCGCCGCCGTCGTTGCTCTGTGCGCTCTTGTATATACACACACCGGAAGCCCACGCGATCTTTTATTCCCTCCTCGCATACATATACACTACTCGCCTCGTTAGGAATGCGCGTGTAAGGAGCGTCGTCGTCGTCGTCGTCGTCGGCAACGGCGATTCTTCTTCTTCTTCTCTTCTTTGGTTTTCTTTTTTGCATCGAGAGACCGCGAGTAGTAGGTGTATATGTGCGCGCGCGTGTTGCATTAGTACAGTTTTCGTGAAGGTGGTACGACGGAACGATTGTTGTGACGCGCAAAGGGAGAGAGAAATCGGTTTTACAAAGAGTATATATGTGAGATAAAAGAGAGAGAGAATGGACTTTCGCTGTGAAATTTCTCTCCTTATTAAGTGATTAGACGACACGCGAGTTTCCGTGCGACCCGGAGCTGTGTATGTCTATACCTATCTTTCTCGGGGTCATTCGTCGCTTGAAGAGTGTTGTATATATCTTTATATGTAAAGATGAAGCGGAGTATGAGGTATGCATATGGTCAGTGTGTATAAGATGCGATATAAGTGTAATATGTATATATGTACTGCTGGGTTAAAAATAGATTTGATAGATTTTTAACGGCTTGGCACCTCTCGAGTGCGCGCAATTTCATGGTTTATAAAGCGCCGAGAGAACGATATTATATACCAAGGCGTGAAAATCAAATGTCGAGGCGTGAAAATCAAACATGAATTTAAATACGCTAGAGGGAAAGAGAGATAGGGACAATTGAACGAGTGTATAGATACTTACGTATATGTGCGTGAGTCATATGCGTATACAGCAATCAAGAAATTTTTCAAGGAAAATGAATTATAATAATATATAGGTAGCGGTGAAAAGTCATCATTGTTATTCCCCGTGAATCTGTAGCAAGCGGAATGATGAGTCACGTGAATTTTTACAGAGTTTTTTCAGGGTTAGCTGACGCGCACACTGTCGTTCTTTTAAAGGTCACAGGATTGCCACCTCGCAAATGACGTTGATTCGTTTATATTACTTTCGCGTGCATAAATATTTGTGTTTTTTTTCTCAACATTAGTCGTATAGGTCGGATTCTATGTGTATATATATATATATAGATGTGTGGTAATAATTGTTAACTGTATATAAATGCAATATATAAAAGTTTTCGATTGGGAGTATAAAGGAAACGAACGATGGCTTCTTGTATAATATGGTAGTCTGTACAGAGTGACGCTTGTGTGCACTCATTGACGCAAATCAATGGAGCAATATATATACACACACACACACACACACACACACACACAGACACACCGCAGACTGCCTTATGTGCAAATGACACTGCTCATAATTATTGAGACAAATGCGTTGTCGCATGTATACAGAAATTTAAAGGGAGTAGTGGTTAAAGTATATAGTATTCTAGAAAATTTTAAACAAACGTTAGTACAGACGATTTCAAGGTAGTTTTTGTACAATCACTTACGGGTTCAATGTCAACAAAGACCATATTTTTTTGACACATTCCTTCACCGTTTTTTTTTTTGTTTAAGTGTTTACCATTTGTATATACGTTCAGACGCGCGCGTGCGTAAAAATACTTAATTTACCGGCTTCAACTTTCGGCTGTTAATCTGTACAAGGACGAAAATATATATATAACTGTTACAATTTCTCGCGTAGTCGTAAAAAAGTGTATATAGGCTGCATCTGTTAATAATTTAATCTTGAAGCTTGTATGTGTATCTCGCATTAAATTTGTATGTACGCTATGCGTCGGCATTAAAGTTGAACATTGAAAATTCTGAAAAAAGAAAAAAATAATAAACTAGAACCATTGAGAGGATTGACCTACTGACACGAACAGTGCCTTCCACGTTATATAGTTTTACTTCAATATATAGACATAAAGCTTTTAAATATGGTTATTTCCAGCATGAGTCCTATTTTCGTCCTCGTTCTTTTGAAATTTCTTTTCTTTTCATTAAACAACTCAGTTTTTTTTGTCCGAAAGCGCTTTAATTATCAATTTTACGCAACGAAACCGTTTTCTAAATTTAATATTAATCGAGAAACCATTTTATATAACGAATACATATAGTGTGTGCCTTTCTTTGCACAAACTCCCCAAGCTGACCATCTCAACGTATATACGTATCTTGGTATATCGTTTAACCCATAACAAATGCACACCGCGCGGGAAGAATTAGAGAGGAGCCGTGGAAAGTAACTTGTTTATATTTCTGTGCGCTCGACTAGACGCCGCAAAAAAAAGATTCGCGCGCTCACAGCTAGTCCACGCTGTATATAGAAGTATGGCTTTCACGTGAACTTGTGATAACGCCGACGGCCGTGTGAATAATTATCTTTACGAGTGGCTGTATTTTACCATAGATTTATAACTGTCACTTTCCTCGCGGTTCTCCCTGATACATATACACATGGATGTACGCGTCTCGTTATAATTTATACCCTTTTAATGGGGATTCGAGTTTTGAAAATCGAGAGTGCGTTCGTAGAAACTATACTATATGGGAATGTAAGTAATGTGTTGCGTATATATATACGCGGTGTTAAGGATGTGATTTATAATTTTCATTTTTATTGGATTAATTGGGTTGAATAATGGCCGGTGATTAAGCTTCAACGTTACTTTATAGACACACATATAGGAGCAATATTTTTTTTTCTTTTTTTGTAAAATACTAAAATTTCACTTTAATTAGCAACTATATATATATATATATATATATATATATATATATATATAACATTATAATAAACAAACTTTCACGATTATTAAAGTAATGCATTTTTTCTTTGTATACTTACAGCTACAGTTAACAATGAGTCAGAGGACCCCTACCCAAGTCTGTCAGATTTTCACGACTATGAGCCGAATCTGGAATTCGACGACACAGAGCTACAAGCGACCTCGACAACATGTAAGTATATATATAATAATACATACACACAACACATACAGTCATATTCATTATACATAAATTCTTTAACCTTTACTTTGACTCTTAACCCCATGATTCTTTTTTTATCCAGCGATACAACTGCTAGAAGAGAAACTCGACTTGCCGGTAGGCGTGATAGGCTCGGGGATTGACTACCTCGAGAGTCCAGTAAGCGATGGGACCATAGAAGAAAATTTTGAGGAAGCACTTGTCAACGCGCCAGTCGTCGAAACCGGTACGTATTATTTTTTTCTTTATTGTTATTACAAAATTGCACACGGAATAACAATACAAGTCGCGTGCACAAGCGCATGCGATGCGCTAAAAACGAAAAGAAGGTTGCCGCGGTCGACGCGTGTCTTATCGTGTATGTATTGTAATCGTACCCACGCGCGTTATCTCGCCAAACTTTGACCGCCTTTTTTTTCTACCTTTCCGCGGAAAGCGAACTGAACGTGCGCGGAAGTTTGCTACGGACTGCCGCTTTGTTTACACATATAAACGTATATATGTACACAATTGCACGTGTAAATATAGTCTTGTAGAGAATAGAGATGCCGTGTTTCTGGAGAATTTCCAAGGGATTATCGTACTACGTTCGCCGTGGCCTCTTCACATGTAAACAAGAGTTAATTATTACAGTCGTTATCGTGTATAGTATACGCGTAGAGCTCGCCTTATGCTATATACATATATATCGTTTACCTAAATTATTCTTTTTTTTTTGTTTCAACGTTCTCGTTTGTGTGTGTTTTACATTTACGTCGTCTCTCGTAGGCACAATGATATACAACAACGGTATGTAAAATGTACCTTAATTCGTTTTGGACGAACTTTTACTTTTATTTGTAGTATTATGTATATATATATACACGCGCGTGGTATTGTAATGCTTTCGTTCGGATAGTTCGTCTGTGTTTTTCTTTTTCTTGTGAAAATGAAAGTATCCTTATCGGTCAAACATTATACCGCGAGCAAGGATAATTATATAATTCGTTATGGAAATCGATTTACGGGTTCGTGCGGCAGTAGAACGGCATGACGCATCAGTGATTCCATCGAACATTACAAGAATGACCAAATCACTCGCCACGTCTGATTTCATCAAATGTCTCGAGAATTTAGTCTGAAATCGAAAGACAGCAGCAGCCACGCGATATTATTGCTCAACACTTCTTCGCGTTGTCTCTTCCGAATCCTGCGATTATAAAACGTAGATTTAAAAGCGGAAAAAAAAGAAAGCGCTCGCCGTTGTGAATTTTAACGACGAGGATATGCGGGATTGGTCGTGTTGCTTCGTGATTCTGGTTTTTTTTTTGTTTTTTAAAGTGGCGCTAATTATAATTGAAAATGCGAACGGAAGTGATATTAAGAATTGAGTCATGGATATTAGCATAATATACGTATGTACATTTGGTGATGCGGTTCGTGAGAAAGTAATTTGTCCATGATTTAAGTCTTTTAACGCGGGATTTGAATAGTACCTTGTATAGAATATAGAATCTTTTAAACTTGAATGAAATTTCAAGGATACCATGAAAACCACATTTAACATATGACGAATATCTTAAAGCTAAGGAAAAGTCGTCAGAATTCAATGGCTTTTAACTTACGTAACCGGCATTAAAAAGAAAAAAGAAAAAGAAAATAATACGTATACGGAGAAATTAAAAGTATATTGCAACGCGGAATTCATAATCAACCCACACTACCGCCACCACCTCAACAGCTTTCATCAATTTCACTTTTACTCTTATACAGCTGACGACCTGGCGGCACTGGACACGGAGCTGGCCGACGAAGAGGACTACCACGATATAGCACGTTTAGGTATCGTCGAGGTAGTCGGTGACGATAGCGCCGGTCGCAAGGTCATCGTCGTCTCAGCGTGCAAACTGCCGCCTGTTGGCAAGGAGGCGTTTAATCACGCCAAGTTACTACGATACCTCACGCACACCCTCGATACTTTTGTCGAGCAGGACTATAGCCTCGTATACTTCCATCACGGTCTCACGTCGAAAAACAAGCCGCCACTGTCTTGGCTCTGGCAAGCATACAAGGCTTTTGATCGCAAGTACAAGAAGAATCTGAAGGCGTTGTATCTTGTACATCCGACCAACTTCATACGGATAGTCTGGCAGATATTCAAGCCGGCCATCAGGTGAGAATATATATGAGAAAAGTCTTTTTTTTCCGTGTTTTGAGTTGCTTTTGTTGTTTCTTTTTTTTTTAGAAACTATGCGCGGAGGGATTGAACAAAAATTTCATTACTTTGGGGAATGTTTCATCTCGGTTTTAATTATTCAACTTTCACGGAAAGGAATATGTTATAGAGCACTCGGTTTTAGAATGTTGATTGTGCGAAACGAGAGCGAGAATAAAAAATAAAACAAAAGTCGATAAGTTATCGTACTCTGATGCTCTGAAATGAATAAAATATGCATAGAAATGAATTATATTAAGAAGTGTAGTTTGAAAAATAAATTTCTTTTACAATGTAATAAACAGGATGTAGAAAAATTTAATAAAAGTTTTCCGGTTTTTTTTATGTAAATTAACTGCAAAGTCAAGTTTTAAAAATTAAAATTCTAAAACTTATTGCTTAGTTGACAAAGCTATTTACGATTTAAAAAACGTGTATAATTTCGCATTTTTTGAAAACTTGTAGGTGTACAAGAGTTAGAAGGATAATATTATATAATTACTGCTGTTATACTAAATAATAATATTTTGAATATTCGCATCTTCCAAGATTCGTTTATATAAATAACAATGTATTTTTTTTTTCAGTGCTAAATTTGGCCGAAAGATGATGTATGTCAATTACTTAGATGATTTGGCTCAGTATATAAATCTTGACCAATTAATAATTCCACAACAAGTGTTAGAGTAAGTATTAATTCGATTAATTTATTGGTTCATTCTTAATTTATTTAAATAATGTTACAAGTAAAATATTTAAGTCGTTTAATGAAAACTACTTTTATTAGTTTGATTACAATTTAAAAATGTAAAAATTATATTGAATAGTTACTTAATACTTTATTACAATAGCCAATCACTAAAAATTAACTTCAATTTATATATTTTAGACATGACGAGCAACTAATGTTGAAGAATAAGAAAAATCTGCCAACAAGCCCACCACCTAGTTCAATAGCGACTCCAGTTGGAACGACACAATTTGGAGCGAGTCTTCAATTTATAAAGGAGAATAACAGAGGCGACCCTATACCACCTATAGTGCGGCAATGTGTAGAGTTTCTTGATACACCTGACGGTACGTCTTGTAATTTATAAAATTATCCTTACAGAAGTATACCATTGAATACTAACTATTCTTCAGCGTGAAAACATATTATTTTCTTCAACATTTTAAAATGAACATCAACTAAAAATATACAATATTTGATAAAAATTATTTAGAAAAAAATACAAATTGCTAATAATGATAACGATTTTTAATACAAAGCATAAATGATTCGATAATAGACCTGTTACTGATTTCACACCTATTTTCAAATTATAGCATTAGAAACTGAAGGCATATTTAGAAGATCCGCTAATGTGGCGGTAATTAAAGAGCTACAGAGTAGGTGTAATCAAGGATTGCCCGTTGATTTCCAAGGCGACGCACACATAGCTGCGGTGCTTCTAAAGACGTTTCTACGGGAGCTAGAAGAACCGCTAATGACATACGAATTGTATGATGAGATAACACAATTTCAAAGTAAGTATTTTTATTTTGTTTAGTCACTATGAAATTCAATAACAAAGAAATTAAACAATCCTTTTTAATGTTACAGCTCTGTCAAAAGATGAACGTCCAAGAAGAGTGAAAATTCTTATTTTGGAAAAGTTACCTGAAGATAATTATCATCTCTTAAAATACATAGTTCAGTTCTTATCAAGGGTAAATATTGTTTTGATAAATATTTTCATTCGCTTATTAATCTTCAATATTTTCTGCGTAAAAATAATGTGTATGAATGTTGCTTTATACTTATGATGCATTGTTACAGGTAATGGATAGATGCGATCTGAATAAGATGACGTCCAGTAATTTAGCAGTGGTTTTTGGACCAAATCTCGTGAGATCACCGCCCTCACGAGGCATGTCCTTATCAGCAATCGGCCCAATTAACCAATTCATTGATTACGTTTTCACAGACCAGGACAAGATATTTATAATTTAAAAGTAAAGCGTATAGTCTCATGCGTTAAGGCCTAAGTACGTTCCGACGTAGGCCTTTTGTATAGACTTTAAGCTAGCTCCCTGTTAATTTTTTCTTACTATCTGAAAATTTCAACACTTCGAAAATGTGTAATTTATGTTGGAAGATAGAATTGCTTCCACATGAAGTATATGATTGCAAAATTTGCAAAATCGTTTGACCACTTTTTACGTAAATCTTGTCGTTGATGTTTTTGTAAATTATTTATAATATTAATTTCACTATCAAAGAAAACATTCTTATTTTTTTAAATAAGTATACTCGAATTACCAAAAAAAATTTCCTTACTTGAAGGTCAAGTAGTCGTTTGTGGACAATTAGAAATTATTGTAAATTGTAAGAATATTAAAAATCACCAGAGAGCTATTTTAAAGAAAGGCGAATCCTTTGTTGTACTAGACAACAACAATAACGCCTCGACAAATAGATAACGAGAGATTGTTGGTACAATTGTTATATTTATAAATGTCTTATACCGGTGATTACTAATGAAGAAAAATCTATTAGATGTTTATATTTTGTAATAACATTTGTTAATTTTTAAATTTTGTCCATTTAACGTTTAAAATATCTTTTTAAAATTCATTTTAACAAAATATTTTTATCTACTTGCCGTAAAAAGAAAATAAAATATAGAAAAATAGAATAATTTTGAAAACAACGTATTTATGCACAATGTAGGTCGCTACAATTGTCATAAGATTCTGGAATTTATCATGTTAATGATCAGATTGAAGCTAAAAACATCGACAAGTCTTGGAGGTTTGTATATTTACATAAAAAATTGACGACCGCATACCAAAGATATATGAAAATGTCACGATTGTATGTAAAAAGTAGTATTATTCAAACGGTGTAATTAATTTTTCATAGGTATTACATGTAATGCAGGATGATTCCTCCAAGATTTTACTATACTTTATACTGCAATAGTAAGATACAGATCTTTTATGGCATTTTTCGTCAATAGCTCTTATTTTTTCTTATAATTTTTTAACAATGATCACTACCATCAACATTCCATATCAGTGTTACTGAGCTAATACATAACCCGACTAATTTAATAAAGACTCAAATAAAAGTTACATCAACTGAGTCAGTAACTTCAATTAAACTGATTTAATTTATCGAAGCATCCTGTAATATAAATAATAACTTGTACATAATTCAACGGTGTATAAAATTATAGTTTTTAAGGCGCCTAGAACTGATTTTTAATTAAAAAGGAATATAAGAGAAGATACTTTAATATAAACATAGATGACTACGAAAATGATTGTGAATCATCTCGAGATATGTCTATATGAGTACAGGAAATGATAATCGAAGTTATATGAATTTTTCAGAATATTCTATACAAATATATATATATAAATTTTAATAATTGTAGGTTTAAATTATTGTAGAACATTTTTACTTACTTGGCCGGAGTATTTGTCACGTTTTCTTAATCCGATTACACATGAATGTACGTTAACACCAAACACACTGAAGATAACATGTTTAAATTCAGTCATCTAATCTTTGTACGCACCTAACAAATGCGAATTAATAATTGTAAAAGTGCGTCAACTCCGAATCACTAGCCATTCCTTTGGTGATTTAAATAAATGTTTGTACAAGAAAAGCGAAAGATATCAGGGATTGTTTCATGGTGCATAAAATGTGCATAATTAAGGAAATATCAACATCCACTTCACTTTCTTTTTATTACCTGTACAAAAACTATACTGTCTAATAAATTGTATAAAAGTAAAATGTTGACGTTTTTTAACCGATGTAAATTAATAACTTAAATTCGTATTTGTTTTATTAAAGTGGAAATAAGCTACGTTAATCTGATTTTTATCTGTGAGCGAGAATTACAGGATTTTTTAAAATAAAAGTCAGACAGGGTAGTGTTAGAATTTTTTAATTTTAAAACACTATACTTTTTGTGCAGGTGTGTCTCCGTAAAACAGTGAAATGTGTCTGTAGTATAGATTGATACATGCACGACCCATGTATATACCTGTGATAGTTGCACATTGTATCATCTCAAATTTTTGCCAAATTGGCAATTAAATGAGTATAACGGCAATTAATGTGTTGTTTATTATTTCAGGTAATAAAAAAGACGTACTTCAACAATATTGTTTATTGTTTTTTTCCCTTTTTCACAATAATAATAAGCCAAGTGACAACAAAATATGCAGGGAAATACATTAGTAAAACTTACACATAACTAAAAATTAGTTAACTTCTGTGAAATACGTATAAGTTGTTTATTTAAAAATTAGTTAATACAACAACTGGTGTTTTGTTACAAAATTAAAAATCTTAATCTTCTCGTTAAAAATAATAAAATTCCTTTCTAAATAAAATTAATAAAATTTTTAATTGTTTAAAAATAAAGCATGAGTTCTAAAAAAATATTTATAAAAAAATCAAAGTATTCATTTTGTTCATCAAATGTAGCAACTGGAAGTTTACTCGATATGCTTATTCTGTCTTTCGCTGGCGAGGTTTTCTGCAAAAATTATCACAAACATAGAATTCGGTGCAGTGTAAGAGCCTCAAGAAAGAAAAATATACATAATCATCAGGAACAATAGTAGTCTATTCCTAATAATTAATATAGTAGTACATTTTTATTACACTTATTCATTATTTCTTTTTTTTCTTTGCCACATAATTAACAGCCTAATTATATTTCAAGCATGATTACTATTCATTACTTTAAAGTATATTTTGTTACTAAAATCATGCAAGTTAAAATGAAATAATATAAGTTATATTGCAATAAAATTTAATTAAAAAGAAAGGCTGTAATTACTTTGTAATGTTTTGGGGTAAACAATGCAACGATATATAAAGAATGAATAACGTAAGTGCAACAACTGTTATAACACTACAACAATTTGTCAAATATTTAATAAACATAAAATTTAAAGTAATGAAATAATCACGACTGAACCGATACTATCTCTTACACAGCATAGCATTTTGTACATTTAAAATGCCAGTAATATTATGTACAGATTAATATTTAATTTTTTTAGTGTTGTGTTTGCACGAGAGAAGAAACACGGTTAATGGGGAATATATCGTAGCGCAACGGTAAACGTAGTTGATTTCTGAAAGTTATATTAAGTTTGCGGTCGAATTCTTATAAAAAGTAGCAAAGGTGGAGCAAGTCGTGTTTGTTATTCATTAAATACTGAAATTATTATCACCCTTGCAATTCCATAATGTTCCAATATAATATATGTAATTTAAGTTTTGTTTGTATACAAAATTCTATTAATGTTTGCATTATCAGTCTGACAGTGGAAAGAAATCTTTGCTAGCTCACTAAGCAAGTCCCTCAGAGAAAAAATTACATGCAATATATGAATTTTATGTAAAAGATGTTGCTTATTTACGATTATGTTTAGAACATAATCATATACAACTCTATAATTATATGTATTACATATACAAGTATTTACATAAATTTATATATAATTAATTATGAAAAATAATAAAGTTTGTTAGTATAAATTTAAAATTATACTTAAGTTGTCTAAAATATTTTGAATATTTATTATTATAGGGGTAAAGTTTATATGGGTTCATAATTATTAATTAATTGATATGCATAATTTTTTCTCTGAGTTACAATGACTATACATGTAAAAAGAGCTTTATGGTAATAGAAAATAAGGTTTTTTCTCAGTTTTATTTTTTATTTCGCTCTTTTAGAGTCGATGTTAAATACGCTTAATATAAGTCAATCACATGTTTTGCCCTTTACAGTACAATAACAATCGAGAATATAATCTACTTGCACGTTATTTCTTAGGTGTTTAAATTTCTTTTGTTTAGCTACATATTTAATGTAAACTCTTTTGGCATCCTATTGAGAAAGTGTTTCAATTCCACACTGAAAATCTCAATTAGTATGCTATGTACTTTTTCAAAAAAATTACTGAAAATTATATACATTAGAACACAGGGTATTAAAATCCTCAGTGCGAATTTTAACAAAAATCCCATGTTGTTTTTCTAAAGTTGTAACTCTATATACAAGTATATACTAACGCATACGTTAAACACAAATGTTTTAATCACCCATAACTTAATTTTATGATCAAATTTGAAAAAGAATATTTGAACAAGGTAAAGTATTAAGGATATCTATAATAAAATTTTGTAAATATAAAAAGAATACAAAAATACTAAGGTCGTAACACAGTTAATATAAATGATATTTCTAAAAACATTTTACTTTAATTAAGTA
The DNA here is from genome assembly GCA_036873485.1 of Torymus texanus. Classification (NCBI taxonomy): domain Eukaryota; kingdom Metazoa; phylum Arthropoda; class Insecta; order Hymenoptera; family Torymidae; genus Torymus; species Torymus texanus. The sequence continues at coordinate 4,279,679 of JAYJLV010000001.1, read as the reverse complement.
GTAGTTAATATTACGTTTTTAATTTTAGAAATTAATTATCTGAAGTATGAACATTGGTAAAAAAAGTGAATGAATTAATATTTGAATATTAATAGTATTTGTAACAAAAACAATCAAAGTTTTTACCAAAATTCATAATTTATATGGATATTTTTATTATACTCAAATAAAAATATTACTAATTTTTGTTGATGTGACTATTACTCGTATAGTCATTTGAAAGAAGAACGGTGATTTCCCACAAGTAAAAAAGGCGAATTAAGTTAAGAAACGCTAAAGTTTCAAGCACATTTATTAGTGATCCTGATTCTCTTCCCATTCTAATTACCTCATCATTTAGCTAATCTGTCCACACCGTAGTAGTGCCTTTCATTACTCAAATATTGAGCACTTCGCTTAAAAGTGATACTAAGTTGCGAATTTTGTGTCTCTACTACAATCTAATTACTATGTCTTTATCTCGTGTAAATTTGTATTGAAAAAATTATCTGTTTGCATATATAGTTGCTAACATCGATTTCTTTGTTTTACAATTATTTGTAATGCAATGCTTTAACAGTATAAAATTTATAAGATACGATTTCTTTTATGTTTTATTAGTTTTATGTCATTTTTGTTTTTATGTTTATTAATTTAACACTGTTTTAAAAATTATTTTTGTAAAATTTTTAACCGTAATAGAGAATATTAATAAATGTGTTCAAAACATTGGTGTTTCTTACCTTAATTCAACTTCTTACGCGTGGATAACAATCTAATTCTTTCTTCTAATAAAAATATTACTGTGTAATTTTAATTTAATAATGGTAATAGATATTTCTAAATTTATGTCGAAAATTAATATAAAATACTTTGACATAAACAGAAATTGTTTGAAAGCTTAGAGAAGTAGCTTATTAGTTTTGAACTGATCTTAATAAATTTATCACATTAATAAAAAATTTATGATTGTTACAAATACAAACTGTAAAGTACCAAGTACCGTTGCTGTATCAGACTCTGTATCGATTATTATTATATAGAACCGTTTGCAACCTTTTAATTCATGTAAGAGAAGAACAAACTCGACGAGCCACGCTTAATTTCTCTAGTATTTGAATACGGTAAACCCAATGTCCAAACACGCGTATAGCTTCGATAGCATAAAAATCGCGTCATCGTTCAACGTCTTCCTGTTCCTCGATATATACGCGCACATAGCGTTAGAACTTCGATAAAGCTTCGCGTTTGGGGAGGGAACTAATTCTCGTAGCACATCATTACGACGAGCTACCGCCGCCACAGCACGAGCTTTTAGGCGGGTGGCTCTGTTCTGCCGCCTCGTCTTCGACGACGACGACGTTACGCCTCGTGCTATTGCTCCTCGTCAGCGTGGATTTTTGCTCGACTTGATCAGCATGTTGCATCATGCGACGAGTCAGATCCAGGAACATTTCCTCGACATTAAGATTCTGCTTGGCAGATGTGTGAAAGTGTACTGCACCCACTTGCTTCGCGTACCTATGCAAAGAAGTATAGACATGTCAGTTAAGTTAAGTATATGAAAGGTATAATTTTTCGTTTAAACAAGGTATTATTAAGGAATTTTTATTCAAGAACTAAACAAAAAAGTACTTGTAAATTCAAGTAATTATACAACTGTTAAAAGATTAGCTCACTGTTATACACAAGTTACCTTTTAAGTAGACATAAGTCAAGGTTATAGTAAAGTCGTGCATCAAAAATTTATTGAAGTGGTTTCTTTACTGCACTTCACTCGAAATATTGTTTTTATATCATAATCAAAGAATATTTGAAGAATATATTTTTAATATATCCTTTTTAAATATTACATATAAAAGAATAAAAGATTTAAAATTTTATTTTTGAAACATGATTTTTTAAACACTGTTTTTACAAAATACTTATGTTTTATAATGTGCAGCAAGAGTAAAGTTTCTTCTTATGCAAGCAATAATCTTTTACCAAGTAGTTTAACAATAATATGATTGCATAATTCTAGTTGCATGAACTATTTTAAAGACTCACTAAAGTTTGTCTAGACTTATTAGGTTTCAAAATCAATTATCAAACAAAAGAATGAACAAAACAAACTTACTCTTCAGCTTCCTCAACCGTGACATTTCTATCTTTTTCTAGGTCCACTTTATTTCCTGCTATAGCTAGGCAAATATCACTACCTAACATTTTTTTTAGTTCCTTTACCCAATTTTTTACCTGAAATGTTAAAAGCAATTTATTACATGATGGCACATCTGTCAATTTCAATAAAGATTAGATTGATAGCTTTGTTCTCTTTTATCTCACAAAGATTAAATTGGACAAACATAATGGTCAAAGTTAACAGATGGTTTAAATTCTATTTTCAAATTTTATGATGAAATGAAATGAAATAGAAATGATAAATGACTCAACTAGTGACTAATATAGATAAAGAATTTACTTTTCCCTTTATGGTAAGGATATTTATTGTCAAACTTATTGTCAAGCATGATGAAACAAAATAAATTTTTTATAGTAAATATGAGATGAAAGTATTTGTAAATTTTAAGGAACAATCAACACAGTAAAAATAGTAAAATGAAATTGGCTTATTTATAAAGAAAAATTACTCACTTTCTTAAAGGTTTCTTCATCAGTAATATCGTAAACTAATATGGCTCCATTAGACATTCGGTAATAAATAGGCCCAAGTGCATGGAATTTTTCCTGTCCTGCTGTATCCCAAATTGCTAAATTAACTCTTTTTCCATTGATGTTTAACTTTTTGTTAAAAAATGAGGCCTGTTGATAAGAGATTTTTATTAGCATTTTAACTCTTTTATTGCCTTGAAAATATTTACATTGTATACATTTTTATTAATGTTCTGATGATAATGAGATACATACAAAATTTTTAAAGTAGTGATTGCACAAGAAAATATTGAGTAAAATTGTTTTAAATCATCTACATATTATCAGCTCCTATTTTAAAATTTCCAATTCAATTAAACTAGGTAAAACAAGTATCAAGAAGAAAATAGGACTTAACTAGTCTAATTGAAGGTCTTATACCTACTTGTACTTATATAATCTTTTACCTTTATATAGTGACTAAAAAATTTGCATTTTACTATGCAAATGAATTTCTTAATCAAATGATTAGTATTTATGCTAACTACAAAGTAAAACAGTACTCAATAATATTTATACAAGTATAAAAGTATTGCTATTTAATAATAAAGTAAAATCACAATGATTATCAAAAGCATTAAACAAAAATAGATTTCATCAGGCAAATCAATATTATGAAAAGACAAGAACGGAGTGCATTGGTATAAAAGCAGAAAATAAATCAATATTTTTGTAAGATATTATTAGAAGAAAAACCATGTAAATCTATAAAGACTGAGAAAATTAGTTTTATACATAATTAATTAATAACAAGGAAACATTAAAAATTTCAGAAAAAAAAACTATATTT
>JAYJLV010000001.1:4262229-4276116 GCA_036873485.1 Torymus texanus | reverse complement strand
GAAAAATCATTCACTTACAAAAAAGTTAAAATTTCACTTATTTGCAAGTGGAAAAATCATTCACTTACAAAAAAAGTAAAAATTCCACTTATGTTACTTTAGAGAGCTTGTATATATGCTTCACTATACAGTGCTTTCATCCGTTGCATTGCGATCGAACATACGTATATGTATACAATTGCGTAAGTATCTCTGTTTACGTTCCGCTCGAACTTCGTTATCTCCTCGTATATATATGCCATATTTTTTCCGACTCTCGTGCACGATTAGATCCGTCGCGATTGGCCGCGTGCATATATATACGTGTAGCAGTTCGCTCATATATATATATATATATCGCTTCGATGCATATTACGTAACGAATTATCGATTCTCTCGCCTTTTTTGCAACATTATCCGAGCACTGTGATATTTTATGCAACTCGCGCAAACGCGCGTTTTTTTTTTTTTTTTGCAGCTTCGACGGTCCCACGAGCTTGCGTGGATTATTAGCGTGTAATCGATTTAATGAAGTGCATGCGCGCGTTTATCCGTCAACGTATAATACTTTTCAGTGATGATTGCAGTATGTATGTGTGATTTACTTGCTATGTAGATCCTCGTACTGACATTGAATATGATTTATCCGGGTTATGAGAACATTGAGGCGCCGCTGCGTATGGAAAATGATTATTCACGGTTTGTTTTGTCGGAATGAATTTGTTGAAAAGCGGGTTTTGCGGTACGTGCGAATTATGTCGGAAATAATATATATCTATCAATTTGAAATTCAATTATTCAACGTCGTAGATTCTATGTAGACACGAGTGAGTTCCTCTACAGCTAATGACAGGAGATTTTATTTGGTTGTGTTGGTGCGTGAGTGTATAACGGTGAAACTTTAATCCTGCCTCGAGACGTAATTCATGTGTAACATATAAAGTCTCAATAAAAAAAATCACACACATCACGAATTTTCTTATAATACTTATAGACTCTATAATATATTATAACTGGTTATCCTACAACCATTATAACAGGATATCGTACGACTTTTTTTGAAGTTATTCCTAATCAAAAGAAATATTGTCAGTTTCTTGTTTCTTATATAACTTCGCAACTTTTCTTCTCCTCTATATATACATACGTATAACATACAAAAGTTACGTATTATACCCACTACACAACTCTCGCTACGCTCATTTCTAATCAATGCACATACTCTCCACCTCTGAGAAATATTATATTCGGCGGCCTTTACAATATATCCCACGCAGCCCTGCTTCCCAAAGCATCGCGTATCCTTCCAAAAGTTCATCGACATCACGCACCCCTGCGAAATCTCTCTCTCGCGAACCCATCGTCTGCGTCGCACTTCGCACATATATACATACACATGCGTACAACCCTATATATCCCCCCGAAACACGCATTCGTCTCACGCGCGTCGTGCCCACTCGTGAGTCGACCAATCGCGTTCGTCCGCCAGACCAGACGCAACGCGCGGTAGGTCGGGAGTAAGAGAGAGAGAGAGAGAGAGAGAGAGAGGATTTTTGCGCATCTGCAGTCTGCGCCATGCGTGTGTGTTATATAGTGTAACACACCTCCGTTATGTGGTGGTGGTGGTGGAGGATGACTAAAGGGGGGAGGCAAACCGGCAGGACGAGAAAGGTTGTTGTGCGCATATAAGCGACTACGACGACGACGACGACGACTGCGGCGGTGTAGTTTGTGTCTACTGGCCCCTTTCACGCTTGCTGTTTTGGAGCATGAGTTGAAGTTAGAAGAAATGTATTGTATAAGGGAATGTATATAATAGACGTTGTTTGACTAAGGCTAAGATAGATTAAAGTTCTTTTGAAAAAGAAGTTGAAAGATGTTGAAGAAAAGAAGCAAACTAAAAGCAAATCTTACGAAAGGACGGTTTATACTTCAGTTTAAAGTTGCCATCCAAATGCGTTCGCGAGAGAATCGGCGCGCTGTGGGTCCAGGTCAAAAAACGCGGAGCGCATTGGCGTAGCAACAGCGAGAGTTTCGGCGAAGTCGAGATCATATATGTATATATATATATATAGTGCCGCTTTCTTCGAGGAATCGCCTGATCTGAGAATATATAGAATTCCGAATGTATACCCATACACGCATGAACACGAGTTTATATATTTTCGCGCGCTTTTTTTTCAGACGTTTAAATTTAGACTATTTATATCCGCAGGGCATTACATAAATTTAAAACACGTATTATTGTCAATCGAAAGTATATATATGAGGCGATGTTGTTGCACAACTGTGTGGAGAAATTTCGATACAATTACAACGCATTAATCGATATACGAGACAAAAACAAACGGTCCTCGTTATATCATTGAATTTATTTATTACTCCGAGAATATAATCCTTTTTCAACCCCGATACGACACTTGATCAACGTCGTTGTCACGTGACAGTTGTGAAAAAAATGCAAGTGTAAAAGCTGCCTCTTGCTTTTATCTCATGCTTTTATTTTCGTATCGCGCGCTCCGAAATGTTTATTCGGTCGCAGAATGTTTATTTTCGTATATATTCGATGCGCTCTCTCCCCCGCGATCCTCTTCTGTTGTATCTTCTTTTTATTTTTTTTCTTATACTTACCTCGGCCTGTTATTTAGAGATATATATTTACGGTCCGTCAATGTTTTGAAGCTCGGAAAAAAACGGCTTTTCACTTTTAATTCACTAAATCAAAACGGCTCCGAAATATCGTTCCGATTTTTATTAAAAGACAGTCTGGATTATTTCTGCTATATACACTTGTTTCTTTATTTTCGTCCGATACAAGACCTTCGTTCTTATGTTTGTACGCTGTTTTTTTGTTATTCTTCGTTTTTCTTGACATTCGTCTCGCAGGTGCCTTTAGCCATTTAAAATTTAAAGAACAAAATCAACTACTCGTTCACCCTTAATCCCCTCTCATCTTACGTAAACTTCTCCCTTCGATCGTCACAAAGAAGAGAAAACCTTCCTCTCGTTTATACAATCTCTCACGAGGATTTCGGCACAGTGGTATACGTGCATGAGCGCACGCACGTACACACATCTATATATCCCTCCCGCTCTTTTAGAGAGCGACATTTCAGAGCTTGTGTGTAGTGCACACGTTGCGCGCTCCAGCAGCAGCAGCCTGTCTTTATATTTCCGAGTGCATGACCTCGTTTTCGATTCACAGTATATATAAGCTGCCATATAGGATTCGATCATGGGGTTCTATATATCTACAATATATGAGGTGGTAAACAATGTTGTCACAACGTTTCTTCATGTCTGAGAACTATCACCATATAGTTAAAGCATAAGTGTATATAAGATGCAAATATTCTCTCTCTCTCTTTCTCCCATGCAAAGTTCACTGTCTGCGGAATGCCAATCGCTTTGCCAAGGCTATCCACCTCGTATCCGAAAATATACTCAAACATAAACGGCTCTCTTATAATTCGAAAATCACCTCCTAAGTATATAAACTCCAAAAGAAAAAAAAATTATACGCAAATCCAATCGAAGCATCAGGATCTTTATATATATACATATACCTATACTCACAATATTTATGTGTGCTAAAAATAACTCGATGCCGCTCGAAAAATCCTCGCTCGCACGCCATACACACACAGATATACACCTAACCGTACCTTATACATCTTTTCTGCTCCCCCTAAAGTGCGCACGCATCTCCCCACCACACCGGTAAGACGGCTGACGTGAATGACAGAATAGCGCGGTGGTGGCGGCAACTACGACGGCGGTGAGTGTGACGCGGAGCACGTAAACATATCGCAGGAACGCTTGCGCAGAGCACAAGGCAGTTAGTTACGTGCTCACGTTCAAGCCCTCTGTTATATACGTATTTTACGTTGTAGGATATATACAGTGCGGAGTAGAGTCCTTTTGAATTGATACGTCGTCGCAGCGGATCGATATACGCACGCACGCGCTGGCACCGCGGCATATAGAGGGTACGCATACGGTATATGTATAAAAAAAAAATAGAGAAAGATAACGTGTGGGGGTTGAGATTGACTTGACCTCCTTATAGGAGCCGCGACGTTTTGATAGAAGTCACACGTGTCTGCTGCTACTGCTGCTGATATAAGGCACTATTTTCGCACTTTGTGTGAGTGAGTGAGTGTGTGGACGTGTAGGAGTCGTCGTGGAATAAGGTAAGGGTGACCAAGATAATATTCACGTAGGTTGTCGAACTCCAGCTGACAGCCGCAAGACCGTCGTACGTTTCGCCATGTGCGTCCTTTTTGAAGGTTATTGCGTCACGAGGTTTCCTATATATTACTATACATTATACACATGAGTTATACTTGCGGCTGTCAGAAATTGTATTCTTATAAATTATCCATCGCGTATATATATGACCAAAAAAATCACAAACCGTTGTGACGTGTATTATACACAGATCCGAGAAAGAGAGAGAGAGAGAGCAAACACGCATCTCCCCGGAAGCACGCGAGCAATCGATCAAAAAAGGAAGGTGGTGGTGGTGGTGGTGTGCAGACACGCGTGTCCTGTACCGCAAACTGATGCCGCGAAGCGGCAATAATATGCTGATGCCCTTCACCTCCTTGCCCGTCTTCGACAAGAATAACTCCAGACAATCGATGCTACAACTTGACGATCTCTTCTCGCCCCGGTTCGCCGTTGATTTCGTCACATCAGTAGGTATGTGTCGTCGTTGTCGTCGTCGTCGTCATCCTCGTCCTCGACGGCTTCGAAAAAGGAATCCGGCAGGTGTGCATATGTAGGTGTGCAATGCACGCTGCTACAGCGCCGGCGTGGCGAGTTGGTAGTTTTTTCGTTGTATACGCCCGCGTGTGTGCGCGCGCGCGCGCTCGCTTATACTCCTCGATGTTCCACAATAATGTCTCGCGCTTTGATATGTAAGCGTGAGCTCGTGCAACAGAGCGTTGCGAAATGCGATGATGATGATGGAATTTTTGGGAGGAGGATTAGAAAATGGATGAGGGTTTTTTGGAGATGAGTCGAGTCGGTGATAAAGGGCAGCGGTTATGCTCAGGTGTGTACATGTGGAAGCCATGTGGTGATGCTTCAAATTGATTTAGTTTGGAATTCTATTTGAAAGCGTTTTTTGGGTTGGGTTTTTTTTTTATTACTGTTTAATAGCAAGATAATAGCAGAGTTTAGTCATCAACTATTGTTTGAAACTATTCATGCTTATTAGTTTCACTTTATTACTTTGCTTTATAGGCTAGGACTTCAGCCATTTTAAACTGTCAAAATGAAATAACACTGCTTCATGCAATCAACAATTATTACTTCATGAGTAAAATTGTTTTATAAGTAATTTTATTTTAAAATGAACTTAGTATGACAGTTAAGAGAGAAAGAATGTTTTAACTATATCTAATTGAATTTTTTCTGAGAAAGTTTCACATTTTCATTGGATAATGATGGATTTTTTCTTTTTTTAGCGCTGCTAATTTAGATTTTTGAAAAATACAATGTATTTTTCTTGACACGTTTGTGTTTTTCAGAATCAGAGAAATATTTCTTTTTCTGTTGTGCAGAATGTTTAATTCATACAGTCATTACTTAGATAAATACTTTGTTTGATACTTTTAGATACACTGTTTTTTCAGTAAATAACATGTAAATGTAAAATAATTCATACTTTTAGAAATAAGCGTTAATAATATTTTTTTTTCATAATAGTTGTTACTAATTACATAAATATTAGTATGTAATAATAAAATCATTAGATTAAAATATCTACTTGTTTTTGCTGAAAAATATTATTGAATTGTAATGAACACTTCTAACTATAAATTTTATTTTTTATTTTTACAGAAAAAAAAGAAAAGTAGCAAGGGCCAAGATGTTCAGTTTTCATAAACCAAAGGTCTACCGGTCCACCACCGGATGCTGTATCTGCAAAGCCAAATCCAGCAGTTCAAGATTTACAGATAGTAAGAAATATGAAGAAGATTTTGTTAAATGCTTCGAATTGGAAGAAAAACGTACTGGGGAAATTTGCAATGCCTGTGTGCTCTTAGTTAAGAGGTGGAAAAAGCTACCACCTGGAAGCAATCGCAATTGGAAACATGTAAGTAATACTTATAAAAAAAGCATGATTTATTAAAAATGTTGTTTTCTTTTCATAGTATCTTTTGAAATACCTTAATATTCATAAATTTAAAGTTTATTTTTAATAATATCATTATCATTGGTTCTTTACTCATGAAGATTATTTGTTTTGTCAAACAGGTAGTAGATGCCAGAGCTGGCCCTGGAATAAAATCCTTGACTAAATTCAAAGCAAAAGGCAAGAAAAAGACCAAGGAAGCAGAAAAGTTCGAGAAAATTCTGAAGAAGAAGCACGTTTACTTGAAGAATGACAGAGATCGTGAACAGAGTCCTGCTATGAGCGATGACTTGACAGGTTTGGAACTTATACTTGGACATATATATTTTACATGAAAATTCTTGTAGGAACACAGTGGTGTTTGCAAGCCGTGAAAAAGTATTTATTATGACGGGCTTGACTACGAAAACTATCTCAGTAATTGACTTGAGAAGTCAAAATTTAAAAGTTAATTTTTGTCGAAGATGACTTTACAAGTTTGAGGTTCACTCAACTTGATACTTTTGAAAGAAGGTATGATTGTTAAAAAGTGCTAGGCTTAAAATTAGTTTAGTATCACATTGACATTGATAAAATACTTCAAAAATATGTTGAATATGCAGGTATTCGAAAACAGTTTTTTTATATTTTATTACTGCTTTCAACTGTTTTAAACTCTTTTACCAGATATTGGTTATCAATATCTGCAGAGTTTATAACAGAAAAATGTCATTTTCAAATGTCAGGATGCAGTATAATTCTCTTTTTATGTCTCTCATTTATGTTACATCTGAATAAAAAGTTGAATTACACTTCTTTACATTTTAACATGTATACATTCTAAATCGTAAAATCGATTTTCTTGTCATAAAGGTTTATAGAGCGTATTAACACAATTGAAAACTAAATTTAAAAATGAATGAAATCAATGTTCTTTATACTATTTACAGATGATTACGCTACTGGTAGTGGCAGTAAAGGATCTAGCAGATCTGGCAGTCCAGCTGGTAGTGATGACACTGTAGTAGGAGAGAAGAGACTAGATATTAATCAAGATTTAGAATTAAATAACTTTATTGACTTAACATACTTCAAAAGGTAAGAATCTTCATCCACTCATCATAATTATACTTTAAGAAAATAAATAACCAAATTTTATTCTTTACAGGAAAAACGTATGTTGTGGTGTGATATTTGTTGGAATGATGGGCGAGGTGGTAATCGAATCGTCCCTCATGAAGCCGTGCGCAGGCTGCCTGGCCCGTCGGCGGCAACAGCAAGCTGCAGCTGCAGCTGCTGCCGCTCTACCTCTCGGTGCGAGCTCCAGTCCAGCGCACTCCTCGGCATCAGCCAGTCCATGCCACAGTTCGGCCTCCACCAGTCCGGCGCATAGTGTTGAATCCAGTACTGAGGGCTCTGTCATCGTCGGTAAGCCTGGCAAAGGCTTTTGCGATTCGTCTTCTGACTCTGGTTACGATGATTCGTCCAACCAGTGCGTCGCTATAGAGCTCAAGAAGTCCCACCATCATGAGCCCCAGCCGCCTGCAGCGGCGGTCGCGCTCCAACTCGTGGCTAGGTCGAGTAAGTTTTGAATCTTTAGTAGATTTGACAATTGATGACAATTTTACTTATTGAATTTTGTATTTGTTGTTACAGATAAGCCAGTACTCAAGGAACAGTTTCCCAAGTCAGATAACATACCAGTAGCGCGCACGGTACGTTTCAAAGCGACCGGCACCAAAATGCCGATCAAGTTACTTTGCAAACCTGTAGCCCTCGTCAACTCGGCGAAGTTGAGCATCACCAGTGGTACACCGCGGCCCGTTACTCTCGACTTTGCCGTGCGACCTCAGCCCCCGCGACAACCACTCACGAATTAATTGGAAAAATTTCTCTTCGTTCGATTACCAGACTCCCTATTTCGTTATATCGTATTTTTCGCAAAGCTACTCTTACCGATTTTCTTTCATAAATCACGAGTACTGATTATCTTTGACTTATAGTAGTATATATAGTTATGAGTTAGTGTAAGGTATATAAGTTTACGCTATGTTTAAGCGATGAGCTAAATATTGTTAAGATCACATAGGTATCCACTTTGAATTTGTTTTGTCATTTCAATTTTAACACCATAAACTTGAACAAAAGTGACGATAAATCTATAACTTATTAAATAACTTCGTGTATGTTATTTAGTAAAGTTTAGATGTACTTGCTAGTACTTATATAACCTAAAGAGTTACAGATGAAAAGATTTAAAGTGTTTACTATATACACAGTAAGACGAAGTGCCACTTTCAATAACTTACAGTGTACAAAGTATTTTTGCCAACGTATATTATAAAAAGCTTATTGAAAATACGATATAAATGAAGAAGATAAATGATTTTTGGAGCAATCAACGGGTATATGCGTGCGCAACAGAGTCTTAATTTATTTTTATTATTTGTCGTTTTCGCGTATAGTTAGGTGTACGTGGCATCTGTATATACAGACATACATATTATATACAAGTATATTTATGACTCAGAGTTGCAGCTTTTTCTCTGCAAAGTGCACATGCTTTAAATTATTTACTACAAAGATACTCATCGCTTCATACGATTCAAGTCAGTTTTTTTTTGTTTAGTTTTGATGTCCTTATAACAAACAAGGATCTTCCATTAAAAAAAGAAATATTTTTTGCCGCTACTATATTTTAACAACTACAGTCTTAAAAAATAAGCTGTTGCTGCCCTTTAAGAAGAATAATGTAATGATTTGTTGAAGATCATAATTACGTTTCAAGCTCTAGCGGCAAATTATATGATGTGATAAGAGAACATCTTTGTTTGTCAAAGAAATCTATTTGGAATGTTAAATCATTCTGAAAGTTTATAAAAAGAGATTCCATGACTCGAGTAACTTTGCAACGTACTATTACGGACCAAATGACTATATGACCTGCTTATGGACCGACTTATAGTAGTATCAAACGCGTATAGGCATTTGATACTGTGTGTACATACGTATAAAAAACAGAAAAAAAACTAATTTATTTATACAACTAACTCTCTCTTTCTACATCTTAATAACTAAAGTTTTGAGAGTTAACATATCACCTTGACAAACAATTAAGTAAAGTGCTTTAAAAACAAAGTAATCAACGTTGTTATTAAAGTTAAGCAAGACAATCAATCTTACCCTTTTTATCATAAAGTCATAAAAAGGGTATGCGTCCAAAATCCCTGCAAAAATAGTAAAGATCTAAAATGAAACATACAGTATAGAGGAGAGAGTTTATGTCAATAAAAGTGGTTATAAATAAAATCATCTAAGTTAGCTGTTATCGTGGTACGGTGTATGAATGTAAAAGTAATTAAAGTTACCTCATGCGCAAAGCCACCAAATGGAATTCATTAAAATTAAGAAAGAAATCTTCCAAAGTAAATCAAACATTGTCATTTACTCGCAGTTTATTATAAAACAGTTGGTTATTGACAAGAAAAGAATATTTATATACAAGCTCTGTAATATTAACAGTCATTACATTCCTATACAAAGTACCGTTCGTATATAAGCACACTAAACGAATGATCGCACAAAACTGCCACGTAAGATTGTTGGAGAGTCATATAAATTATTAAAGTAGCAAGTTAACTTGCGCTGTGATGATACTTTATTAAAAAAAAAACGAAATTAGAAAAAAAATGGTTATTAAATTTATAAAAACAAAATTAAGTTTTGACTTGAATCGTACGAAACGTGTCAATGTGCAAATTTATTAAACAAAGAAAAATGTGTACTTTCAGAGATTAATAATATCGTGGTCGCCTCGATACTTTAAATTTGAGAATAAATTTAGGGATTGATTTACTTTCATACAGATAATTATGCAATATTTTTCAATAATTCATAAATCGATATATTTTATAAAAAGTATATATGTTTATATACAAAGCTGTTTTGGTTTGTTTCTTTATTACTGTTTATAGGTCTTTTACATTTTACAAGAAATTTAAATGTTGCATTTTTATGTAGACTATCTTGTAAAACGTAAGACACTTCTTATAAAAAGATAAATCAAAGGTATTATCAGATAAACGAAATAATTTTTTTAATATTTATTCATTATATTTTTTCAATGATATTACTCTTTGTGTATAGCTTTATGTGAATTAATAGTGTCATTTATATTAATATTTATACATACAAAAGTATTTTCAATGTTTCATGTTAAATTGTAAATCCCGAAGTAAAAATTTGATGCGAAATTAGCGACAATTCAAAGAAAATCATAGTTATAGCAGCCACAATGTACAAATGAAAAGTTGCAGCTCAACAAAGAATTCCACCTGATCCTATCCGTGCGTCATAGATTATTTACACATAATTTTCGGAATGTGAAAACGATTGTGAGACTGATCGATGTATTAAACAGATAATTTTTTTTACATACAACTATTAGAAAATAGGTGAGATTTGTAACATTCGTAAATATGTTATATATACATACATGCATATTTTATATATATATGAGAAGATTCTAACAATGCAAACAAAAACGACGACTGCCATAAAATATTATCTCGTTATCTTGATGGTTATCTTTATCATATACAATTGTATATATCATGTATTGCGAATTTAAATGAGGTGATAATAATTATTGAGATTGTTTTTTCTCAGTCAGAAAACTATAACTTAGGTGCGATGCGCGTTTTCAGAAACATACGAAACTCCGAATGAATCTCGCTTCACATAGCTAAATCAAATGTAAAGTCTCGCTTGGTATCGATTTAAAACAAAATCAGCTGTTATTCTATACTAGTAATAATTATAATCAATGGTGATTATATATGACTATATATGATTGCTTATAGATATATTTATTTATAAGAACATGTAGTTATTTATAATTGTTTTTATTGAACGGAGAAATAGAAGACTAAAAAAAGTGCAATGAAGTTTCTTTTCAAAGGACTTAAGTTTAGCATAATAATGTAAATGACTTATGTACAAATAAAATTACAAGATGATTTATTTTTATTTCATAAATTTTTATGTAATTTTAAAGAGCTTTATTTTTACAGAAAAAATGCAATTTTATGATAAAATGCTAACAAAATAAAAAAAAAAATATTTATTTTCATACTTTATACAGCTTGATGTTCTTTGAAAGAAACAAATTAAAAGAAAAGATATTAAAATGATGATTGAGTTTTGAATCGTTAATACTTTTCGAGTAAGTACTTCCAACTGTTTAAATTTTGTAAAAAAAAATTTAGCCGTTATTAGGTAGCATAAGTTCACGCACGTGTCTAAGCCTTTAAACAGAAGCGAGAGGACAACCACGAAGATTTCGAGTATCGAAAGCGCGCACGTCGTTATACTTACAAAGAAAGGGAAAAAATGCAAAAAGGCATAATGCGCATTTTGGCGAGGCGCTCGTCAATCACGAGAGAGAAAGAGACAGAAGTTCCGCTTCGCCAAAGCATAAAATTATTATCTAAATCATCGCAGCTCGCAATAAACTTAGCTAAACAAAGACGTTCGTTCGCGTTTGTTTTTTCTCGTCAAATCAAGTGCTTACCTGCGTATATATCATCTTATTCAGAAAAGATTATCTTGCTTCGCGTAAGACTTTTATTACGTTGTATGTTTTTTATTTATAAGGTACATTATAAGAAAATATTTACTATTTAGATGGATATTTTATATTTGTGCAAGTAAAACATCACAGGAGCTTTATTTTCTATTTACGAAAAAAGTTTATTTTCAATGTTAAATCGTTTTGGAAAAAATAGCTACAAAATTTTCAATACTGTAATATTGTAAATTTAATCTTCCAAAACATTTACATGAAGATATAAATGAACATAAGTGTCTTTCTCGAATTCTTTTATAAGTTAGATTTTCTAGTGCATATTTATTTTGACTAATTAGTTTTTGTGTAATTATATTATTATCGAAATGATTCATATTCAGAAGCAAAGGAGACATAACCCTCATCTAAATGTTCGAAAAATAATTTCTCTCAGTGCATTTACACTGTGTAATAAATGAACTATTTAACTTTTAAGCAATCCATCAGTCACACAAACACAATCTAGTATATAATGCATCTTATAAGAGTATATATAGTCATTTCATAAGTTATACATACATATATGATTATATATACATATATAATATATACTATCGTGTTTTTGTACTTGGCAAACGCGTTTCGTCTTCGCGAAACGAGAAAAGGCAAAAATTCTATGAAATTGAAGAATCGCAATTTTAAACTGGTTGTTGTTATGAGAAAAGTGAAAAATCAATGAAAAAATATGCCACGTGTTCACAGACTCGTAGAGCTAGCAATGTTTAAGAAAAGCAAATATATTTACAAAATATAGTCGCCAAATTGAAGTAAAAAAAATTGTTAAAAACGCACAAATATGCGCGCATATTAGGCAAAGAAAAAACGAAGGTAGTCTCGTTCTGAACGGTGATACTAAATTTGATAGAGAATTATATTTATAAGGAAAGGAGGTGTGGAAAGTTTGCAATATTTGTAACGATTTTGTACTGAAAAGAAACACTTCGTGATAATGTTCCCTTTTTTCTCTCCCCCTTCTCAGAAATATTGTAAGTGATGTATAAGAGGTTACGGACTTGTTCTTTCTCTGTCGGAGAAAGTATGGTTAATGAGGAAGGCATTCGTGGAACGAAAGGTGCGTTAGCAGTGTCAAGTATGTCTTAGAAACGTAAATGCAAAAGGGTGTACGTATATATATATATATTATAAATAGTAATACGCGAGCGAGAGAACGAGCAATAAAGTGGATGCGAGAGTTGCTTAGCTGTTATTCATTAGCGAAGGAACTTTTAAATTTCTTACGTTTTAAACTGTGTCGTTGTCATTGTACCGATTTTAAATGTTGCTCCGTTTTTGCGACGATTGTTCGTGTTATAAAATTATCCAGGATTTCTTCCAACTGTTGAAATTGATATTTAAAATCATAAAGATAATTTTGTAAAACGAATAGTTGTAACTGGAGACTTCCTCAAATGATGCATAATAGTTTGTGTTTTTTAAAATATTTTATCTAATTTTGATTAAATTAAACAAACCTTTGCACTTGTAATTTGTTTAATTTAAATAAAATCAGCTAGAAGAATAAGACAAAAAAAAAACAAAAAAATATTTAACATATTGCCTAGTACTTAAAAATGAAATTTTATTATATAATACTTACACAAACTATTATACAGCTTTTAAATTGTATTAAACAAAAATTTTAACTTGTAAATTTTTTATGTGATATCGCTGGACAGATAAAAGACTATTTACTTTCGCATCCCTTTGTACGTTGATGCAACGTGAATTGCATTGGCAATCGGCAATCGGCTGATCTCATGTGCGCGTTGCGTTTTGGTTACCGGTATATATATGTACACGATGGCCAAAGCAGCGCATTCCTGCCTATACTTTTTTGTTTTTCTAATTTTTTTTAACAAAACTCCGTTTAAAGATTTAAAGAAACCGAATGTCGTTCTCCAATTAATTTTAGTACTGATGTATAATATCATATGATATCAAACCAATTATGTGTCCGTCGTGCGTTTGCGTGGCGCGCGAAGAATCATGCATTTTTTCTGTTCTATTTCTCCCACGACGGAGACACGTACTATCATCTACTTTCTGTCGTCAATTAATAAATGGTGTAACAATATAGATCTTTTTTTTTTATTTTATACTCTCCGATATAAGAATTTTTACAGTTAGGCAAATCATTCGAGGTACCTTACAAGATTCA
>JAYJLV010000001.1:4228356-4261510 GCA_036873485.1 Torymus texanus | reverse complement strand
CCGAGCTGTAATCCCAGTACCGGTGTCTGCACGTGCAAGGATAACGTCGAAGGAAAACGCTGTCGCGAGTGAGTACTAATTTTGATTTGGTTTGATGTGAATTAAAACAATAAGTAAAGAGAGTAATGTAGATGGAACTTTTCTATAAATAAAATGGTATTTGTATCTTTCAATGTGATTGAGATTATTTTTTAAGTAACAGTGGAAGCTTAAATAATAATAGATTTACTACCTTCATGTTCAAACTTACGTGTACCTAAAGGCATTCATGAAAATTATTATAAAATTTTTTCACTTTTAAAGGTAATCGTGACTTTTTCAACCATACCTCTTGAAGTATTGTATAAACATTTAAGAAATTTATAATTATTTCTTATAATATTTTTCTCGCTATAAATCAATATTTATAAATTATATTGTCACGTCTACATTTCTCAAATCCCAAAAACCATCGAACAAATTCAAGAATAACTAACGCAACCGTTAATCACGTAGATGCCGACCTGGCTTCTTCAACCTTGACGAGGACAACGAGTTCGGATGTACGCCGTGCTTCTGCTATGGCCACTCGTCCGTCTGCTCGACTGCAACCGGCTACTCGCGTGTTAACATCGAGAGCAGTTTCGTCCGTGGCATTGAGCGTTGGTCAGCCGAAGTTGCCGGCAGCCCATTGCCCGTTACCTATGACAGTCTCAGTCATACCATCGCCGTCAGTGCGCCCGATCGCGATAACGTGTACTTCATTGCTCCCGGTATGTATATAAAATTAATATGTCAAAGTTATTTTCTATATTAATGATTATTCTTAACTTGTACAATTTTTTTGATGTGTCTTATTAAATTACAGAACGGTTCTTGGGTGACCAGCGGACCTCGTACAACCAAGATCTATCGTTCACATTAAGAATCAGTAGCAATGGTCCAGCACCAACTGCTAGGGACATCATTCTGGAAGGTGGAAATGGTCAGCAAATCACTCAAACCATCTTTGGTCAAAACAACAGACTGCCCGGCACGAATGTAAGTTAAAATTTCTAATTAATTAAAATAGCTGATGTTACGTTAGATTTTAATTATTCAAAACATTTTCAGCCGCAAGACTATACCTTCCGCCTCCACGAGCACCCCGAGTACGGATGGCAGCCGAGATTATCGTCACGAGCGTTCATTTCCATCCTGGCTAATCTGACGTCCCTTAAAATTCGTGGTACCTACACCCACCAAGGTAAAAATTCTTACCGGATATTTTCCTGTAACCCCAGTAATCATGAATTTACCTCATTGTGCTATCGTTCTAGGCAAGGGTTACTTGGACGACGTGCGTTTAGAAACAGCGCACCGTGGTGCTGCTGGTGAGCCTGCCGATTGGGTCGAGCATTGCTCTTGTCCCCAGGGTTACGTTGGCCAGTTCTGTGAATCTTGTGAGCCTGGTTACCATCATGATCCACCTAATGGCGGACCCTTCGCTCTTTGCGTACCCTGTAACTGTAACGGTCACGCGGATATCTGCGAGTCGGAGACCGGTCAGTGTATCTGTCAACACAACACGGCTGGTGCTAATTGCGAGCATTGCGCACGCGGTTATTACGGACATCCGTTGAAGGGTACACACGAGGATTGCCAGTCTTGTCCCTGTCCTGATAACGGACCCTGTATTCTGCTTGGAAATAATCCCGATCCGATATGTTCGGAATGTCCTGTTGGTCGCACAGGTAAGTTTCTTTTTTTTTTATATAGGATATTTGATCTTGTATCGAGAGTAATAATTATTAAATGAAAAAGTGATTTTACAGAATGATTTTTAAAGAAATAGAGGCATTGTGAAGATATTTTTTATTGAATATTTTTTATTTGTTTTATATTAGGACCTCGTTGTGAGACCTGTTCCGACGGTTACTTCGGCAACCCAGAGAAGGGAATACCTTGCAGACCTTGCGAATGTAATAATAACATCGATCTTAACGCCGTTCGCAATTGTAATCAGGAGACTGGAGAATGCTTGAAGTGCGTTAACAACACCGCTGGTGCTCACTGTGAAGAATGTCTGGCAGGTACTTGAGAAATTTATAAAAAGAATAAATAAATAAACCTGATAAAATATAGGTTTCTGATTATATGATTTATTTATTTATTTCTAATAGGATACTACGGAGACGCATTATCCGACAATAAGGAGGACGGTTGCAAGCTTTGCCAGTGCTATGCCCCTGGAACACAGGAAACTGAAGATGGTGGTGTATTGCCTTGTGATCAGCTCACCGGCCACTGCTTTTGCAAGCCCCACGTCATCGGGCGCAACTGCGACAAGTGCGAGGATGGTTACTACCATATCAAGAGCGGAGAGGTAAGTAAGCTGTTAATCCCCATACTCTGAACTTCTGCTAATCGAAGGTAACGCTTTCTTCTTTAGGGATGCACAGCTTGCAACTGCGACCTGGAGGGATCGTTCAATCGTACCTGCGACGCCATCACCGGTCAATGTCAGTGTAGGCCCGGAATCACCGGACAACGCTGCGACGCCTGCATGCCCTATCAATTCGGCTTTAGCAGGGAAGGTTGCAAACCTTGCGACTGCGACAGAATTGGTTCTCAAGATCTACAGTGTGACGCTAGCGGACAGTGTCCTGTAAGTATATTCATTCTGTCTTATTTACACTCTATCCGAAACTTTCTCTAAATCTAACATTTATTTCCCGTAGTGTCTGACCAACGTCGAGGGCAGAACATGCGATCGGTGCAAGGAGAACAAGCACAACCGTCAGTACGGCTGTATCGATTGTCCGCCCTGCTATAACCTCGTACAGGACGCGGTGAACGAGCATCGTGGACGTTTGGCCGAGCTTGAGGTCACGCTTAGGAAAATCAAGAGCAACCCAACGGTTATCAACGAATCCGGATTCAAGCAGAAGCTCAGGGATGTGCAGGACCGCGTGAGGGAGCTTCTCGATCTCGCCAAGACCGGAACCGGTAGTGAGTAGTTGATGGGTTTTTATTAAGATTGGTGAAGGTGAAATGTGGGAATGGTATAAAAGCGACATGATATCTCAACGTTACTGACAATTGCAGAAACCTGAAAAATTAAATTAAAAATCCGGGTCGTTGTAAAGATCAATAACGGATGAGTATAGCATTACCTTAATTCCATAAATTTTCTCGATTTGATGCTATTGGTTTGAAATTCATTTATTATTTACTAGTAAAATTAAATAAAATATTAGCACTTAAAAAAAATTATTTTTTTCAAATTCTTAGTTTCAGACTAAGCGTTTCATAGATTTCAGTTTTAATGTACCATTTGTCTTTGCAGGCGACAAAAGATCTTTGGTAGAACAGCTCGACGAACTGCGCGATCAGCTGACGGAAATCAATGAGACTTTGCAGACCGTCGATCAAACTGCTCTGGACGCTAAACGAACAACATCCCAAGGCCGAATGAGCATTGATGAGGCAGAGAAAGTGTTGGACAAGATACACGAGCAATTAACGGTAAAGTAGACTTAATTTCGTTTAACAAGGCGAATCAAATTTAATTCAATTTCCAGTAGAATTCATGTAGCGAAAGAGTAAATGCTATTAAACAGGAACGTTAATAATAAAAATTTACTATTTATTTCTTCTTGATTAACAAAATATAATACTTTTTTAATTAGTTTTTTATATATAAAAAGATAAGTTAATTGATAAATAACAATTTTGCCAATTTTAGGAAGCAGAAGACTTTTTGGCTACGGACGGACAAACCGCCTTGACAGAGGCGAAAAAACGAGCGGAACACGTCGGTCAGCAAAATCAAGAGATGACGGCCATCGCCCAAGAGGCCAGATTAGTAGCCGATCAGTACGTAATTTTATGATATTTTTTATTATTGATAAATAGATTAAATTAAATGAGTTATCATTACTTAACAATAATTTATTTATAACAGAAATATGAAGGAAGCTAAGAAACTGCAAGTAGTAGCTGAACAGGCTAAGAATACATCTTTGGAGGCTTACAACTTGGCAAAGAAGGCTATTGCCAAATATACGAACATAAGGTACTTTTTTTGCATAACTTGGACTTATGAATTTCATTTGTCAGAAATTAAAAGGATTTCGATGTAATACGTGTGTTTTTCGATATTTACAGTGATGAGATTCGATTCTTAGAGAACAAACTGGTGGCTTTGGAAGAACGGTACGGCGATGTGAAGAAACTCACTGCCACCGCTGTCGCCAAATCGGATGCTGTGTCAAAGGAAGCTCTAACTCTCCTAATACTGGGCATTTCTGTACCAGCTGTCAATTTGACAGAACTGCAGAATCACGTTGATGAAATTAACAAAGAGGTAAAAAATCTTTTACTTGATACTATAGATTAGAAAAGAAAATTTTTGTTTAAAATATTTCTTTCACTTAGGCCATGAAGATCAAGGAACAGGCGAGAATCTTGCTAGAAGAGAACCAAGATCTAATACAAGACGTGGACGAAAAAGTGAGAAAGAGTGATGAACTTCTAGACAAGGCCGAGGATCAGCAAGCCACGACCGCTGAATTACTCGCTGAGGTCGACGAAGCAAATAATATCGCCAAGAACGCCGTAAACCGAGGAAATCAGACGCTAAAGGAAGCTCAAGATACCTTGTCGAAACTGAGCGGTAATTCTTATGCTTTGTATTACTTGTTGAGGTTATACGAGGGACATCGTTTACAGTTCATTTTCTAGGAAAAGAGTACCTTATCCGCGTCAAATACAACTGCTCCTGCGATGTAAACATCAAGATATTTTTTCCTGAAACTCTATATCTTTTGGATTTCATATTTTTGTACAGCATCGTCTTACTTCCGTTCCCACAGGCTAGTTGATAGGCTTCGTGCGTTTTGCCAAGTTGCCTACGAAATTCTCGAAGCTAATCAAATTTCGCGTAGACAGCTAGAACTACTTGCGTGATGTTGAGTGATAGACTCTGGTTACTGTTTTACTTCCGGATTTTTTTTAAATTCTTCATAAAATTATAATATTATCATGATATTAGGTTTAGTTTTCGTTTTTTTTTTAATGATTATTAGAAAACATCTATATTTTTATCTTTTGATATATAAGATTCCAAAAACATTTAGAAGTGTTACTTGATATTTTGAATATCTATTTATCGTATTATTTACGCATGGGATGTTGTCGTATTTCCCGTTTATTATTCATTTTTAATCTTTATTTTACTTATCCACTGTCCACCAAACCTAACAATGTATAATTGAATTCGACATGGTTTTGGACATAACACAGTTATTTAGATCAGAAGGCCAAATTAACAAAAAATATTATGTTTAAATACTAAATAAAAACATTATTTTCATCTTTCAAACTCCAGTGTTCGACGCGGAGGTGCAAGATGCGCGCGCCAAGGCTCAGACGGCTCTTGACGATGTGGACGCGATTCGCAACCTCATTCGCAGTGCCGACGGAAAATCCAACAAAATTCATCAGGTCCTCGAGGTATCGGAGGAGAATGCTAATAGGGCACGTGAGACTGCCCAACAGGCCCAGTTGAACGCGAACAATGCTACCCAGATGGCCAACGAAATCAGGCAGGAGGCGAACAAGACCAAAGCTGAAGTTATTAAACTCGGCAACGAGGCTGACAAGCTGCATCTGAGGGTGAACTCGACGGACTCTATGATCAGACAGTACGAGGGACATATCAACAAGGATGCCGATGTTACGGGACAGGTTCGTTACTATTTTCATGGAATTAAATAGTGCTATTTGGATTATTAAACCATGATGAGAAATTGAATGTAATCGTTGAAAAGGAGACATTTTAGTACTTTTCTTTTATTAAATTTCACTATATTTATTATTTTAATCTTTTTGAGTTTTAAGGTAGAGTTATTGCTGTTTTTTTAATTATTATAATACAGAGTGATGATCAAATTATTCAAAACAAAAATAATAAATCGGTCTAGAATACCGAAATACAAATCTGCAACATTGCTCATTTATTCAGTATATTTATTAGTAGAAGTATATATTATTATTATTATTATATAAAATGGTAAACAAATAACGAGTTTGTATTCTTTTTTAAATATAAATATATTCAGAAATCTTTCTTAAATTATTGAAACATTATTTTATTATAATCTTCTTCTGCAAGTAGTATTGAAGTTGACTTCTGTAAAATTAAAATTAATATTTTATTCTCATTTTAAATTTAGGTAAAACGAAAGGTGGGTCAAGCAAAATCGAATGTGACAGCTGCGTCGCAACAAGTTGCCAAGGCATTGGAAGAAATTGCACAGATTACCAGAGAATTAGACGCTCTTCCTGATATCAGTAAGTATTTTCAAAATACTTCTTCTCAAAGAATATTTGATTTTAATTCTAAAACAAAGTATTTGTTAAATTAAATAAAATTTAGATATAACGCTTTTAAAAACTCACAATAGAAATAAAAATATTTTGTTGCTACTACCTTTGCAGACATTGATACTTTTCATTCTAAATAAAATAAAACTGCTATAACAGGCCAATTCATTCTTTTTTCCTTCACAGACAACGCGGACTTGGACCGACTTGAAGACCGACTGCGCAAGGCCGAATCGGACATCAAGGCAGCGGATCTGGACTCGCGTATCCGCGCCCTCACGGAAGCGAAGAACCTGCAGACCCAATGGGTGAAGAATTATGAAGACGAGGTGAGCCGGCTACGCAACGAGGTCGAGAATATCAACGACATGCGCAAGGTCTTACCCACCAGCTGCTATAACAATCCACGCCTTGAGCCTTAAGCGGGCCCGCATCGTGCTCTCCTTACTACAGACACACACCCCCACACACGTGCCATTCGATACTTAAGTGAACGAGAGAGCGGAAGGAGAGAAGGGTATGTGATGCTGCTACTGCCGCTGTCCCGCGGCGCCGAGTTTCTTCTCTTTCTCTTATACGCAGTTATGTAGGATCGTATCTCTCTTTCGAGGGCGGTGAACGTGAGCGAGAAAGAGAGGTAGAGTGCTATATATATATAGTTGTCTGTCTTTGGATTTGGTGTAAAAAAAATGGATTCAGATATATTATTATACTCTCGCGAGTGATTCACTGTGCTTAAGTTACTATTGCAATTTCTTATGAACAAATAGACTATGAGTTATTTACATATTATATATAAAGTCAACTTTATCTTACAGTTTAAGTTTTAACTTCGAGTATTTAAGTTAAGTTTCTCGCAGTGTTCATTAGTCTTTTTTTTCTTCTTTTAATTTAAAAATCAGAACTTTTTAAGCCTATCATTGAAAATTTGCATTTATCAAAATATACGTATTTTTTTCCGAAATTGAATCTTGAGATAGACAAACCAATCAGGCCATACTAATATATAAGATAAAGCTAAGATCAATCGACAAAGTAGAAAAATAATAAAAAAAAAATATCGAAGTACTTTCACAGTACTTAGAAGTACGTTGTACTTCCATTATATTAAATTTATCAAGTGCATATCTATCAAAATTGCATGCAATCGAAATTGTAGATTCCACGAAAGTGAAACATATCAATTGGATCGGCTTTGAAACATTTCGAGGTGCCTTAAACGCTAGTATAAACAAAATAATAATTGGTGACGAACTTGGAAAGTAAAAGAAAATTTAAAACAGCAAACTGTCAATTATAGTATACTTAGAGAAACGAGTAAATGAGAGTCGGCCAATACGAGGCACGACTGCGTGGTGTATCGTTTTAGCAGATCATTGTTTTACGTGTGTACATTACGCCGATTAGACGATTGTTTTATTTAAGTCTAAGTTAAAGAATCTTTTCTATGTACTTTCAAAGCTCAGCTTACGTTGCGCAATTTTTATACGATGGTGCGACCAATTGCAATATTTTAAGTATCATACCAAAGATCTTTTTTTTTTTTTTAATGTACGATTTAAAAAAATAGACAAAGTTCAGATGACTATTAATTTACGTTGCATTTATACACTGGACCAATCAATTTATTCTTATTATGAATTCTGACTTTTCAAACTTAATCTACGAGTGCAAGTGTGTACTGTTTTTCATTATAAGTAGATTATTATTATTATATAGATATATGTCGAGTGCGCTTAAAAAGCTCGCGAAGACTTTGTTTTAAAATTTATAGATTTTTAAAGCTTTGTTTATCCAGTCTTTTACATGCATCTCAAGCGTATCAACTTTTCTAATATTTGTACTTTTATGAGATAATATAATTCAATTATTTTATACCATTTAGCCTAGTACAAAATGTAGAAGAAAAACTTAATTCGAAAAATAAAGTAATTTTACTAGAAAATAACGAGAGTATATAATGTGGCTGGTGGAATCCCTTTTCTTGCCTTCATAACAGTTGCAGATTTTCAGAATGCGACAAAAATTTCTTGACACCAAAACAAGTGTAGATTTTAGTCATACAAAAGTGACGAATAATTAAAGAACAGTAAAGAATATATAAAAGTGTTTTTAAATTATAAAATAACGTGAACAAATTAGTAAATTCTCTCTTAGAAAATAATGAATGTATCAACAAAAACGATACTTCTAAATATAAAAAAAGGAAAACTAGAAAAAGAAAATTCTAATAAAATGATATGAATGGAAGCATGGAACGTCAATATTTCCATGTCCACATCGAGGATGACACTACAACAGAGAGTTTATGATACAAGATTTTTATTGAAAATATTCAACCACTTAATCAATATCATTATGCAAAATAAATAAGTGCGTGGTAGTAAAAAGTAAACGTAATAATAAAAACTTGTTCGACGTTCGCTTACAATTAAAGAATCGTACTTATGAAGATAAGTCAGAGGCGCCCGTCAATGCGCGCTTTTTTTTTATCATCGTCATCGTCATCGGACTCGCTCTCTCTCTCTCTCTCTCCAAGACACACGCACCGCTGGAGCGGAGAACTTGAAGTTCGCACCCTCTCGTTATTTCTTTCTCTCTCCCCTTTCATTTTTCTATCCTCGCTCAAAGTATAAACAAAACAACGAGAACTAATAATACAGCAGTCAACACTCCAATGACTACCCATTGTCTGCGATCTAAAACAAACGTAAAAGTAAACATCACATGCGCCACTTGTAAAACTATTCCCATGGTGGTGGTTTTTTTTATTAATCGTTTACAAGATATAAGGTGTCTACACAGTATATATCATGTTAACAATAGTATCTTTCTTTTTTTTTTGGTTTTATCTCTCGTCATCGTCATCTTTTGGAACCAGTGTGTTCGTGTGTGTTGGTGATCGTGCAATAATAATAATAATTTTGCAGTATTGCGTTTTCCACAACGTTATATATGTCGTTAGTATATTATATATAGATATATAATATGGTGTATAATTTTGGTTACCAACGTACATCACTGAGATACAAAATCACTAGACACATTTTAAAGCTAAAGTTTTTACAGTGTACGGTTACAAGAACAGAAACACGTCCGATGCTCGTGTTGTTATTATTATATGTATTGTATAGTTAGTATAGAGAACTTTTTGGCCCAATTCTTCGAACGATGGTCGGATATGCGATGGTCTAGTACACCATGGTCTAAGTGTTCTACGTTCGTAATGTATATATAACCCAGAGGTAAAACACACACACACACACCCACAAATGTGTAGAAATGGTGGTTAGTCACACACAATGATGTCTTTTGCCAGGAAGAAACGGAACGACACACAGTTTTCGTTTGTAATAGAATATAGGATGTGAAAGGAAAAAATTGTTGGATAAGATAAACATATGTCACGTCCAGTGATACGGTTTTTCTTTTAATACAATAATAGTTAACACATATAAGATTAAAACTGAAATGTACAAAATAATAGTAAAGCTCGAGTCTGGGAATAGCTTAAAAATTAACAGTTTTCGACGTTGTCCCGCTATAACGGATTAACAATCGGTAATATATATTTGTTCTTGCGCAGAATTTTTATCGAATTGTTTAAGTACTCGTTAATTTTAAAGCATAGTTAAACTAGTTTTGGAAATTTTTCTTTTCGATACTCTATATATATACGCTTTCGACTAAACAATCGTTATTGACCGATTTTTCTAAATACTTCTAAAACTAGATTTTTTTAAAATCATAATATTTACTTTGGATATGTATAAATAATGTTCATTAAGTCATTTTAGTAACTATACTTAGTTTAGAATCTTAAACAGCATTTGCACGTGAAATAACTGAAGGATCACGAAATTGAATCGTCAACGTAAAATAGTAAAAAAAAGGAATCAATATTGTAAATAAATGCAGATACAGGTTTAAAGTATAGGAAGAACAACAAAATTCGTTAAATAATTTCGGGATCCATCTGTTACGTTTTTATACTTAATAACAAAATAAAACAAGTAAATTAAGTACACAAAAAGTATAAGGCAATTTACGAGTAATCTTTCCACGCGACTTGTTCCTTCGCACAAAAAGGTCGTGAAACAAAAACCCGTTCACATCTCAACAACAATCACAAAATAATGGCTCTTCCTAATTCTGTTCTCACTAAGTTTTATCTTTATGTTCGTCAACATTCAAATTGATATATATCAAGTTTTAACTTTTTATCTTAATTATATCATCAACAACCACAATTGTGTTCACATCGAGTATATCGTAATATATATATATATAGGTATCTTGTGAAACAACAATGTATCTCTCTCTTGCAAATGTCGTGTATACGCAAAAACATTACAACCCTCCCCTTGTCACCCTATCATCATCATCATTATTTTTTTTGTCATCGCTCGTAAAAAACGTCTGTCATATACCCTTATATTTTGATACGACGATCGATTCAAGTACCCGCAAAAATATAGAAAAAACCCGTTGCAAAATGCCTGTTGCAAAACTTTTCCTCCGGTTTTGGCTTCTATATACGGCGTTTAGTTTGTTTTTGTATTTATTGTACCCTTACAACTGTATAATATATCGAGTTTATCCTTTGATTCGAAATGCAAATAAACATTTAGCCTCTCGTTTGTATTTTCTCTTCTTTACTCCCTTTTTAGTGATTTCTTTTGGCATACATTGGATAATATATATATATTTGGCATGACACAATACTAAGAAATATATATGCTGCTATATATATATGCTAACGTCTGTTTCCCTTGTATCTATTGGTTACTTTTGGCTATAATTAGGCATTATACCGCTAACAGTAATTGTTTTCACCACAAAATTAGTGAGCCTTAAAAGAGGACTCGACTTGTCTCAATCTAAGTACATCTCGCAAAAAAAGTTATTGTTATACATATTTCATCTTATTATTTGATCACTGAGGCAATATAGTTTCTTTAAAGCTTTACTGCTTTTTTTAATTGTGAAGGAATATATTGACAAAAATCCTCCAGATAATGAATTTTACTGGAAGTTTTATTATTTTGAAATTCTGTATAAATCTATAGTTTTTAAACGTTTCACATTGATGGTATTGTTATAGAATTAAAAAAATTTTTTTCGTTAAAAAAAATATATATTTTATTTTACGATGGAAATTAAAAAAATTTCTTCATTTTCTGAATGATTTTTGCTACATGTTCCCGTTGTTTCCAAACTTAAACTAATGGACTTAAGTGATGAAGCATACAATTGCTTCGAACTTCTATTCTTTGAAAAGCTCTTACACTTGGTAAATTGTCTATGGCTAAACCCAAGCGCAAAAACGATTTGTACCTTCACTATTATGCGAATTATATAAGTATCCGATTTTAGCGCCTAAATTATGCTGCCAGTTTTTTGTGATTCCGATTTATGTTTATCACTATTGACATTACTTGTTTTTTTTCACGGGTATTGACTTGAAATGCAACCTCGAAATTTAAATCAATAATACTAGAGTTTCTCGCCTAACGCAAAATTCCCAATAGGCGCAAAGAATATGTTAAATATTTAAAATAAAATATGTCAATATAAATACTATTTTTCTAAGTAAAATTTAAAATTTACCTTTAAAATTTCAAGCAAAGTTTTTTATTCTAAAATAACTTTTGAATTTTAGAATTTTAAAAGCACTTTTTTAACTGTAAAGCACTTAACTGTTTACAAGTTTACGTTTTAGGTAAAGACTTTCATGTCATGTAAGAGTTTGTAAGAAAAAACTTTAAACTACTTTTGGCTTTAAAATGTTTTTGTGCCTACTGGGTAAATCTATGAAATCTTATAAAGTCTTCAAAAATCATTTTCATGAGGGGCTTATTTGTACTATTAAATATCGTTAAAAAATAAAAATATTTGGAGTAAAATTATTGAGTCATTGTAAGGCCCATTTGCATAGTTAGACACTAATTAATCTCTGGAGCATAGAAAACAGTTAGTTATAGTAGTCGACAAGGAGGACAAGGAAGAAGGCTTTGGAGGAGCAAAGTCAGAGGTACTGGATGTCGCAGTAGTAGGAGCTGGAATATAATTGTTATAGTTACCGTTGCTCATGTGGAGGACCTTTGCCATTTTCTTCATGGTCGCATCCAACTTTGAGTCAGTCACTATTTCCATTTCATTATTAAAATCATCAAGCATTCTAAAAAATAACAATTTGTTAGAATAGATTGTAAGTAAAAAATGTTACATTTTTTAAAGTTAATAATAATAAAATATTTTTGCTATTTGCCATTGGTAATACTAACACTTGCTGTTCATCATATTCAGAGTTCATTGGCCTTGACACTGTCTTTAATGTACCAGTGTTATCACTCATAATATCCAAGTGTTCATCTTGATGTCTCATCATGGAACTCTGGTTACAAATAACACCATCGAGGAACTGTCGATTGGGACTATCCATTTCATTTTCCAATTTACTGTACTTTGCTGTCCCATGGCTGACTTGAGGCACTCTTGCTGGACTGTTATCCAGCAATGGCTGTACAGAAAAAAGGTAAGAAATGTAATAAAACATGTATTTTCTTATAACAAGAAAAATAATCCAACTTATCAATACAAATAATAAAATAGTAAATGAAAACTATTAAAAAAAAATTTGTATTGATTTTTAAATGAACTAAATTATTATTGCATATATGATAAAATTTTATAAATTTAATATTATGAAAGAAATAAAACTGAAAATAATATTTTTACTCTTTAAAATATTTGAAAATCAATTTAAACTAATTAAAAAAAGGGTAACAAACAATAATATTACTCTATAAACCATATTGACTGTTTTTTTTTTCAAAGTTTGAAAAGAAATCAAACTATTGTATTCCGTAAGTAGATCATGTCATCATCGTGCCATCGTTCAATTTTAAAGGATCAATACCCGCGCGCAACTGAACGGAAGCTGTGCGTCTGTCGGCCCCATATACTCTCTTCTCTCTCTCTCTCTCTCTCTTTTTGTGTTTACTTTTGTGCGTTCGCGAGAGAGAGACTGACAGGCCCACACACCCACCCTCTCACTCTCCCCACAATGCATTCTCAGGTATCCATACATACACGCAATCTATAGTGCACATATACGCATACGTAGTGAGTAAGTACTGTGTGTACACTGTATAGTACGTGATATGTGAATCACCGCATCGGTAGTTGTATATACGTGAATGAACGTGCCGCGCGGTGTCGCTAGCATCGCGAGCATTTTGAAATTAAGCGTGTTTGCGTGGTGGAGGTAATCGAGACGGCAGCCAGCGAGCGGCGGTAGCTTTTAGGTGTGGTCGGTGGCTGCCCCATAGTTCGCGCGTGTCCCTCCCGTCCGTGATATAGAGCATCAATGACCAAAACAAGGCGAGGGCCGAGGTAACGCGACGTCTACGTCGACCTGCGAGGTTTTTTATAACGTTCGCGGATTCCTTGAAAGAGAGAGAAGACGACGACGTTGCTTTGACGCAAGTGTATAAGCGTCGACTTGTGTCTGCGTGTGTCGCGGCTGTGCCTGCGCCTCTGCTGCGTGCCTACTACTTACTATACGCCCCGGGACGGCGCGCCGAGATTATTGATCAATCAGCCATATTATTCTAACCTCGATAAAAAGGTCGGCGGAGAAGAAGATTAGTCATGAGCAAGTGACTGTGTGCGTCCGCGCCTTGGTCGAGAAATTTGCAGTAGTACTCTGCTATTGTAGACAAGAGGGGAAAGTTAAACAGGTGGGAGAGTGATAAGGAATTTTCGGAGAGCGGCCGATGCGGTAACTGTAATTTAAGAATCTCATTGGAATCTCGTTATGATGCTCTCTGCTTTTTGTTAATTAATTGCAGAAATAAAATGACTGCACTAAATATCAAGAATCTCATCGCAGTGGTCCTGGCAGCTTGCAGTCTGTTGGCCACTGCCTCTGCGTACGACTATGATTACTGCAACTATCCTCTGCTGGAGAAGGCGCAGCTGAAGGCTACCACTTCTCTGCCAGAAAGGGGACCATCCAACGCAAGACTTTATGGACCTAATGTGTGGACTGCCAGTAGCTCCGATTTCAGTCAGTATTTAATAATTGATCTTGGACAGACTATGAATATCACTGCCATAGCCACTCAAGGAAGAGCTCACTATAATGAATATGTTATGGAGTATGGCATTAGCTATGGTACCAATGGCCTTGATTATGCAGATTTTAAGGAGACGGACGGCAATATCAAGATGTTTAAGGGTAACAAGGATGGCGATACCATGAGACTGAACAAATTTGAGGTGCCTATTATAGCTCAGTGGATTAGAATAAATCCTACTCGCTGGCGCGATAGGATTTCCATGAGAGTTGAACTCTATGGTTGCGAATATGTTTCTAACATTGTCTCATTTAATGGATCTTCTTTGGTACGCTGGGATCTGCTCAGAGAGCCTTTAGAAACTGATAGACATTCCTTACGATTCCGTTTCAAGACTAACAATGCTGATGGAGTTATCATGTACTCTCGGGGATCTCAAGGTGATTTCTTAGCCCTGCAAGTGCGGGACAATAGGATGCTACTCAACATTGATCTTGGATCAGGAATTATGACCAGTTTGTCAGTAGGTAGTTTGTTAGATGACAATATGTGGCACGATGTTGTTATTTCCAGAAACCGCAAAGATATAAATTTCTCAGTAGACAGAGTTTTGATAGTTGGACGTGTTAAAGGAGAGTTTTACAGACTAGACTTAAACAGAGCATTTTATATCGGAGGTGTACCTAATAAGCAAGAAGGACTCGTTGTTAATCAAAATTTTACAGGCTGCATTGAAAACTTGTTCTTCAACCAAACGAATATGATCAAAGAACTCAGGGATATGGAACTTTACGGAGAGAACTGGCGCTACCAGACTGTTCATACATCTTACAGCTGCCCGGAGCCTCCTATCATTCCTGTAACCTTCCTCACATCTTCCTCCTATGCCAAGCTCAAGGGCTACGAAGGCGTTTCTTCCATGAACGTCTCCCTGTCCTTCAGAACTTATGAAGATCAGGGTCTCATTCTCTACCATGAATTTATTTCCAATGGTTATGTCAAGCTCTTCCTCGAAGAAGGCAAGCTCAAGATTGAGATTCGCTCTACCCGTATGACGCCCAAGGCCATTCTCGATAATTTCGATGAGAGCTTCAACGACGGCAAGTGGCATCAGGTAATCCTCACCCTCGCCAAGAATAGCCTTGTGCTAAACGTCGACGGCCGGCCTATGAAGACCGTCCGTCAAATGGAAATTCTCACCGGCTACCTTTACTACGTCGGCGGCATGCCCAACAACCATCGGGGCTTCATCGGTTGCATGCGTGTCATTCAGATCGACGGTAACTACAAACTACCCACCGACTGGAAGGATGACGAGTACTGCTGCAAGAACGAGATCGTTTTCGACGCCTGCCAGATGGTCGACCGCTGCAACCCTAATCCCTGCAAGCACGCCGGCATCTGCATGCAGAACTCGGACGAGTTCTTCTGTGACTGTTCCAACACCGGTTACTCGGGTGCTGTTTGTCACACTTCGCTCAATCCTCTTTCCTGCGAGGATTTCCTGAAGTCGCCGAACACGAACAACCAGAAGGCCGAGATCAAGATCGACGTGGACGGTAGTGGACCACTCAGACCCTTCCCCGTCACTTGCGAATTCTTTGCCGACGGCCGGGTCATGACCATTTTGCGTCACAGCAACGAGCATCCCACTCCTGTAGATGGTTTCGAAGAGCCAGGTAGTTTTATCCAGGACATTCACTACGACGCAGACTTGGACCAAATCGAGGCGTTCATCAACCGCTCGCAGATATGCCGACAGAGCATCAGCTACGCCTGCAAGCACTCGCGGCTGTTCAACACACCGGTCAACCAGAATGAGGTCTTCCAACCCAACTCCTGGTGGGTCAGCCGTAACAACCAAAAGATGGACTACTGGGGTGGCGCACTTCCGGGCTCGCGTAAATGCGAGTGCGGTATTCTAGGTAACTGCGCCAAGCCCGAGAAGTGGTGCAACTGCGATTCAGACCTGGAGGGATGGTTCGAAGATGCCGGAGATATCACCGAGAGGGAGTATCTACCGGTTAAGCAGTTGCGCTTTGGTGACACTGGCACTCCGTTAGATGAGAAGGAGGGTATGTATACTCTAGGTCCGCTGATCTGCGAAGGTGACGATTTGTCGACGAATGTGGTGACATTCCGCATTGCTGACGGTACGGTTAACCTGCCGACTTTCGAGATGGGCCACAGCGGCGATATCTACTTCGAGTTCAAGACGACACAGGACAACGCGGTGATCGTCCACAGCCGTGGACCCAGCGACTACATCAAGATCTCCATCAACGGTGGCAACCAGATCCACTTCCAATACCAGGCGGGTGGTGGTCCTCTCGCTGTTAGCGTGCAAACATCCAACCGACTGGCTGACAACAACTGGCACAGTGTTTCTGTCGAACGGAACAGAAAGGAGGCGCGTATTGTCATAGACGGCGCTTTCAAGAACGAAGTACGTGAGCCTCCAGGCCCCGTGAGGGCATTACATCTGACTTCGAGCTTCGTAGTAGGTGCCACGACGGACTTCAGGGACGGCTACGTCGGTTGTATCAGGTCGCTCCTGCTGAATGGTAAGCTTCAGGATCTGAGAGGACATGCCAGAAGAGGCTTGTATGGTATAAGTGAAGACTGCGTGGGCAGGTGTGAGAGTAATCCATGCCTAAACAACGGTACCTGCCACGAACGCTACGACGGCTACTGGTGCGACTGCAGGTGGACGTCGTTCAAGGGTCCAATCTGCGCTGACGAGATTGGCGTGAATCTTCGTCAGAATTCGATCATCAAGTATGACTTCTCAGGCAGCTGGCGTTCTACCATTGCTGAGAAGATACGCGTGGGTTTCACCACGACCAATCCTAAGGGATTCCTCATCGGGTTGTCGTCCAACATTTCTGGCGAGTACATGACGATAATGGTGTCCAACAGCGGTCATCTTCGTGTCGTCTTTGATTTTGGCTTTGAGAGGCAGGAGGTTATCTTCCCAGACAAGCACTTTGGTCTCGGTCAGTACCACGACGTGCGTATTGGTAGGAAGAACTCTGGTTCGACACTTGTCATCCAGGTGGACAATCAAGAACCGAAGGAATTCAGTTTCAACATCAAGTCCTCGGCTGACGCGCAGTTTAACAACATCCAGTATATGTACATTGGTAAAAACGAGTCCATGCATGAGGGCTTTGTAGGCTGTGTGTCACGTGTCGAGTTCGACGACATCTACCCGTTGAAGCTTCTGTTCCAAGAGAATGGACCTGGTAACGTACGCTCGCTGAGCGGTCAGCTGACTGAGGACTTCTGCGGAGTAGAGCCAATCACGCATCCACCCAACATCGTAGAGACGAGGCCACCACCGGAGATCGACGAGGACAAGGTGCGCGCCGCGTACAACGAGACTGACACTGCCATCCTTGGCAGCGTACTCTCCATTATACTTTTAGCTCTCATTATTATGATTGTCTTAATCGGACGCTACATGTCACGCCATAAGGGCGAGTACCTGACGCAGGAGGACAAGGGCGCGGAGATTGCCCTCGATCCGGACTCAGCGGTTGTTAATTCCGCGACGGGACACCAAGTGCAAAAGAGGAAAGAGTGGTTCATCTAGAGAGCATTTTTTCTCTCCGCCTCTTTTGAGTCAATTTTGAGCAGTTTTAAAGCGTTTTTTCGAACAAATAGACTTTGCTGGTGTTTGTGAGAACGATATAGGACAAATATAGACTATGTAATAATTTTATAATGAGTAAGAAGGAGAAGAAGAAGAAGGAGAGGTGGAAGAATGAGTCATTTAGTTATTCGAGATTAGATGAGCGTTCGTGCGTTGAGAAAATTAACCGTCATGTCAGTTGTGATTTTTACCAAAGATATATTTTAATATATATACACAAATAAATAAATATATAAATATATATATATATAAATGATATTAATAAAGTTTCACCAGTATTTTAAACGGCAGCTTCAAGTGCATTTTGACAGCTTAATCATAGTCTTTGGAGGAAGTTATGACTCAGTTGTGTTAATTTACTCAACGTAAGAATGCTACCGCTTTTTTCGTCCTATCTCGAGTACACAAATGAAATGTTCATTGTACGAATAAAATCATTTTTTTTTATGAAACTAATATAATTTTATACAAACGCCAAGAAAGTTTATTTGTTTACTAATAAAGAGTGGATAGAAATACATTTTCTGTATGAATTTTTATCGCTGCGATATTATACATACTACCAATTGTGTAATAGTTATAAATATTTTTATAAATTTACACGATAATCAATTTGCTTATTAATCTAACTAACTCTTAAATACTAAGTATTTAATTCTTTTTATAGACTAACTCTTAAGGAATAATGAAGTATTAACCGTAGTTACGTAAGAAATTTTTGTAAAAAAGCGTTTTTTTCTACTTAAATATTATTAAAAAAAATGATAAGACATCACTAGCAATGACATCGACACTTTCAAGTTACCAAAGCGAGATGAGTGCAGGGTATAAGGATATATATGTCACTTTGCATCTCACCTTGCTTTCGGTAATTTGAAAATAGCTCGCTTTTGTAATAAAGATATTTTA
The DNA here is from genome assembly GCA_036873485.1 of Torymus texanus. Lineage (NCBI taxonomy): Eukaryota > Metazoa > Arthropoda > Insecta > Hymenoptera > Torymidae > Torymus > Torymus texanus. Next base: position 4,242,514 of record JAYJLV010000001.1, on the reverse strand, counting down.
TTATTAAATGATGTAAAAAATACTTAGAAACTGTTCGTCCATTTTTAGTTGCGTTTGTGCACGTACCTGTCTGGCTGTTCGGTCGCGATCTCTTCCTTTGCTTATGTTCATTTTATCTTTCATGACCTGAAAGAAATATTGTATTGTAGATCAATTTTTATGAACAAATAAATTTGCTATTATTTTTAAATCGTTGACTTCTGGTTTCAATATGCCTTACCTTGACCTCTTCCCGTGTCTGCTCGATGAAGTTTCGTCGAATCGTCAGTTCTTTGTTGTCTATTTTGAATTTACTAGGATTTTTCTCTACGATAGGTATTGAATGAATTAAGGAAGATTAAATGCATAAATTAATTTCCTATATTAAATTAAAATGTTATTATTTTTTATACAATATTTTATTTTAATTTCATCTTTTGCAATATTATTCTTTGAAAAACTTCAAACTACAGATTTTAAACTCTAGTATCAAATACAAAAGATCTCAACTTTTGAAATTAAAAAAAGTTTCTTTTATTTTTAAAATTTAAAAAAGCTTTTCTGAATAAAATTTGTTATAATATATATCTAGCTGCATATTATTTACCATAAAATAAAAGCATTCAAAGTATTAAAACTGCATCGTTCAGTGTTCCGCTATTGATAAAAAATTCATAACAAAATTTTTCGCAAATCCTCTAAACCCACTCGAGCGGAAAGCAATGAGAAAAAAAGAATCGCGCTGATTCCGCGCCTTGTTAAAATTCACACGGCGACGCATATACATATAGCATCTCGCAAACCGTTGACTCTGCCATTTTTATATCGGTAAGTAGATAGTGTCTAACACAGGTATATATCCGTATATATTCTACAATGAATGCAAAAAAAAATCTCTGAATTCACGATTTTCACCTCATCGTATATGCGCCCCGGTAACTACTACATATATGTATATATAAAAATGGAAAATTCCATATGATGTCGTTTGAAATGATATTTTTCTCTCGCAATCTGGGCATATATGCAAGCTAGGGTCGCCCGTGAGAACTGGCATTAAGAGGTGGGAAGGGGGGGAGAGAGAGGGTTTCTTTTTATATTTTCTTGTTACGCGAGATTATGTGGAAAGGCTGCACAAAAGCGTGGGCGTGCGGGCCAAGCGCGGAGAAAATCTCTGACCTACTTTGCTCCTAGGGGCAATTGAAGAAAGCGCGATTAAAGTGCGCGGAATAACACGAGAGAATGAGCATTATAAGAATATGTCCGCCTGCGGGCTTTACTCGTTCTCTCACGAGCTAAGGTGTTCACGTAGGTATGAGTGTGTGTGTGTGTGTGTGTGGAGAGTATAAAAATAATAGGAATCGCGGGAGTGCCTGAGAGAGAAAGAGAGAGAGAGTAGAGCTTGAAAGATATTTTGTAAAGTTAATTAAAGGACTGAAAAGAGATTGGCAAATATATAAAATTCATTAGTTGGAAGTATTGTAGTAGAAAAAAGAAATGTTTAAGAATGTTTGAAAAAAAAAAGAAATATAAATAACATTGTGGAGGCAAAATAAGAAAATCGTCTATAATCCAATTCATATCTATAACTATAAGTAGGTCTAAATATGTCACACACAATCCAATTGATTCTGAAATCTCTTTGTGTGTGTATATATAGTTGAAGGGTAACACGAACTGTAATCTTGAAATTGAAGATTCATGTTCTAGCTACGACATTTAGAATGCTTTTTAAAATTTATAAATTCTATTTTAAAACTTTATGAATAAATCATATTATTTTCTCAAATTTTTTTTTATTATTTCAGTTCCACTATGTGCCCTTGTACCGTTGAAAAATATATTTTAGTATATTATATAAAATTTTTATCAATGATTTTAAAATAAACCGAATATATGGATAAAATATTTAAGGAATGCGAGTATCAATAATTTAATTTAATCTTATGTTTTTTTATATAATTATTTCAAATAAAGTCAGTGCATCAAGAGTATATATAATAAACATAAATGAAAAAAATGTAATTTAGAACGATGAGAAACATAATAAATATTACAAGTTTTCGTAAAAAAATTTGCACATAATATTTATGTTGTTAAAAGTAAAGCACGTTCTTAAAATTTTTCACAACCCAAGCAAACTCACATATCATCAGTCACGCGAAAGTATTTAAAAATTTTCATACGCTTTCATAAATTCTTCCCAAACAACCCGAAAAATTCCTGCACAATCAAAGCATTATTTTCTTTCCCAAATACTTTCTTCATCCTATACAGAACACCATGTCTAACAAACCTTATTTCATCTCCCTCTCAATTTTTCTTCTGTTCATGTACGTATACATACAACCGACTTTTTTCACCTCGACCGAACCCTCAAACTCCCACCCACACATATGATGTACTTACATACCTATACATCATATACACAGACACAATGCATCCTCCCCGACAAAAGAAAACTAGAGCAGTGCAACCTCTTTCTTCCCAAGACCTTTCACATGTATCCCAATAATACCTCGCACGTTTCATGTACACACATACACATGTAATATAAGTATATACATATATGTGTCAAGTAAAAAAAAGGATATCGATAGTATCGTCGAGATCTTCGAGGTCCCATTCGATCGAACGTAGCGAGTTCCTTAGCTCTGTCGTCGTCCATTCGAGCTCTTCGCGAGTGTTAAGGACAACAGGCAGGCCAGCGTGTAAAAAGCTTGGCGTTGGTGGTATGCTACCCAGCCCCGGGATGTGATGAATACCGGGTGTGTTCGCCACCGAGGGACCGGTCGCACCCCCCGTTAGGCTCTGCAACTCCGTCCAGCGTGCGAACAGACCACGCGTCTTGTTCAGCGCCTTGCATACTTCCCTATAATCAGAAACAGAGAAAGTTTTCTTTTGTTAATGTAAGGTTTCTTGTCTGTATCGTGTATTTGCAATTTCGTTTGTTAATGTGTTAATAATTATTAGATGTTAAAAATAAGAATATAGTGAGAGAAAATATATCAATACTTTAGTACCATGGGTATGGCTTTAATTTATAGTATCACATTTATGTAACCGAATTTTACGTTTGCTGTTAATTAAGGTAACTCTATACCATAGGTATATTTAGAATTTCGAAACTCGGAATTTTGTCGGTTATGCCCTATTGCATAATTTAATTAAACATGATAAATATGCCATACTACAAATTATTTCTATAAATTAAAAATCTTTCGAAATAGCTTCACCTGTTTGGAGTAGTATTTTGTAATACACGAGTAATCTATTATTTAATATGATTATTTTTTATAGTTAGTTTTGTGTGAATTTAATAACTTCTATGGCGTGCTCTTATTTTTTTCCCTGTTGTACCTATAGGAAAATACAAAACGTATTTATACCATAAAATTTATATAATATCAATTTTAAATATGACAAAAGAAAAACATAAAACTCACAATCATCATATTTTTATTTTTTTGTAGCATATATTAATTAATTATTACAATACAATACAAAACTACCTAGAGAACTAAAGAATCTGTATAGTAAAAAATATAAGGCTAAAAATTTAAAGAAGAAATTACAAACGTTTATAATTAAAACCGGATAAAGTAAGATTACATTTCACGAGCAAATACGTTTTATTGAACAAATTTTATAAATATCATAATATTAATATGTAAGTTATTAGTATGTATGTTATTTTATGTAAGTTGTTCCTCCAGTCTATGTACAGGTAGCTACGTCTACCTCAATGGAATTACACACATGTAATTAAATTCGATAAATAAAGTAAAAAAAAAAAATATTAAATATAAAATTTTTTTGAAGTACACTGATAGAATTTATCCGTAAAAATTACCATGATTCACGGTAAAAATTATTGGAGTCTCATATGTTCGTCGATTACCATGAATTTCACAGTAATATTTACGGAAAAATTCTATCCGCGTATAAATCTGTGGCTTACTGGAATAACGATATAAGTGACAAATTTTTGAAAATGGATTTTGTGCGATGTACTTTTAAATAGTCCTCTGTCATGTAATGATAACAGAAATTGATAAGGTGCATTCATTTTCGCGCATGAACATAAGGAAAAACACTATAAATGCATATTTTTCAAAATTTTCCCGGAATAACCATATATCTCCATCTTTTAAAAATAATTCCCGGAAAATCACTATAACTGCACCCGTTTTAAAGATAAATCCCGGAAAAAACGATATAACTTTACTTTTTTTAGATAAACGAATTATTTATTAATGATCTAATTATTTTATCCAATCATCTTTTTATTATTTTATGTTTTTACATTTTAAAACATTTTTTACCTTTTCCCTTATTAATTAATAGAAAAACAATATAAGTGCTATTAAGACTGGAAAAACCATATAACTCTACTAAAATTTTTTCTCATTCCCGGAATAATCATAAAAGTGACAGTCGATTTTTGAGATGTGATCACTAATGGGTTCAGTAACTATGGTAAAAAATGTGTCATTTAGATGCGAAATCATATATGCAGTGCTGCATTCAATCTCATTTGTCTTGATTTTAAATACCGATACGAAACTAAAACCTCGATTTTCTCGAAATCATGAAAAGTGCAGATATATGATTATTCCGGGAACCACAGAAATATATATGTATTTCAATAATAAATTCGAAATATGTTTATATTCATTTTAAAATAGTACAATAACAAGTTGATGTTAGAAAAAATATAATGTAACCTAAGGAAGTTGACGATAATTATAAGCATTAAAAAAACTGAATGAATAAAAAAACTCGATTACTTTAGTAGGAAGTATTAATAAGAAAATTTAAGACAATATTTAGTACAAGATTTAGGATAAAAATATAATTAAAAATGGAAGGCCTATATGATGATAATTAAATTAAATATATCAAGAAAAAATACGAAATAACTATGACAAAGTCATATACATACTGCAAAAAATCGAAAAAGTAGCTTTTCCTTCAACCTCCTACAATCGAACTGTTTCTCTTTCTATTCTTCTTCAATATTTAAGAACCTACCTATACTACACTGCACAAGACAAAATTTGTCTACTCTGCCCACGCGCGCACTTCTGTATTTTATTTGCTCCGCTCTATATTTCACACACACACGGACAAACACAGGTGCACAACAGAGAGCGAACGTTTTGTCGACACTGCGCTACAGAGGTCCTGAAATATTTAGGCTGCAATTTCGCGTAGGTTTTGCGGCGAGTACATATACACGCGTTATTGGATTTTTATTTTCCCAGTGTATAGGACACGTCAGTAGGTGAACTACATGCAGTCCCTCGTAATTCCAAAAAGAGTTATTGGAGCTGTATCGGGAAATATGTATTTCCTTTTTCTTTATTTCCAAGGAAAATGTCACGGTTGAATATTATTTTTTTATTGTATACAGGTGGAGATGTTTTAAGAAGCTATAACGTGAATGATGATGTAACTTTTTTACGTAAAGGGTGCGGTAGAGAAATTTGTTCGATGAGAAAGAAGAATTTTCTTTTGTTATATAAATTTTATAAAGTTACGAGGCTGTTATGTTATGATTAAAAAATATTTTTTTTGTTAATGGCTCGTAATGTAAAATGTATTTTTTTGAAAAATTTTGTTAAATAAGAAAACAAAAATTGAGGAAAAGCTCGTAAAACGGTGTAGGGATATAACATGGTTGTTCCAGGAATCTCAATTCACGTATATATACCTATATATACATCCTCTAAATTCACGTCTGACTGGATCTGTCTATTTTCTACTTCGTCGCACGAAGCTATATCCCTTGCAGTGTAAATACCCGACGACGCTTAACCGCATTTTTGTTGGCTCTTCCATCAGGCCACTCGCTGTAAGATTTTCGAGAATCGATTTGCCACTTTGTGCCGTGTCCTTATAAAACTACTCTCAGTACAGTTTGATAACGTTTTTGCGGAAACATTTTTAAAGTTTCTAGCTTTCACGTTGCGGCGGGTGTTTGTGAAAATAATAGTTAGTTTTAGTATTTAAAAAATGCTTATCTCGAAAGTTCGCTGTTACTTGTCCTTCTAAGTTTCTTTTAACTTTCTTATATAAAGTTCTAATATAAATTTTTTTTTAAATAGATAGCTATAGGTATATATTATATGTACAACAACGGAAGTGAATTACAAGATGTGATACTTATGTAACTCATAGTAAAAATAATTTTGTAGAAATTTAGTTGACAGTATATAAAGTTGTTAAATTTAATAGTATGGAGTAACGATATAAATAAATCCTCTCTTAAAAATGATTGTACAAAAATGATTGTCGGACTTTTTTTATATTTACGTCTCTCTTCAAGTACTATATATAAATAAAATAATAAAATCTCAATACACGAAAGTAATTGAAGTTATATAAAATACAAAAAACGATAAAACTTACAAGTCCCTATTACAAGAGGACAAATTAAGTAAAGGTAGCCGTATGTAACCTGCTACTAGTCGAGTATATATAAACTAAACGGTAATATAATTTATATTGTATACTGTAAGGTATTATGCCTGTATGCGGGAATATAAATGGCTATTGTAAGAGAGAGGGATGAAAAGAGTTATGTTATTGGATGGTTATTACGGACTGTAGTGGCCATGATATCTAAGGACAAAGAGAGAGAAATAATATACTCTGTCTAATAAATATGTAGTATAAAGCAAACTTCAGGCAATATTAAAATTCACATAATAAATTAATCTCAGTCTTGCAATTTTCTTATGCCTATTATAATCAAATGAAATTATTACAATTACATTTTTTATAAATTTTCCAACATATACACATTATTGTTATCGCATCCACCATTTGACAGTGTGATTTAGCTTCTTTATCAAGTTAAACATTAATTTGTAAAATCAAATCATTATTATACGATACATCATCACACCTTCTTCACATTTCATCAAAAAACTACATTACTTGAAAATAAATTTCAATCCACTTAAAATCAACATATACACCATTTCAACCATTATATTTTTACAACTTAAACGTTATACGATCCTCGCTTTTTCAATTTTCACCTCCCTACAAGCTAATCTATCGCTTCATACCAGCGAAATCCATTACCCGCGCGTCTTCTAAAACATTTACAAATTCACCTTCTGCAGCGTTCAAGCCAACATATATATATATATACATAACATTCTGCTACCCCCATAACCATATTTCGCGCGAGGGTCTATCCCTCCTAAATATCAAAAAACGTTATTACTCCTTCATAGCACGAGCGGGAATCACTCAGTCAGAGTAGACGCTGAATTATTTACTTTGCACAGTATATAACTGCACTATATATAATACACAAGCTGCCCGCGTGCACGTCCAGAAAGCATCATCATTTTCTTCTTCTTCTCTACGTCTCGACGGGAAGGTTTTATGTTTCAGCGTTCGTACGCGAGATAGAGAGATAGATCCTTATTAAATATTGATGTTTATAGCTTTTCGAAAACTGTTTGCCGGTTTTAGCTTTCATTCGTAACTCGAGATGAAATAATGTTTAACGTGACACGCGCACGTATTATGGTATATATATGATGGTATATCGCTTGGTCACGATAAAAGCGTTTCTTATATATATTATATAACGTCGATCACAGAACGGGGCAGCCTTTTCCGCCTAGCTGGGAGTCGAATTTCGCCCTTCGAGTGGATTGTTTTCGCGGAGATGGGTTAGAGTGGAAGAGGGAGAGGTAGTGTTATGGAATAACGGGATTTATTGCCCTTTTATTGGGCTGAAGTGGTATTTAATAAGAAACATTTTTTTTTAAATGAAAATACTATATATATATATATACATATATATATAGTTTTCGCGCGCTTATGTTGTTTTTATCAAACTTTACTTATAATACGATTCTTTAAAATGTATACCTACATCTGTGATTTTCATACGCATTGCCATTTGGATGTATAAATAAACAAGTTATACTACACACAGAAAAAGAAATCTTTATATTAAAGGAATGTCATTAACTTATTAACAAATCGACATTTGGATATGGAAAAACGAATATTTCTTAATAGTTAAAGAAATTCATTAACAGTTAAGAAACCACTAGTTTAACATTGTTTCTTATATTAAAGTCATGGTTTCTTAACTATTAAGACACATTATTGGCCTGCGAAATGGAAGGACAATATCATATTTCTTAAATATTAATACATATGAGTTTCATCATAAGAAAACGAATTATTTGTATTAATAGCAGGAGAATTTAATACTGTAAATTATTTCTTAACAATAATTGAATTTGCGTTCATTACAAATACTACTCGCGTAAAGTATTTAAAAGCATCATTCGTTAATTGTAACGATTTTTTTTCCTCTGTGTACAAGAGCAACTCTGCATACATCCCGAACAAAAATTATTTTGTGGCCAATATATTTGTAACAGTATAAGCAATATATTGGCAATATATTGGCCATACTCCCAATATTAGCGCAGTATATGGGCAATATGTGGGTCTGTCGCCTAAGCCGAATATTGGCCATATTGTTTCTCATATCATGTCTACGTTAGTCCCATATTCTTTTTTTCAAAGTGTGGGCCACATGTAAATATTATGTGAGAAAACTATGGCCAATATTCGGCTAATATACGGCTGAGGCATCGGTGCCACATATATGGCCTATATATTCCCACGAAATTTTTTTTACGCGGGATACCATACATATTTGACACAAATCTAAAAAAAAACCTACAAGAATTCCATTACCCAATTGATTTTTCACATCTCGCATATGACCGTGTGAAATATACGCACCGCAATACCTTTTTTTTATACTCCATCCGCTAAATTTTACATCGAAACAAATGGCTCGTTCGTTTAACGAAAAAAAGAAAAAGGTACCTCAATCCCGTTTCCAACGGCTAAATCGTCGTTAATAACACGACCCTCGGAAGTGGAGTTCTCAAAAAGACGCGTATATAGTAGCGCGGGAACGAGTATAGGCGGAATTATCGCGAGCTGCAGCGGAAGTAATCTCAATTGGGCTAGCTACTATAGGTATATATACGTATATATACATAGAAGTACAGCTACGCTTGGTGTATAACGATTTTCGAGGTAGCCGCGAGTATAGGCATGTTATATAGGTACAGAGGCGCCAAGGGACTGTAGGCCTGCTCTCATCTGGGTTAAACGAGTTGTACATGCGTTTAAGCAAAGAAAAAAAGAGCCTCAGGTTCGATTTTTCGTCTCCGCAGTGTCTCTCTTTTCCCCCTCTACTCCGTATAATAAAGGAACAAAACGCGTATAATTCACGTTTTTAATCTCCCTGATTTATCACGCTCGACTGGACGCTCTTGGAATTCGATTGTCGCTAAAAGCTATTGCTATATGACTTTTCCAACGAGCATGCGGACCAGTATATAACGAATTCTGACGGAAATGCTGGCAAGCAAAGATGTGCGACGAGTGCTGTATATGTAGCTCTTTGAAGCGATGTATATATATATAGGTACTGATGGAATGGAGCACAATTGGAATTCATTAGCGATCAGGTATAGCGCATCAGCTACACTGGGGGTAGTTAGTTTCGCTTCGGTGGTAAAGAGAAAGACTAGATTAGAGGGAGTTCGAGGTATTTTGTCAAAGGATGTGAACTGGAGTGACTTTGCGTTGCTTGTTTGATTGAATCCTTTTCTTTGGTAATCGTGGGGTGGGGTATATGACGCGATGTATAGCTGTGAATGTAAATAGTTGATAGGTAGAATGTCGATTTAATATAGTATAATGGAAACATTTGTATTGAGTTTGTAGAGAATGTTACTATTTAATTAAATATCTTACTAATTCGGTTTAAACTTTGCCATACGTTTTTAGATGTAGAAATTTGAAGAAAGCTGTAATAGTAGACCCTATGCTCAAAAAGAGTGAAGGTTTGGACATTTTTAGATTTATTTTGAAAAAAGACTTGAAAAATGTCTCTGCTTAAAATGGGAACCATTTAACTTTGAAAAGACTTAAATATCATTTTAAAAATAGAAAATGTAACTAGAGAAAATATCTTCTCATTTTCTATTTTAAAAAATTTTAATTCCTTCCCATGTTATTAAATTTTAATGTTAAACAACGAAAATAAAGTAAATAACGTAATAAAAGTAAAACATAATAAAAGTAAAATATGTGCATAAAATTGATCCGTGAATTTAAGGGATTTAAAAGTGCAATTTCATTGTTTAACTCAAATTGAGAAAGAATCAATATTATTTAATTCTGAAAAAAGGAATTAGAAGTTCGTATTTTCTAGTTTCATTTTCTTTTTTTTTGAATTTATATTTAAGACTTTCATTTCAAGGAAAAGCTTTTTCCGAAATTTGTTTCAAATTAAAGCTAAAAATATCCAAAACTTGAGTTGTTTGAAGCGTCAGGGTTTAATATTTCTTTGTATTTCTTTGTATTTCTACATCTAAAACACATCACAAAGTTAATCCTAATTCACATTAGATCGGAGAATCGCGGGAGATATGTTTTTCTACTTTTTTTTTCAATTTTCCAATTCCAATAACGATCTTAATTTTAATATCGCACTGATTAATATGAGACTAAATTTAATAAAGCGGTAAGAATTCCAAGTAGACGTGCAATATTTATAAGCTGATTCGATTGTATTTCGGTACAAGTTATTATCAACAACGGCGTAAACGCTTAATTATAAATCTATATTTTCAAACAGCTCGAGTTTCGACCGAATTAAATTTCATTATCTGCATTTCTGAAATCGCCTTTCAACGAAGTTCATTTCCAATTTTAATTTTCCATTTACAATTCACCTTCGAATGTGAGGCGTAAATGACATTCGAAATAATCTTTAGTACAATAATGCAATTGGCTTAATTGAATTTTTATGTTTTTTGCTAAAATCATAAATAAAATGAACCAGATTAAGAGATTTTATCAGCTGCAGAAAGTTTTACTACCTTTTTCAATCCTATAAAACTGCGTGAACTCTTAGATTATCATCAAGTATATTAATTTGTAATTCGTTTAGGAAAGAGATTGCAATTTTTGTTATATTTCTCTATGCACTCTATAAAAAAAAAACTTCAATATTTATATAAAAATATGATTATTAAATTTATTAAACGATATAATTTAACTATCTCTTAATAATAAATTGTATCATAATTTAATTAATTTAAAAAATGCATTTTAGTTTTTGAGTATACGAGGAAACAAATTTGTTATAAAACGCGTTTATTGCATTTTCTAGGGTAACATACTAAACAGGTTTCCTGCTGAGTTAAGTAATCTAATACTTTACGGGTATTCTCGTTTATGCTTTAAGTAACCCTAATGCGATTCCATCATAAAATATAAAGTAATTAGTTCTTAGACTTTGTCATAAAATATAATTTGTTATAATAAAAATAGAGAATCAATTTAAAAATACATATATTTAAAATTCATAAACGTTCATTATCAATTTACTGTATGCTGCTCGTCACCGAAATTACATAAAATCCTTAACAACCACACTTATTGTGATAATTTGTACAATTACACATCGGTCTTAAAAATTTTAAGTCGACGATTAAAGAAGTTTAGTTTTTTTTACGACATGCTAGCTTAACAGTATAATTACGTAAGCCTACATACTTTTTTAAATATCGCCTATAAAACAATACTGCTTCTTATCCATATATATATGAACATATTTTCTAAAAATTATCTAAATAAAAAACTCGCTATATTCATTCCGTTAACTTTGTTAACTTACAATACAGCTTCAAAAACATCTTAACCACTAAAAGCACCTTCTTCAACCTAAAAAATAACGTCATCTCATACCCATCACCAGACCCGGAACATCGCATCTTCACAACGTAACGACTATACCATCGTACCTCCACTCCATCTTCCACTCGCCGGGCGAAAAAATTCCTCTCCTCGAAGCGACGTTATAGGTAATTGGGTCGGTTACCTCGGATCGATAATAACAGAGATCTTCTTCTTCTCCTTTTCTTCTATACTTTTTCTTCTCTTCTCTCTCTCTCTCCTCTTCTCTTCTTCTTTTCTTCTCTCCCGCAGCAAAACGTGTCGATAAGCCGGGGAACTGTTGCTCCCTCATCTCGGTTCTAGATAGGGCTGAAGCTTCGCGCATATAGTAGTACCCCATTACCACGTCGCGAGTCTTTCGTATATACATAGAGGCGCTAACGAGCTTCGCGTCCAACATGCGCCCACACGTCGCTGTCCTCATGTGTGTATATATATATATATATATATAATACATAATACATCGCAGTGAGTATACCGCACTACATGTTGGCCCGCAGAGCTTAATTGGCCCACCGTGTCTTATCAGCCGATATGCAGGCTACGAGTTCAATGTCGCACTGCGATCTCTCCACTGTTCTCTCATGTATATTATATATACATATATACATGCGGATATATAGGTGTAGATATATGTGTGTATAAGCGATCGATCAAAAATGCCACCGCAGGGAATTTTGTAATGCCGTTACACGAGGGATGGTTTAACGCGATTATATCTATATATATCTAGGAAGAGAGAGAGAGAAGGGATACAATGATGCAACGCGAGGGGTGTGGGTGTTGTGAAGAGGGGAGGAATTTGTTTGCGCGTGTTGTAAAATCGCGTTTGACTTTTGTTAAGTGGATTGCCGGGGATCGACGGCTAATGGTTGTAAACGATATTTCGTATACGTCGGTGTCGCGCGGAATTCGATTATATGAGAGAGAGTGGATCGAAGAGAGGTTTTTTTGTTTTTAGAGATTATTTAAATTTTTATCTATATTAGAATAACGTTGTAAATGCAAAATTATTAATCATTATTGCTAGTATAATATTTGTTGGAATTGATAGTTTAGTGCACGAAAATAGTTTAAGAGAAGCGAGAGGCGAAGAATTTGAAGAGGTGACATTTTTTTTTTAATAATATAATTCTGCGACATAATGTTGATTGTTATTTTGGTTTATATATTGGTGAAAGATGAATAATGTTTTATAGTCAATGTGACTGATACCGAAAAATATTTTAAAAAGTAAATGTTAAAATTTAATTTAAATTGGTATACACAATTATCACATAAAAGCAGAATCCTGTTCTTACTTTTAATAGAGACAAATAAAAGAAAATGCAATTTGATTAAAAAAAAAAAAAAAAAAAAAAAAAAAAAAAAAAAAAAAAAAAAAAAAAAAACTCTTTTTCCAGGTAATGTTTTACCGAATGCTTTTAATTTTTAAATTAAAGTATCACCTTACATACTGTATTTAACGTAATGCCTTTCAAAGTCAATTACTAAACAATTTACAACGATTACAAGAATAACGCAGGAAGGTAAGCATTACATAAGAATGTATAAGTATATTTCTGTATTGAAAATTCTCGAACTATTTCTATAAAATTATTCGAATCCAACAGATATATAACATATAAAAATGACATATCCGGTTACATATCGATATCAACTAATACACAAGCCGCAGTGGCCGTCGCTCGACACACGTGTATGTTTTTATCCAGCGTGTAGCAAGACGTATATTTAGTATCTTTAAGTGAATTAATAGCGATAGATATACGACGACGACAACGACGTCGACTTATATGCCGACGAAGTGTTTCTCTGTGCTGAAGCTTCGTGTGGCGTACATTCGCCTGGCGTTGTGCAGATTCAGCGATAAGAAGCGTCTCGCTGAGACTGAGTGTATAAGTATGCAAAACACTCGATACGTCAAAAATACTTGACTGCATATTGATTATTTTGAATTTTTTAGAAGTATTCAGAAGGAGTTTATCTCTAAGCTTACAGAGAGAAAGTGTTTTTGAGTGGGAAATTGGTTTGATAGGTGGTTAATTTAACGTAGTTGTAAGATTTTTGTTCGTTGATTTAATGGAAGAAGCTTATTATTGGTGTGAGAGTATCGTGAGAGATAAAATGTTATTTTATCAGTATTTACGGTAGATTTGTTATCCAATGCTTGATAATTGGCTTATTTTGGTCGATAGATTTATTCTCTTAGAGACCATTGAATTAATTCTATATAAGTACTTGATGTTTTACTTTTTATGAATTTACTATACATTTTCCATACAGCCCCGTATATGTCGAATTCTACAAGAAAGTGTCCTCTATCGTGGTCGAAAAATCGCGAAAATTCAAACTTGAGGCACACTTC
>JAYJLV010000001.1:4214489-4228256 GCA_036873485.1 Torymus texanus | reverse complement strand
ATATGTATCGTGCTCCCTGTGGTACGCGCCCTGTAGTAGAAGTGTTTTTGTATATATATATATATATATATATATAGATATGTGTGAGGTATGGATATAGCTTCGTTGATTTTGATTTAGAGAGATGATAAAGGGACATTCTTTTGGATCTCGTACTGGTTGAAATTACGTGTTTCGTATAGGATTTGTTTTTTCTTCAATAGTGGCATAGTGCAGGAAAAGGTGTTGAGTGATTCGGTGTGGAAGATGGAAGGTCGAGTTGATGTGCTGAAATTTGAATAAATTTTCTGGCTAAAAATGTAAAGTTAGCTGTTGAACGTATTTTATGATTTAATAGTCGTTAAACGTTTACTGTCTAAAGTTGAGTAAGTGAAAAATCCACTAAAGATTAGTTAAAATTGCTCCATCGAAACATTATTAGTGAATATTTACTAATGAAATAGTGAATATTCATTAATTCTTAGTGAAAATATATGAAAATATTCAATATTTAAAAGAGTGAAACTTCTTTATTTTAATTAATAAGTACTTCCATATATTTCCACTACGAATTAGTGAATATTTACTAATGAAATAGTTCGGTGGAGCAATTTTAACTAATCTTTAATGGGTTTTTCACTAATTTAACTTTATAGAAAAGTATAGCTAGTGTTGTGCTTGTGTCAGAACAAAAGTATATTTTGAAAATAAATTAATTTTCCAGTCTGGAAAAAATTAACAAATTTCACGCCTTTGCCCTAAAAAATATCATTTAAAAAAAAAATGTTAAAAATTGACTTCACTTTCCAATCGGTCCTTCGATAAAATAATTCAGAACAAATATGCAATCGGACAAAACGATATCTATATAGAAATATAGATAATATTTAATAATCCTAAGAAACTCTGGGTTTCGCTTACACCATTAATCTTCGTCTTTCACGCTTTCACGGCCGAGAAGCTATAAGCAATCTTCTCGCGCTCGACGACGTATGTAAATGCACGACCCTCTCGGCCACGACAAGACTGACACCGCGAACTTCCTAATTCCTGGGCTACTGGCGTTCTACAAAAGACATATATATATATATATATATACGCGTTCACCCATAGACAATATAACCTCTCTACTCGCCTACGACCGAGTTAGAATTCCCTCGTATACGAATGTTATAAACGCACCGAATCTCTCCTTCCGAATTCTGTTACACCTCACTGTACTCGTATATATATCACACCGAAGTATCAGACACTATATTGCGACTCGTCGAAATGCTTCTGCGGCATGTACAAGACCTTCGACCACACCACACCGTGGCCGAGGTTTAGATATATATATACGCCTGTGTGGCCCGCTTTATGAGCATAGTCCACGCGTGTATATATATACGTACGGTGATACGTCAACGTCATAATGGGAGCCCATAAATCCAGCCTCTTCCGCCTGTACACTCACGGTTTCTAATCCAGTTTGTTCATCGAGGTGTGAGAAAGAGAAGGAGTGAGAGGGCAAGAGAGAGAGAGAGAGAGAGAGAGAGAGAGAGAGAGAGAGCTAGTCGCAAATTTATGGCTATTACAACGGGGCATTGTTACGCTCACTTGTCCTGGTGTGTTGCCTTGGGCGTATGAGTGTGTATAGTCGTGGAGCTTTGCCGAGGGAATTATCAATTTTGCGAGTGGTAAGAGAGGGAGAGGCTATAGCGCGCATGCGCGTATACCCGTGGGGAACGATAGGAATGCGATAGCTACCAACAAGAGGCGGGGATTAGGAATTTCCGCAGGAGGACAAGAGCGGCTAAACGATTCTTATATACGCTGGAATTTTCTTTATTGCCGATTTCGCGTGAGAAAATTGTGAAAGGTATCGAATTCGGTGAAACGAATGTGAGTTCAATAGTTTAATTGACGTTGTGTTGTAGTTTCATTTTGAGAATGTATGTTGTTTTAAAAGCAAACCTATATAGGTAAAGTAAAGGTAAAGTAGCAAATATTTAACTTATTACTGATATATATAGAAATGGAAAAAAATTTTGTAGTAAAAATTTGTATTTTTTATAGTAAACAATGACAAACTAATTTTTTCCATGATAATCGCTACAATTTATTACTGATATTAGATAGAAATACTTGAGCCAAAGTCGCTGACTTAAATGTTAATCAATATTTTTTAACTCTTACGAATTCTTTATTTCATACACTGTAGAAAATCGACTTCCAAATAAATAGTACATTTGGCTCAAAAATTTCTTTTTATCAGTGATTAATAAAAATTACAAAATAATACTACGATTTATATAATAAAAATAATAAATTTTACTGCAACAATTTTTCTCCACAGATTTTTCTGGATACATAATAAAAAAACGAACGGATCCTGATTTTTAGTCACACCTTTCAACCATATACGTTAACCATATCGACTTACACCAAGCCCAAAAAACACATCCGCAAAACCAACTAACACTGTTACCCATAGAAATCTACCTATAGGCCTAACGCATACGGCGGTACACCCACGATCAACGCGACGAGCGGTCGGTCACGTGACGTGCCATAGTGTAAACAGGCCTTAGCGGTCGTATAACCTCCCTCCCCCCAACCCTCCTCCCACGTAGCATTTCGCGCACCCCCTCCGGTGTCCGTTAAATCCTCGCGTATATTCCACGCTCGCGCGTTACGAGCCTGTTGGCCAAGCAATAATTCGATGTTACTACTATCACCCGCTTTGCGCGCGTATAGCCGCCGTTGGCCCGATTGACCGTACGGCTATGTGTGGCTTGAATTGCTAAAGTTTTTGGCCTTTGGGATGTAGTGACGTTACGTTAGTAAATGGTTGATTGGGGATGCTCTCGAAGGTTAAAGAGTTGATATTTAATTTTGATTGTATAGCGATGAAAACCAATTGTTCATTGGGTAATAATTATAATTGTTATTAAAGGTTAATCGTTGATTAATAAAGAATTCGATTTATTGGTAATGCAATTTTTAGAATCAATGAGGTTTAGAGTTTGCTGATGAAAATGTGAAACTGGTATTTACATTTACAGAGTATTTATATCGTCTCAACAATTTCTTTACAAAGTGCAGTAACGTTTATTCATTCAGTGTATATATATATATAAATGTAAGCAAATGAAAATTCAATTCATTTAGACAAGTTATATCTGCAAATACGTAGCACTTCAATGGAAGCATTTTTAACTAAAATCATGATAAAAGTAGTATAATTCATCCAAAAGTTTTTGCTGTTACATAAAATTTTCATTTTATTAAGTGTACCAACCATAGCATCTTCCTGATTAGTGCATAATTATCAAATACTAAGCAATGTGCATTTTTATCTTTAAAATTTATTAAAAAAGTAGGGTATCGGTAAAAGTAACTTTCATTATTGAGAATTACGATTATTTATAAATCGATCTCCTTCTCAAATACATATTATTAATTATAAAATTTTCATTGCAGATACAAACCTTCTTCGCCACCTTGAAAAAGAAAAAAAATAAGAAAAATAAGATAAAAGGGAAACGAAAGAGAGAAAAGAATAGACTATTAAAATGCTCAAAGTTCTGTTGAATTTGTCTCGGGATCCGCGGTAGATAAATCCTCTCGCATCCTCATGGGATTTCGTACGAGCGCGTAAGAATTCGCACGCCAACGTTGGCAGCAGCAGTTCGCGACATTCGTCGCTCATAGTCGCGACGATGTGCGTGTATGTGTATACCTATATATACGAGTTCAGGGTGGCGTTAAGAGAAAAAGAGTAACAGAGAAAGAGAATTAAATCGAACTGGAAGCTTGGAAATTCGAAAAGAAAAAGGTGGAGGGATGTGCGGATTGCTTTATAATATAAGGAAGAGTAAAGAATATAGGGTGGATGTATGTTCGATGATATTTTTTAAAAAATTTTAATGCCTAATCTTTAAGGAATTAATAAATATATTATACGTATTATACGTACACTTTTAATTTATAAAGCCAAAACACTTTTTCTCGACAACTAATAGTTTTTGTGTAATAATACTTGAGAAAAACATTAACTTTAAACCAACAAATCGTGTTGCCATTTAAATTGTTTAAGAGCTACCTCATAAATCACGACGTTCGGAAAACCGAGCTAAAACTTTCCTGTTAACTACTTTACTATTTTAATGAAGTCGTAATTTACGATCTGTCACAGATTGAAATCAATTTTATGAAGTCCGCCCTGCGAGTATCAAATTTCAACAATTTATTTCAATAAATGTAGTTAATAATCGCTTTGTGATATTAAAGTAAAATTGTTTTATTGCAGTAATAAATTTGTTGACGTTATTAAATCAAAGAAAATTTCATATCTCTCAAATGCTTCTAAATTTCTCTTAAAAATAAAAGGCTGCATTTCTTTAGTTACCATTTCTCAATTGTATATAAATAAAAGTTTTCTATATTAAATCAAAGATTATCTGGTATATTGTTAAGAAATTCAAATAACCAAATTAATTAATTAGATCACGTTAGATATATAGAAAATTAAATTACTAAACATCATTTTCCATAAAAAAAAAACTTCTCATACACTTACCAATTACCTACATTACTTTATCCCCCTCCAACGGTACCTTTTTTTATCAGTGTGAACCCACCTGCACCAGCCAAGCCTGGGGAGAAAAGAACAGGCGAGTCGTCGTCGTCATCGTCGTCGTAGTCGACGACGGGTCGACTCGAGCGAATATTATTTCTGTCCCGGGAGTCTTAAACCTTTTTAGTATGCAAACAGACGGTTCTCGCGACTGTCGTAATGGCTGTATGGGCGTTCGCTCACGCGCAAGCGCATACGCTCAACCGGGGTAGTAGCTTATACGTGTATTGCATATATACACATTTCCTCTCTTTCTCTTTCTCTTTTCTCTTACTTTCCTCTCTTTCTCTTCCTATATACGCACCAGTTTCGCTATATAACCAAAGGCCTGCCTGACTACTTACATTTATACGCGTTGCCATTTTCTTTCCGGTGTCGCTATATAGTCGACTTACAAGTTTGGAATTTATATATTTTATTAAAACGAGGAAGTTTTGAATTGAACGTGAGCGCTACTGGATTGGAATAGAGAATAGGGGATTTCAACAAGAATCTTATTTGGAGTTTTTAGATGGGATGATGCAGCTGAAAATGTTTTAAGTAAAAATATAGAGAAGAAATGAAAGATACTTATTGATGTAATTAGCGCTTATTCTAGTCATTATTTTCATTCCGTTGTTTATATTGAAAATAGATATATTTTAGAATGGCTAATCACATGATAAAACTGATATTATTTTATATATTTACAACGAAAGTTTTTAAAATTTACTTATTAATTTGCTACGTCTTATAAATCCATTCATTTATTTAAGTTACATTCATCAACATTATTTAGACATTTTTTATCCTCATTAAGTACACACTTATACAAATTTTTAGTGTGATCAAATAAATCAATTCGCAAAACTACTTTTCATACTGTCTCTTTGTCTCATAACAGGAGCAAGATGGGGGCGCGTGTCCCATATTTTTCGACTCTTTTTCTCTCTCTTTCTCCTTTCTCTCTCCCGCTTTACGACCGGTTCCGTATAGCTGCCGATATACGTGTTTTTCGCTGGCGGCTCTTATGAAATATTGAAAGAATCCCCGTCGCTGTGTAAACGAGGATGGAAATGATTTTTCCCATACGGTTCTCTCTTCGGTTCTCGGGTATTTTGTTGCTCGATGCGCTTTTTTTTCTATACTCTTTCGCTTTCTCTTCTCTCGCTCGATCTCTCTTCCTCTTTGGCGTTTTGTGTTTGTTCGCTGGATTTGTACGCAGTGAAGGAAAAAAGACGAGACGGTTTCACGTATATATATATATATGGACGCTTTTGTGTAGTTTATTTTTTAACGAATTTCGACGGCGCAGTTGTGCGCGTGTTTTGCTTAGACCGAGATTTTCAATTTTTTTTCGAAAAGATCTATACCTCGTTGCCGACGGATCTTTTTTCGCTTTTGTTTTCCATTTCTCCGGACTTGTTTGATTTTCTGCCTTTAAAAACATTGCTGGCAAAAATATTCAGCGAAATATTTTTCATTTCTATTATAAATTACTAAAACTGTTATTATTACTAAAAAATTTTATTTATTTGTACTTTTTTGTTTACATAATAAATTAATCTTTAATTTTACAAATTTGCACTCTTAAGAATGTATTTTCAGAATTTAAAAAAATTGCATTGAACGAGTCTGATGTAATAATTAATCATGCTTGTAAATATACCGGTATAACGTGTGCAAGTCTTTATTTAAATCACCAGTAATGTGATATTTCATAAAAAATTACCTGGAAATTGACGTAATAAACATAATTTACAAGTAGTTTTTTAAATAAGAAATATATTCTAATTAAAGCCTTATTCCGAATTAAAATATATATATTTTTTTTCATAAAATTTTCCACTCTTACGTCTAGAAAAGTCAATCGAAAAAAAAAAATCATTAATACCAAGTACAAGAGACGTCGCTCGCTCTAGCCAGTCGTAGAAAATGAATACACCGCCGTGCTGTCCTAAACCGCGCCTTCACCGACTCACTCATCCCACCCACACCCACACACATACACATACACACGTACACACACAGACGGCGATAGCAAGCAGCATAAAGTAAAGTACCGAGTAGAACACAGTCGCGAGGAACAACAATTGTCGTGAGCGTGGCGGGGATAGCGAGGTAGCTAGTAGTAGTAGTAGTAGTAACGGGCGCGAAATGCCAGCCAGTGGAAGGCGTTGAAAATCAGCCCCCGCGGCGGGTCAATGCGACGGTAGAAGCAGCAGGCGGGCGGGAGAAAGAGAGAGAGAGAGAGAGAGAGAGAGGGCGAAGACAACACTTGCCGGTCGCCAAGAGCAACGTAGCAACAATCCCGTTTAGTACTCCCGCCACAGTTGCTCGCGCGCGCTCGCGTACAAAGAGAGGGGGAGCAAGGAGTGAGAGAGAGAGAGAGAGAAAACGGTGTTTCTTGTGTGAGGGGTGGGGAGAAAGAGGGAGGAAGAGAGGGGCAGAACTCCTTGCAAGGATGCGGTGGCGGATGTACAGTCGGAGCGGGAAGTGTTTGGGGTTGTAAGGAGGGAAGGAAGAGATGAAAGTGGAAGGATTTGTAGATGCAACGGAATGGGAGTTGATGTAGATTGATTTTTTTTTTCGAATGGTATGTTGTTGTAATATTTTTAGTAATGTGGGTTATGTATTTTTAATGTATAAATTTTAATGTATTATATACGATTTATATAGTTATTAAGGTAAGTTCGAAACTGCAGCAAAGTATGGCAGGTGATATATTGTCGAGGACCAGTTGAAAGAGATGCAAACTTTGATGTTTCAATATGTAAATTATTTACAAATATAATTTGTGCTTTTAGTTTTTGAAAATTTGGAAATATCTTTTATTTGTGAATATAGGTCTACGAATAAGTTTCTAATCCTTGTTAGTCATAATATACTTGTATATGTAATAATTAAATATCTGTAAAAATTCATAGAAAATAAGATAGTTTTCCACGCAAAGTATTCTTAAATAAACCATTTCTGACAAACTGCACATTATTTCTATTTCCTTCAAATAAATAAATTCTTTCATCCCCCACCTTCACCCACATATCAATAATCTTAAACATTTCAAACCTCTGTACAATTTCTATTTATAGCACTTCTGTCGTTGTCGCCAGAGGAGTCCGGAAATGCTCACTGATCGCGATGGTGATGCATTACGCGGTAGTGACGACGTCCTCGTCGTCAAGGGGTCACGTGACGTGGTGGCGTGGCGCGCGGGCGGCCTATCATTGATCGTTCCCCGGAGGGCGAAAGAAAGCGCGAGAAGAAGAGTTGTATTGTGTTTTGTCAGGAGCCAAAAGGGAGAAAGGATTTTGCATAGAAGTAAGATTAGGGAAGTAGAAGTTGTCAGCTGTGAGATGTGTATTGTGTAAGATGGTGCGAAGAATTTTCGGGAAGATTTGTCGTGATCTGCATAGATATGGATTATATTTTATGGTACAACGATGGTCAACGATTCTGGGAGGATACTGATTAAGGAGGAAAACTTTATTATTACAGTTTTATTCGATTTACATTTGTATGAAATTTTAGATAATGGATTTAAGTTTTCATTCTCTGTATTCCTTGTTTTCATTCAAATTTATTGTAATTATATTTTTACTTATACTGGCTTATTTATATTATTATTATTTGATTCTCTCGTATATAACATTATACTATAGAATGAATACGTAAGTTTTGGTAGGAAATTTTCATCCTTATTCATTGCAAAAAAAAAAATTTGCTTTTACATTTTTTTCCTACTGCGTTTATAGCATTGTTTTACCTGACAACCTTTCAATTAACATACTCACTTTGAGCAATAAATGGAGAAAGAATAACGTAATTACTTATGAAAAATCTAGCAAAGTCTATAAAAAATCTAGAAACACCAAAATTCAAAAATAAGAATCATTTATTGCTGAAGCGGTATTTATATACACACCTATGTGTCTATGCATACATTATTAATGTCTTTGAGTATAATTATCAGGCAGCAAAAAACTGTTGTATTTTGTTGGCGTTCTCTCTCTCTCTTTTTCAGTAAAAAACGGCTACTGTTTCAAAGAGGACTTTCAACTGAATAATAAGATTTTGTCAGAACATTAAGTGTTGCAAACAGAATAAAATTTCAATAAAATAAAAAATATATATGTGTGATATTATTTTAAAAGACGAATAACATATTTAAAAACCAAAATTATCGATGACGTCCTCTGTAGGTATACTCTGGTCGTTCAATTTGAGACGGATTCAGTCTACACCTGTCACGTTTTAAAAGCACCTTTACAAAGGGACGACCAACGACTCTTCGCAAGTAATCAAAAAATACAGTTCATCCTTACGATGCGGGAAATTTGATGCTCAACATTATAATCATCTCATTCAACTTATAATACAACAATGTCTTAAGCATACCCGTTTCTGCCATCGATGTAAAATATAATGCTTCAATTTATTTTTAGTAGAAATTTTAACTTGATCATAATGACTTTCTTTATGCATTCAATGCATGCCTGTTACTTTCTTCGTATTCACAATGACAAATTAGTACTTGGCTCGTGAATTAGAAGACACAATGTGAAGCTAATTTTTCGTTAAGCGTGGCAGTATGTCATATACTAATTGACCTAGCATTATTATATGAATATACATTTACGTTAAATAATTTATTCGTTAAAATTTTTTGAAAAAGACAGTAAGAAATTAATACATAGCATTTGCTATAATTGTATTTTAAAAAAGACAGTATTTATTGTTGTAAATTATATAATACTTGAAGCCGTTAACATCACATAATTACCTCAATTCCTTAAAACTACCATATATCCGTTAAATTATAACAAAGAAATAAATCTAACTTTCATTTCACTATTGTTCATCACCTAATATAACCTTTATTTAATCCTTCCTTATCATTCCAGCCGATTCTCGCTTTTCTCACCCCTATAAAACTCACTTTATAAGAACATAAGGGTTCAGTAGAGTCGCGCGTAATCGCGCACTTTATACTTCGAAAATGACGTCAAACGCAATGTGCAAGCGAGTAATCGAGCACTCGTTCTTCGATCATTCACTCTTTATTAGCAATTCCGTTCGGGCGTCTATAATACGACCCTTCCCGTAAAAAGAAAGGAAAAGTCTCGTGTCGTATAATCACAGTGCTATAATAAGGGCCACATGTATCGTTTAATTAACCAAATTATATTTAATTGCCATATTCGCGTACAAGTGCCATCACGTATATAGAAAGAGACAGTATACAGCTATAACGTAGACAAATTTCACGTACATGTAATTATGAAAATTATGTTTGTTTTACCGGGAGTTTCATCATGTATATATACCTATACGTATAATATAGCTGCAACCGTGAAGTTGTCACGTGCACTGTGCACTGCATTTTATATTCTCTGTCGTTGTTTTTTTTTCAGCTACACAAGAGAGAAAGAGTGCAATGCTCACTAGCGGTCACTCGATAAATTGGATGCAAGCACGTGCGTGTGTGTGTGAATAAAAAGTACATATATATATAACTACAAGCGTGAGCTCACGTAGTGCAGGGTAGAAATATGTTAACAGCGAGGGCGCGACGGCGGTGAATAATGCGAGAGCGCTAAAAATTGTGCGCGAAGCAAGCGAG
Organism: Torymus texanus; assembly: GCA_036873485.1. NCBI lineage: Eukaryota > Metazoa > Arthropoda > Insecta > Hymenoptera > Torymidae > Torymus > Torymus texanus. The sequence goes on along the minus strand of JAYJLV010000001.1, from coordinate 4,218,054 downwards.
CGAGTCTGCCGAGGGAGAGAGTGAGAGAGAAGCTGGTGAATTTAAATAAAAGCGAACTTTTAAATTAAATGGCTGCGCGACGCGATTTCGCGCGCGACGTTAATGTTTCCGGCTTTTTCGTTTGTTGCTGGACTACTACTGTTGTAGAAAAATTTTTCAAGTGCTATACGCATGCTGCAATATATATATTCTGGTATTTTAAATTAATAATAATTGGATGTATTTTATATTATAAAATTAAGATATTCGTTGAATATGTATTTTAAATTATTGAATATACAAATTAATATAATTTTATAAGAGAATTAAAGTATATAAAACATTTATTTTCACTAATTAACATATCTTTTTATTTATTCAAGAAAACCTGGACTATTTGTTTCTGCTGTCGAGTTGCTATTAGAGAAAAATTTACTTCGCCCCGCAGCAAGTGAAGGCGCAATAAAAAGAGAATCGAACAAAGGTGTAACCTCGTACCACATCGCTGGGATCATCAAGCCTTAGACACCGTGGCGTGCGATTGGAAAATTGAAATTTCCCGCAGTCCTTTTGTCATGCAAAAACCGAAAGACGAGGAATAAGAAGAAGGAGAAAACGAAGACGCCATCGCTTGCCTCTTTCTCCTCTCACCATCTCTTTCTCTTCCCGGGTGTCTCATGGAATTAAGTAGTTACGACCCTTTTAGAGGCCGCTGTGAGGATTCACTCCCTCTATTCTTTTTTTTTCCCTCGCGCAGACGCTTTTTAAGGCGCGGTGCGCGCCCGGGGGTTTATTAAAAGGGTGAAGAAGAGGAAGAAGACGGGGTGTGGAAGCGTTGGCGGCTTTTAATATCGCTTGATTCGCCAGGGATTAGAAACTTTTCGATTTTTTCTTCTTCTTCTTCTTCTTTACTCGCACCGACGTCGACGGCGAAGTTCACAACTTAATTACGCTGGTTTACAAGGGAATCGTTTTGACGTTTAATTCGTCGTTATCGTTTGATTACGAGAGCGACACCTTGCGTTACCGTTGCGCGCCAAGTAATTGAATTTCTTTTCGAGCTCGGTGAATATTAATGAGGGTTGGCCTGCTGTTGAAGAAATTTAGAAAGTCTATATATATACGGCTTTGATGAAAATAATTTTCTTATTAATTCGATTCGTATAATCTTTTGAACTGGAGGGATTCATTAAATTAAGAGTTGAAGGTTATTTGATAAATTATTATAAATGTTGTGATTGATGTGATTTTAATAAAACATTTCATAAATTCTTACAATGCCTATTAAGAGGATGTCGATGATTATATTATTGACATTTTTCTATTTTCTGTGCATCCACTCCATCTTTAAATATTCTTTGTCATCGACTATATCCCAATTTATTACGTACAAAATCACAGTAACAACAGTTAAACGAATCTAAAACCTAAAATATTATAGGGAAAAATACATTACTTTAAATAATATAAAAATCTTACATTAACTTAAATTAGTAGGTTTCGTATACAAGACATTTCGCATAAAATAAATTTGACATACACAATAGCTGATTAATTTTATTAATATTCTTCTTATTTAGCAACATACAAAACAAGAGTAAAATAAACTACTAAGAAAGCCTGTTGGTTTCCCTAAGTACCTTTAATTTTATTTCCATTTATGTAAAGTATACAATTCATATAAATTTGTTACCAAACCGCCTCGAATTCAACGTCGAAACATTCTTCAAAAATCACGTGAATGTACAACTTCTCCTTCTCTTCCTCAACTCAAACGAAACGGCAGAAAGTGCAGCTATATAGGAAGTGGGCGAAAGAGAGAGAGAGAGAGAGAGAGAGAAACGCCCGAGAGACATCACAAAGCGTCAGCCGCCGCTCGTCGCATAAGATAATTGAAGTCGAGTCTCTAAAACCCCGAGACTTTGTCGCATGGAAATTCTATTCTCCCGGCATGTTTCGGAGCTATGCCCGCGCGTGCAGATGTTGGCCTAGGGAGCATAGCTATATATATATATATATATATACTCCTTTGGGGCTTCGCGTCAACTTTTAGACAATGCGCGTGTACGAAAGGGAGAAAGCTGACTTTTCGACGAAATATCAAACTTCAGCCTCCAACCTCGTTACCTTCTTCCTTGTGCAGTCGCGTCTTTGCTTACGCGCGCGAAGAGAACTTTGTCATTTAAATGTTTTCCGTGTGGCAGCAGTGCGCGTGTAGCGTTTGAACTGCTGCTCTCGAGACGAATGGATTTTTGTTTCGGTCACGGTGTTAAGTATTCTTAGAACAGTAAGTTCGGCGCTGGCTCAATCTTATACTTTGGGAAGGTGAATTTCCCAACAATGGGCGGGAGAGTTTAAAATGAGAAAGTGGTTGTTTGGTTGTTACGGCTACAGAGATTGATTTTATTCATGATGGCGCGGGAATAACGAAATTTCAGAATATCTATGATAAAATTATAAAAGGATAATTATCTTTTACAAAAGAATTTTTGAAGACATTTAATGTAAATTACGAGTATAAATCAATTGTATACAATATTACATAATTTTAATTTCTATTTAGTTTGCCTGAGTCTATTTTTACTCACTATCTTGTCAGACCTGTCACAGATTATAAAAATTAAATATACTTAATAATGATTAAAAGTGATTTCAACCAGCCTCTCATCTAAGTACTTTTATCACACGCTATTCGCAATTACAGTATATCCGTAATTCGCCATCGCGAGACTGTGTTAATTAAATTCGAAAAAGGTGCATCCAGCGATATCGCGAGATCTTAAACTCATCAGACACCGGCGTCGTCGATTATCGTCCTTTCATTCTCTCTGTCTCTCTCTTTCTTTCTACATCTCTTGGTCGCATGCGGATGGTCCCGCAGGGGATAAATGATTCGCGAGATTTCGAGGGCGGGAGAATTGATTTAATCGAGAGCCGATAAAGTCCAGCCCACTGGAAAAATAGCGGAAAAGTCGCCGGACGGTTATATAAGTGTTTTTTGGGGAGGGGACGAGGGAATGGCTTATACGGGAATTGGGAAACAAGAGGTAGAAGTTTAAGGTTTTGAGAATGGTTTTTATTGATTTCTAATGTGTACTTTTTTTTAAATGTTACAGTGTTTTTATTTGGGATTGTTGAATATCAAGAATTAAATTATAGTGAATTGAAGGGCAACTCTTTACAAATTTTGTAATATTTAAAAAATGTTTATAAAAAGACTCATAAAACGCTTATTACACATCATTTATCACAGCATTGAAATGGCATCCAACGATGTTTCATAAATATGAATAATCCAGCAAATCTGTAACAAAAAAATAAAACAATGATCTTTAATTATTCATAAACATCTAAAACAATAATAGGAATGGTAATATAATTCATTTATATGTAAAAGCGAGCATTAGAAGTTCAGCACAACTCTATGGCTCTTCCCAAAGTAATTATACAGCTACCCGTCCTCTCTTATATATATATATATATATATATATATATATATATATACACAATAGCCCGCGATAATCGAACACCGGAACTCGACCCGTTCGCAACGGAGGGAGAAAAACCACTCGCAAGAGAACAAAAA
>JAYJLV010000001.1:4171420-4195651 GCA_036873485.1 Torymus texanus | reverse complement strand
CTCCTTGAATAATAATGTTAAGGTTTTTCGGGGTGCTATTATAGGTATTTCCAAACTCTATGTAAACCGTTTTATCTATATTTAGTGATAGTTTGTTTAGGGCTAACCAGTTCAATATTATTCTGGGGCTAATTTGAAACTACCAAGTGAATTTTGAGCTATTTTATATATGAGCCATTTCACCTAAACTATTGCAGGTTATAATATACTATTTCTGCTCAACGGCGTTGGAAAGTAACAACTTCGTTTCGCGCAGCGGAAAGAAAGTTGGCGCTTTCCGGCCGGAGAACAGAAATAAATATTTTGCTCTAAAATTTTATATTTTTATTCTGGGGCTAATTTGAAACTAATAAAAAGATTTTGAGCTATAGCAGGTCAAAATTTATATATATACATACTATTGCAAGTCAAAAATTTTAATATATATATATATATATATTATATATACTAGTGGGGCTTCGCCCCCCTACTCGCTCTGCTCGTCAACCCCGAAATTAACGTTGAGAAATACATGATTAAAAATATATTTGTACATAAAAAATTGTACAATTACTTTACAATTTTTTATAGAATTCTAGAAATTCAATTTACTAAAAAATTATCTTGTATCGTTTTACTCTATAACATTATCTTAAAAGCACAGTGAAGTTTATCAACATATACGTTACTTTTGTGGGGAATAACATGAATAAAAATCATATATAACTGTATAAATGTTAATATGTAGAAATAATATTAAATGAACATATACTACTTTATTTCGATAAGTCTAAAAAATTGCAGATCATAATGAACATATTACCAAAAAGAAATTTAATAGTAATAATTATCGTTGTAATATATACTATGTAAATTAGGTTTTACAAGGAGTATTTAAAAATGATGTTGATCGATTCCCTTTATTTGTAACAGCAGATGTTACTTTTAAAAAAAACAATCTCCTAATCAGATTGTTAAACCTATTTCATAAATTTATTTTTAAATTATATTAAAAATAACAACATTCATTTGTAAAGAAAAAATTAAAAAATTAAGTCTTATTATATTTTCAAACAATATCTATTACACAGATTCAATAAGCAGGGTCTCCGTTTTGCCCTAACTGTTCAAAATGTGAAATTAAACCCTTTATATAAATGTATAGATTTTCTATTAATTATTTTAATGGTGTTACAGTAAATGTTCAAATATCTATAACATATATCTCATTGATATATTTTAGACATGAGTAAACACACCGACGTTCAAAATACACATACGTTCTCAGCTCGATTAAATTGTAGATAATCATGAACAATTTGTTTTTAATTTTTATATTTAATGTATTAATCAAATAGAAGTATTTTCGTAAAAATCAGCAACACAATGTTTCTAACAGTATTATATACTAATAGTTAGAAAAAAGAATATCGTCAAATATAAATCCCAAAATCGATTTTAAATAAATACATAATCATCAAATAAGAGCAGAATATTATTCTCAGCCATAAAGTTAGTCAACAAATAGATAATTTATGGCCAACCTTCCTACCAGAGTATATAAATTCTATTAATCTTTTTTTATCTGAAGTAATGTAACGGTTTATATAGCAATAATTGCTAATACACTTAAACATACATCATATTTGCCATATGCGTCTACAATTTTTTTTTATTTTTACGTAGCAAGTATAATAATAACCTTAAACCATATATATCACTATGATTTCTCAAATGCTTATACCGAACTATTTAAAAAATCCGAATACAAATCTCTTCAAAGCATCCATCGAAACCTTGCATCCCATCGATCACGCATCAACCCCATCTCCGCACAATCACCGTGCAAATAAGTTTCCTCGCTTATACCTATATACACACCCACCAATATATATACATACACCTTCCACTTCTCGTCATCACGTACGTTCGGTTACCCCATCACCTCGCATAGTTCAACCCCTCAGGGTGTCGATATCGTCGTACCCCGCGTCGTCAATCGTGGCACGCATGTCGAATGAGCTGCTCTTGCGTAAGGCATATCTGCGCGTCGTGCGATCTGCGCTATTAATTATACGAGCTGCCATCCCTTGTGCACGTGTGAGAATCGTTTTCACGTTATTAAGTCACATTCCAGCGCGTGCATAGATTTTGCATGAGACGCGGTTCCGCGGAATCTGCGCTTTGTGCGCATGCTGAACTGGAGAGGGAGAAGTGTATTAAATCTGGGAGTAGAGGATTTCTGAATATGGAGGAGCTGGCGTACGTGATTTGATGCGGGGATTCTTTTTTTTTCTGTGTGTATTGAGAGAATCGATAGGGAGGGTTTATGAGGTTGCGCGGGTGTGAATTTAGAGAATTTTTCAAGCGACAGAGGATGAGGAGGTTATTTATACTTTATTAGAGGATTAATTAAAATATGTTTGATGGGTTTTAAACGGTAGGGAAATTATGAGAAAAAAACCTTGTTTTATGAAAAGGATTTGATATGAAAGTTTTACATTTGAGAAACAGATGAAAGTGCCTCTTTTATTTAAAATGATTCGTTAATAAATATTTTACTGTACAGTGGCGCCATCCAGAAATATACATTCAGTATAATCTGGGAGTTTTTATTTGACCTAACAAAACAACATTAAAATTTTATAGGTGCCAATAAAGTTACTTAGCCGCTCCATTATTATCTATTTATTTATAACTACGTACCATTAGTTAATAAGCTTATTGATCAACAGAAAGTACATTAATTTATTATTATAGCTATTAACTTTGTAAATAAAAGAATATACTTCAAGCCTATTATTGGATCGATTGAATTGACTTTTAAATTCATACTATTATTACTAGAATAATGTATGTCAGAAAATCGTACGGTTTAACAATAGAAAAATCTAGCGTACTTATATACCAGAGCCAAGATATATCATAAAAATTATATACCTTAGATAAAATTGATGAAAACCTGCAGTTCATCTTCACTGTTTACTGTCCAACATTTGCTCTTAGAAAGACGTTCCGACGGCAATGCGAATTCCGTCCCTTCTTACTTTTCATTACACTCCATTCGACTTCAATCCATTGGCATTATCACTCCTACACGAACCACTTGTTACAATGTTGCACAATCGTTTCACTCCATTTTCAACATAATACCAAAAATTCTCACAATACGCAAACTTTTCGTTTCACCCGAATATACTCTGCACTTTCGCGAGAACACATCCCGCCCGGTGTGTAAGGATCGGACCGACTGAGGTGCACCCCGGGGCCGCGGCCGATATGCCTCGAGTTCGAAAGCATATAGCAAAGAAGAGAGAAAGAGAGATGGGCCGAGTATTTTTCTGGCCTCTCTCTCTCTCTCTCTCCGTCCGTCGGTATCTTAATGACAGTCCAACCGACCGCTCGTTATATACTCGCCTATCTCTCGTTCGTAAATCGCCAATCGAGAACGCGGGGCGCCGATCATTCTACTAATTGCTCTTGATGTTATTTATTTCGCAAAGAGGAGAGTGTGTATTTTTATTCGTGGTTGTAAATTTTTATTACAAGGTTGCGTATACCAGTCGCAATTATTTCAAGGAGCCCAACGTGCACGTGAGTTTTTCTATAGTTAAACACGGCCACGGTTTGATATGCGTTAGGGGTACAGCGCATAAATCGTTGACCGACCGATCGCTGGCACTGACTATACGTTAATTAAGGAAAAACCTTTCTTTTTTTTAAATGTGGTAATTATCGCGCGGTCGTTGTTCATGAGATTGTAATGATGTATTAATACGTTAGTAGCTGGCGTAGTTTGTTGGGTGGAAGTTATGACGGATTGGTATAGAGTTAAAAAATAAGTATTTTAATGAGATAATTAATTAAACAGATGTTACAGAGGTCGCATAATAAATTAATACTTTTATTAATATTATATACGTAAACGACGTTTCTATATAATTTTTTTAAGTTTAATATAGTATAGTTTATAATATAAATTTTAATTTTCTACATATATACGGTTTGAAATAATCTTTTTAATTTATCATTTTCATTATTTTTCTTTACAATGTAGTTTATAATATGCTATTTATTTAATTCTGCTTACTATGCGCTGACCAAATCTAAAGTATATTGTAGACACATTATCCACTTGCACACTAAATATCATTCTCAATTCGTAAAATTCTAAAAATAGCTATAATTTCATATTTTACACGTTATTTAACATATACTGTCGAACTGCGCCGATCAAATTAACTGCCTAATTGAAATAGATTATCCGGCGAGCTGCAAAAGCTCTGCTCGAAAGAAGATAATAATTCGAATAATAATTTCACCCGCATACGCCGGGGGGAGGAGAGTAGCATTATACGCTTTAATTGACGAGCGATTAATTATGCGCGCGCGCGCCCGAGGCGTCGTTATATTTGATGCGCATGCGCGGTCGCGTCGATACGTATATATACGTGACATGCATCCATGATTCTATACACATCCATCCCGATTAAAACGAAGACCAAAAAATAATTAAATATAATAAACGATCGACCGCAACGACAGGGGACAATGCAATTCTCACATTGTAACAGACCGTTTTGTCGTCATGCATATATATATACTTATACATCGGGAGACAGACTATAGGTTTTTGCCCTCACGAGTGTAGTTGTATATGTGTGTGTATATGTATCTGTTCTCGATTTCGCATTAATTATACGCGTGCGCTCGCGCGGTCGAGCAAAAATGGCGCGTAATTCGCATGCGAACAATGCGAGACGTGAGGAAGAGAAAGAGGTACGCGTGCGATGATGGAGTCGAGGATGAGATTTATTAGAGGAAAGAAAATAGAGGCAAGTGATGTTAGCTGGTTTTTATAGTGAGGTTCTCATGTTATGGATTTAAAATGAAAATTAAAGTACTTTATTGCGTTGTAGATTGATTTGTTAACTTATTAAATTAAAACTGAAGGGATTTGCTTGCATTACATTGTTTTATATTATATGAGAAAATGTCGACTATCCTATTGAAATTTTTGTCCTTTTATGTTACATGAGTATTTTTATTTTGTTTCTGAACGCTTTATTTTGAAATTAATGAAAAAGTATTGCCTAATAGGATTTTATGAGTTTAAAATCCCTGCTGGAAATCATTCATTTTTCTCCCATTTGTGAAACGATTTTTGAAGCATTTTCTAAAGATTTCATAACGATTTTGGTCAATTTACCATAAACTGCATTTCTGCATACATTTACTGATCAGATAAGATCTTTAAATATTATAAACAATTCCGTATTGTAGTTCTATCTCTAAAAACTATCTTTCAGTAGGTACCGTATCGTAAAAATTGAAAACATATTCTCATCACGTCTTTATCTACTACAACCCAACCTTCTAAGAAATTTATGTCATGTTAAATTTCTTCACGTTAATATAATTCTTCGAAAAATTACCCTAACGAACCCCGATAATACCAAAATATCATCGCATAATAAGCCTCTATTATGCGCAAATAAACCACTCGCAATAAGGTACATACAAATAGTATACATATACAAAGTCTGAACACATGCAAAAAGCGTCCGCATCAACGTGAAGAAAGTCACTGACGAGAGATATTGACATTGAGACTCTTTCTACCATATTATACTTACTGATCAACCTATACGCGTCGAGCGCATATGTGTCCCGCAGCGTCGCACACGGGAATGTTATCGCGTTGTATCGCTCCGTGTTTTCATTACCATTTTATTTCACCAAGCGCGCGAGAGAGCATTGCGGAAAAAGCGATTTGATTTATCGCATTCCACGCGTGTTTGTCTCCTAGAAAGTAAATACTTATTATATACATGTGTATGTGCATATTTGAATGTCTGTCGGCCTTTAATTAGAGTTGGTTATACGTTAATGTATACTCGTATGTACAAAAGGGTTAAAGCTGAATTTATGACGGGCAAAAAATTGAGGATTCCCGCGCGTCTTTTGCATGTTGATTATGACTTTTCGAAAGGTACATAGTGTTTCTAAAGGGGGGAAATAAAATGAGTACTGTTAAGTACATTTTCTGTTGTCTAATTAGGTGTTGATTATCGTGAGCGGTTTCTGACAAGCGTGCTCCAATGTTTTTTACAGGAGACAATAATTAGTCTTATTTATTTCTCAAGTTAAGTAGCAAACTGAACATATAATTATTACAAATGAACAATATTTTTTATCGAAAAAAGTTCTCATTAACTTGTACTTAATTTCTCGACAATACTTATTTACCAATGTACAGAAACTACTTTTCAAATAGTTTACATGTACAACCTTAACACGTGCACGTTGCACAGCTCCATCCCTTAGAGTAATTAAGACATCCCTAGGAAAAGAGCGAACGTCAACGTCGACTCTATACTACTGCTACAGTTACACTCCCCCTCGCTCCAAGTTTAAAATCCTATCAGCCGTAATGGGGATCGCCTTGCTGACAAATGTAAGCGTACGCCAAAAGCTCGTGTGCCCATTTCGTTTAGCTCAGAGCCCGTTAATGCTATTAAAAATTCAGCGATCTTCAGGGCACGACGCGCGTGGAAAATTGGTTAAACGTAACGGGATTCCATTCGGGGGGTCGAGTGTATGGACTGCGAAACGTGTTTCTCTTCTTTTTTCCGTTCTCTCTCTCTCTCTCTCTTCTCGCCAAACTTTGCGTCTGACGTACTTAGGCGAGAGCCAATTTTCCGCTAAATAAGGTCTTACTTACGATTAATTTTTAGTTTGTGAATTAGGAAATTTTCTTTTTTTTTGTCGCATAATGTAAGCTTGTTATTAGTTAGAAAGAGAGTTTCCGAAAAAAAAGATTTCAAGTTGAATTTTGTATAATTATGTAACGAAAATGTTAATAGAATTTTGGATAATTACGAAATTAAATGATCAAGCTTATTAAGTTTTAACCTACATAAAAATTGCGCAAGTAAGAAAATGATGCATTATTCATGGATATAATGGAAAGGGATCACGTTCTCTTAAGACCTCGCTAAACGAAGAATCAACCTGAAATCACTATAATCAAACTTCTTATTTTTCGTAAAAATGTATAATATTATTTCCGCTATACGGTTTGACTAATCGACCACCGGACCCAGGGCACACACTACACTTATGTCCTATAATAAAGATCGGGAAAGATAGAGGATAAATGGCGAAAGAATGAGGTCCAAAAGAAGCGGAACAAAAAAAATGAAAGAGAAGCAAAACGAAAAGGGCGACGCGAAAAGAAGCAGCCGGACTTCCAGGCGTCTACTGAGCATAATGCGATCGAGCGATTTCAGCCTGACTATAAATATTATCGGCATTTCTCTCTTTTCCTCTCTCTCTCTCTTTCTCTTGCTTGCTTTTGTATGTCGAGGTATAAAAATAACCGAAAATATGTTAGAGTTGGCGCGTGTGCATGAAATATGTGTGTCGCGAAATAAATGTTTTCAGATGTGTAAGATTGCGAGATGACAATGTAGAAAAAATTTTTAGTTTTGAATAACATTTGAATACATTATTAGATATACATATATGATTTCTATAACCTACGAATTGTATTCAACACTTTACTATTTTCTTATTGTTTTAATTGAGTAAATTATACCATTTTAGATAAATGAAAAATGTATTATGATATATACAAATCAAGATATTTGCATACTTTAGTGATAGGCTCGACCCCATTCTTCAAAATTTCAAATCGTGATTCTAGAATATTAAGAAATTTAAATTTTTCTATCTACATGCGTATATCTTTATTCTCACTTACTAAAATAAAACCCACGCTCAACTATTTCATCGCTTCCAAACCAAATATCCAAACCTTGCGGACGTACCATTATATCCGTAAAATTCGTTCATCTCTTAGCCTCATTCTCTTTGTTGCTCATATACATGCTATTCTCCACGTGCGGTTACTTCACAAAAGAGCAAAGGGAGGGGGTAGAAACCGTGGCTGGTATTATCGGCACTTAGGACGCGTTAAGTCGGCCGGTCCCCGCCATCAATCAGCTCGGACACCTGCGGCCCTTGATCCTATCGCGCGCGTTCGCCTCGATTTTGGATTTTCGCAAACAGACGTGCGGCTGGATATATAATCGAGTCTGTTCAAAGCGGTTAATCGTCCTTGTCAAATGGTTATATTATGAGAGTAAAGGAGAAGGTGAAAGTTTGACTTTCTTTTATTATTTATGTGGTTGATTATGCTAAGAATTTAAAGAAATAAGATTTAAAAAAAAACGAAAAAAATTATTTAACTTTAAATTCAGATGAGCAATCATGGTTAATTGATATAGAATGTGCATAATAATATATTGATTTGAGAATGTAAATTTGAAGCTTTCGGGTTTTCCAAGGAAAGTTCCCCATTTGTAAGGAATAATTCCAGACTAATAGATGTTTGTTGATAATATGAATATAGATGTTTACATCTATACTCTGACGACGAATACTAATACTAATACTATACTAATAATAATCGAAAAGTATTTTGTTAAGTAGTAATCATTGACAAAGAAAATAAAGAAAACGCTGCAGATATAAATATTACAAAAAGTCGTATAATTAGTTTGACTATTTCGTTAAAAAATGACTTAATGATGTGTGAAGTAATTGGTAAAATATTGTTCATTAATAAGTAACACAGAGGTAGAGGCTGACAACGCTGTCAAAGAATACATTAATGACAGTATAATAAATGATAATATAAAAGAAGTGAAAGTATTTTTGTTATCAGTGGGTTATCGTGCCCATTTGTGAAAAAAGTGACGGGACGTTCGGTCTATTATTACCATATTATTTACTATTAAATATCTTATCCAACTAATTTGGGATTCAAACAATACAATCATTTTTTTTTTGTTTAGATACCACAGCTGTGACTAAAAAGGTGTGCTACAACTGAACACCAATATATTACTACAACGAACAACTCACGGCTGTAGCAGTGTAAGTGAACCGATTTATTGATAATTGCAAAACATTAAAGTACTTCTGTCATAATGGACGACCTACTAGCTGACTATTGGAAAAAGTTACAAAATACGCCATCTACAAGTGGCGTGGATTCAATAATGAGGGGTTTAGGGAACTTAAATGTACAAGGGTCCAGGGAGGCGGAATTGGTAAATAAACGACAATAATTATTTTCAATTAATAAAAGGAAATCTGCTGAATTTCATTCTTATAATTTAATTTCCATTAAAAATCAATTCAGGGTCAGATTAAATTATATTCGATGTATTATATGAAAGAATACTGAAAGTTAAATGTTATATTTTTTATCAATAATATTTATAATTATGAAAATTATGTTTCAGCGAAAACTAAAGGGGAATTATTACAGAATTAAGAAAGAAAAACAACTAGCAGAGAATATGAAAGCCTCTGCTTCACAGCATCTAGAAACTAGATATAACTTCTATACTGGCTATGTAGACGCGTTGCGTCAATCGGACATAAAAAAGTATGGACCAATTTGGGGAGAAGAAGAAACTCCGCCAAAAAAAATAGATATGGGAAAAAAGAAACAGAAGAAAAGCAAGAAGAGTAGCAAGAAGACGCGAGAGGAAAAGCTTGTCGAGCAGAGTAATGAAGAGAAGCCCGTTATTGCAGAGGTAGCTGGAGAAATGGAACCACAACCAGGTCCATCGGGTCTATCAAACTCTGCACATAAACCGGAAAAGCGTAAAAAAGAATCTGAGAACGTGAGTATTTCAGATGAGGATAGAAGAAGGTTGAAGCAACCGCGAATAGAGAATGTAGAAGAGGAAAATCAGGCTGCAGGGTTCGAAAGACCTGTACAAAATGACGACTGGTCAAATGATCTAAATAGATATGGCACGAAGAGGAAAAATACTCTGAACTATAGGAACAGTGATAGCCTGCGAGGACGACGAAAGGTTTTCTGCAGAGAAAATTCTAGTTCCTCCGACGAGAGCAATACTGACAGCAGTAGCAGTACTGATTCTTGGGCTTCGGCTGAGATTATCAAGCGAAGAATCTTGCCCCCTAGATATAATTGTGGGGGTAGAATACCTGGACCATCCGCCAGTCCTAGTACATCAGATATTCCAGGTAATAGAATGATGAGTAATAATGAACCTATACCTGGCTGCTCCCATGAGTCTGAGGGCGACCTGGTGAAGAAATGGATCGCTGCGCCATCTGAAATGCCCGGTCCAAAACCGTCAACTGGTGCTATTCGAAAAGTAAAATCTACATCTAAGAACAATACGCGACTGGAAATAGATAATCTTAGTGCAGATCCTAATATTGATCAGCAGAGAAGGTATTGCCTTTGCCGAAGGGCAGCGTTTGAGCAGATGATAGCTTGCGATAAGGACGATGTAAGTTCTTTAATAGAACCTGATGATAAAGATAAAACCAAATAAGTTTAGGATTTAACTGTACAAAGCAATATTATTATAGTGTACACGGACAATAAAAATTTATAGCCAATTTATTGTCCATAGTATGAGCCACACTTTTCATATATGCGAGAAATATAAGGATGATGTATATAAGGGTGATGTATCGGTACGGCGCCGCAGCCAAACTTCGACCATACTATTTCTCATATAATGTCTTTATCACTCCCATATATTTTTTTCGTGAAGTATGTGATAAATATAGGAAATATGTGGGACGAATTATATCCAAGTATGGCAGAAGTTTGGCTCAGACGCCGTGGCGATATACGATATAGCCCACATTCCCCTGTAAATATTTATTCTATAAACCTTATCTTTTTTTTTTATCATTTTTCACAGTGCGAGATTGGATTATATCATCTTTCATGTGTGAATCGTTCTGAAAGACCAACCGGACAGTGGTTTTGCCTTATATGTGTTAATAAATTAAAGAGTTCTATAGCGAAGTAAAGATAGTATAATTTAATCTACATTTTACGTAAACTACCGAAGAAATTATGTACACTTCATTTATTCTTAAGGTATACTATATATAATGTAATGTACATTTTACGTAAACTAATCAAGAAATTATGCATAAGCCATTTATTCTTAAGGTATACTGTGGCCGATGTATAAAGTTTATGTATCATAAGACTATGAATGATCAGCAAATACTATAGCTAATTTATTGTCCATAGTATGAACCATATATACTTTTCATAAATGCGAAATATAAGGATTATGTATATAAGGGTGATGTATCGCTACGGTGCCGCAGCCAAACTTCGTCATCACTCCTATATATTTTTTTCGTGAAGTATGTGATCAATATAGGAAATATGTGGGACGAATTATATCCAAGTATGGCAGAAGTTTGGCTCAGACGCCGTGGCGATATACGATATAGCCCACATTCCCCTGTAAATATTTATTCTATAAACCTTATCTTTTTTTTTTATCATTTTTCACAGTGCAAGGTTGGATTATATTATCTTTGATGTGTGAATCTTTTTGAAAAACCAATCGACCAGTGGTTTTGCCTTATACGTGTTAATAATTTAAGGAAGTCTATAGCGAAATAAAAATAGTATAATTTAATCTACATTTTACGTAAACTATCGAAGAAATTATGTACACTCAATTTATTCTTAAGGTATACTCTATATAATGTAATGTACATTTTACGTAAACTATCGAAGAAATAATGTACACTCAATTTATTCTTAAGGTATACTGTGGCCGATGCATAAAGCTTATGTATCATAAAAATATGAATGATCATCAAATCCTATATGAAACACTAATCTTACGGGATTTTTATCATCAGAACAGATAAAGTTTTTAAAATCAATTGACGATATATAATTTTATTCATTAACAGAGTTAATATTGCACGAAACTTTTATATTATGAAATTTTATAGGATGAAAATATTCATTTTTATTGTAAATCATAATGACCATCTCTAACCTAAGTTGTATAATAAATGCAGTACTATCAATAAAGTTCTAGTTATATTCACATACATCCATTGAATTAACCTTATTATTAAAATTTCAACAACCTCAACAATCATGGTACTCCAACTCCTCTCCAACCGCTCAGTCCCGACACGCGACAGCTCCACAACAGTGTTCTCCGCTAGTTCCTCTCGACACTAGTCTCTCTCTCTCACTCCCACACACACACACTCCTACTCGATCCTTGAAACCATGCCGCGTACTATCAAATCGCGTTCTACAAGCGGTTCCTTGCCCAAGGAATCCGTCTCGCATCCCCATCGACGTATCTCTCTCTCGCTTACTCTCTCGTGTTCTTGGGCTTGTCCCGGCGAAGCGGACACAAGCTGCGCACGACACGTCCTAATACCCATCGTGCCCGTGAGCGCAAGAGAGAGAGAGAGAGAGAGAGTGAGAGAGTTACTAATCCTTTAAACGGATTACCAATTAAACGCGTCGCGCGCGTGAGCAGCGTATGCTCGTGTAGGTATATATATATATATATATATATATACGTACGATGTATGTGAGAGGAGGATTGCGGAAGATGATGGGGAAGAACGAGGGTCGTGACTGATTTTTTCTTTTTTTTTGGGAGAGGGAGATGGGAAGGGATTTAAGCTCTGACGATGACGATGTCCGATGTACCGTGGGCCATGGAGATCGGACTTTAGGCGGGAAAAAATTCGAGAATGTTGTAATTACGTAAGTTGACTTTTTGTTGAAGTGTATACTCAAGCCCGTGTGGAATTTAATTTTTAAATTGATTCAAAAATTGACTAAACTATTCGTTTAATAATAATAATTCCATCATCTGTTGTTAAAAGTAAAAGTAATAAATTTTAAGATATAAATAAATATAATTTTCGGATTTACTATAAAAAATAAATTTCTCTATTTAAAACAAATTATATTTAGAAATAAATATTGAAAATTCACACTTTCTTTGTATAGACAAAATAGTGTCAATTATAACTTATTATTGTACATAAGTAACACCAAAATCAATCAATTATTTACAGCTGTTCTACTATCAGTAAATTTAACGTTACATCATTAACGGACATACCCCGAACAACTTTCGATAAAAGAAATTCGTTTGTCCTGGGCATGTCACGACACATGTAAAGAATTCATCCAAAGCGCGACACTCTACCTCTTCTCACACAA
The DNA here is from genome assembly GCA_036873485.1 of Torymus texanus. Taxonomy (NCBI): domain Eukaryota; kingdom Metazoa; phylum Arthropoda; class Insecta; order Hymenoptera; family Torymidae; genus Torymus; species Torymus texanus. The sequence continues at coordinate 4,182,594 of JAYJLV010000001.1, read as the reverse complement.
CGAAAGAAATCCCAAACGAATAAAGAAAAACATTCTCTATTGAACAAGTAACAGCAGCGCAAACATCTCCAAAGAACTCATCCACACATACACAACGAAATATCAGTGCTCAGTAACAATGCCTCATTCTCTGACTTTTGCCACAGCTTGCGCACGCACGCGTATACACCGCGGAAAATATGTCAATCAAAAGGTTAGCGTGCGCCCATAGCTCTGACAGCATGGCCAACGCATCTGTTGCCAAAATCTCTGCCTCTCTCGGCGCGTTAACGAGATATCGTGTCTCTCAGTGCGCACGCGATGTCAAAGTCGATGATCCCTCGTTTCGTCGAGGAGAAAGAGAGAGAGAGAGAGAGAGAATGCTAATAGCGAAGTGCAGAGAGTCAAATGTCAGGGTATAGTGAGAGAGTGACGGTAGTATAGGGAGGGAGAAGAGGGGGGACAAAAGAGCTACGAAGATTTTATTAAATCGAATTGGCACGCATAAAGAGCACAGGATTGAGCGCGCGTGTCGTTGGTGTGTGTTACGGGGTGTGAGGTGCTTTTGGAAACGCGATATTGGAGTGTAGAAGCAGAGGTGGAGGGATCCTATATAGAGTAATTCGTTTGTTGTATATATATAAATAGCTTCGATTGTAGGTATACAAAAGGGTATAAAGCTGGCGAGTGGATTCGTACAAAATACTTATGATTATTATCAAATATTTTTAACATGTGTTGTAGAATACAAATTGATAATATCGATTCCCAAAAAAATCAATGGTTTTGTAATTTTCTTTCTAGAGTAGATCGTTTTACTCATGGCCTTATAATAAACTTACCAACCCGGAGACCATTGACTTTTTGTTATTAAAAATAAATAAATAAAGCTAAAATAAATATTGATTAGCTTGTATATTTAAAAGAATTTATAAATAATTAAGTTCAAAATAAAAGAGCCATCGGTATTTTTAAACTGAAATATTTTCTTATATTAATTCTTCTTCTCTTAACCCAAACCAATATCTACATGAACTCCTTGTACAAACACGGGCGGAAAAAAAGCGACGAGCGCATGACATCAGCAACTGAAGCACCTTAATGAACTGACGAAGACATTATTGTTGTAGCTCCGCTTGGATGAACGGATTCGACTGACTGGTCGTTCCCTTTATCGGATGGCACCACAACAGTCTCGTATATACTTTCATTCTCTCCTTCTCTCTCGCCTTCTTCGGTCAGACGCGATATCGAACGGTTCTCTCTCTCTCTCTCTCTCTCTCTCTCTCAGCATCTGTACATCGCGAAGAGAGAAGTACATAAACGCTCTTCGCAGAAGTGCTAACTACGAACGAACTAAGGTGTGTAGGAAGAACGAGTATAAGGCTGAGAGGAAGCTTAATTTAGTCCTGCGTTGTAGCTTCGTATACTCGGTTACTTTTGATTACTTAAACGAAGTTCGAGTAAAAGAGAAAGAAACAAAATGGGTGACTTCGATGGTGAAGATAAAGAGACCGCAAATAATTTATGAATTAATTTTGTATACCATATGTATATATATATATAAGAATGACAAAAAAAATAATAATAATAATAAAGAGTTTGAGTGTAAAGTAGGATCTTGTATTTATATTCATTGGTATACACATCAACGTCCCATAAATTTCCAATTCGTCCATTCGCCTCGACCATCGAAACAGAAAGCAAACAACAGGGACTGAATTGAAGACGAAAAGAGGCAGAAAGAAAGAGAGGCAGAAAGGGACCAACGGACTACGCGATCCTCTCGATTTGACTGCGCCGTCAACGCGGGTAACTTTAATTAACTCTGCTTCGTGTACCTACACATACACACACACACATACGTGCTCCTATTTACTCGTACCCGTCGTCTCTCGCTCGAGCGATTGCCACTTGTGCTGGTGGTCTTTCTCTTTCTATATATGTATATATATATACTTTGGCTGAGGTCCTTTTTATTTCCGCGTTCTGTGTGACTTACGAGTGTACGCGAGAGAAATCTTTTCGTAATTACGAGATGATTATCGAGCGACGGGGGGAATGTCGAGTATGTTTATTTAATCGGACTGAATGAATGCAAATCCTTTGATCTCAACGTTCATCGTATGTCTGCGGATGTGGATTTGGAGACGTCAAGCGTGGGGAATTTTTTCTGTAATGAGGTGAGGGATTAGTTTTTGTGGTAAGTCGCTGCAGTTATATATTATGAAAAAAATCTTATTTGGGATTCTTTCGACAGGGATTATTTTGAACGGAATATATTTATAGTATAACATTTTTTACGTTGTTTTTTAAGACTCAAGATTTATTTTCGTACGTACAGTTATATTTAATTTTTAATTTTTCGAGTCGAAATACATACCTGGATTTAAAAAATGAAAAATCTTTTGGAAAACTTTACAGATCATTTCGTTTTTGTTTCTACATCGCTATAGCATATTAAATTCTTCAATAACTTTTAAAAAATACATCACATACTTTCGGGACCACGTTTAAAATCGTTAAAAAAACTGCAATTACAATTAGAACCTACTATGCATACATTTTCGTATAAAAAACAATAAAACTTCTTCCCACCAAGTTCCTCATCCTACTGATTACAACCAATCACCAAAGCCCGAACCACTCTAATGAACGCGGCAATAACAATCTCACCGGATCACCGCCACTTCTCCGAGCAATTTCGCGCATGGCTCAACCTCCCCGCGGAAAGAAAAGCCAACTCCGCAGACACACAGAGTCGCTTTGCTATACATATATATATATATAGAAAGAAAACCGAAGAACCGCCTTCCTCTTTTTTCATCCTCCTAGGCGCTGCTCCCTTTGCACGCAGCCATTTGCAACCCTCGAGAATACACTACGCGAGCGCGTCGCGTACGATTGGAAGGCAAGGGAAAAGAGAAAGAGAGGACGACGAAATCTGCAAGCCAAAACGAATCAGAGTAATCCAGCGCCTTTCGAAGACCCCCTGCGGCTGCTGACTGGGACGAGTGGTCGATGAGCATTTCGTAAATGGATCTCTTTCTCTCTCTTCTTTCCATGTCGTTTTCTCGTCTTGAGGGCTCGCGTTTTTTCTCCAAACGCTGCGTCTGTCTCGCTGTCGGTTTTTACTTTGCATTCTGCAGGGTTGCTGCAGGAAGCTTCGTTTTTCTTTGGTTTCGTTCGGGTGTTTTTAGAGAAGAGATATACTGTGGTAGTGAGCGCAGGGTATACTGTGTGCAATTTCGATATTGGGTTGCGATTTTTTTTTTCGGGAAAGGTTTCGTCAAAGTGGAAACCGGAATGAAATTTGTCCTTTCTGTGGCAATAGTGTAGATGAAGGGATGCCTGAAATTTATTTCAATGTATCGATATGTAAAGTATTAAAAATAATTTAGTTGATTTAATAGTATTGTTTACGATATATACGCAGTTGTTACATGATATAACCAACGTAGAGATAAAAAGTTATAATGAAAATTCAATTTTTTTTGTATTTTATTTAACTCGAATAATATCGGAGAATATGATCCACTACTATTTTGTACGTACAGTTTTTTCTAATAGAATATAATAATTCTATTCTATTTTCTGATGAAATATTGTGACAGAAAGCTTTTGTTAGATATTCTAAACTGAAAAGTGCCATTCACATTGGTAATAAATCAATCGACTTTTATTAAAAAAACATATACATATTCTTGATTAAACAACATTTTCAGAAATAAAGTTATAATACGTAATAGATCGGTAAAACAATATTTCGTCATTAACAAACTTATTTGTTTTCTCAAAAGTAGTGAGTCTATGAATTGTTGAAAAAAAAAATGTATGCGATACACAAGTCAAGATACGATTAGATTAAAAACAAGCATAAACTATGAAAGGTTGAATTAAGAATTTGTTTTGAATATATTTTTCAACCTTTTATATTTTATCCTTGTTTTTAAATCTAATTGAACCTTGGTTCGTGAAAGCACGCACTTTTGCCAACGAACTTTTTGTTGCTGTTTTAATAACATAAGATACTTACGAATTAAACTTCTTGTACAACTAATTTAAACATATTTGCTCGCGTTCTTTAATAAACAAATTCAAACTCAATTAGAAACAGGTAATAATCCGTTACTCCCACGTTTTGCTTCCTCATAACGCTATACAGAACCAGCTCAAGCCTTCACCTCGTCCAGCATACTAACAGAATCATGGCAACCCTCATCCCTTCTCTCTCTCTCTCTCTCGCCCTGTAAACACACGCAAAACTGCGAACCCCGCGAAAATTCTCTTAATCCCGACCTCAGGCCTCTCCTCTCTCACTTGGCTTTTTCCACACCCCCGATCTCGCACCCGAAAAGTGTTTGCTCTGGCCGAGACGAGCGACCACCACAAGTATAGTAGCAACACCGTTGGAGGAAAGTCAGGCACAAACTTTCCTTGCGCGTTCGCTCGCGGTAATTACGAGCCACACCCCGTGAGCGCACGAGCGCGTGCAAAAAAAAAGGGAGAAAAAAAAAGAGAAGAGAAGAGAAGGGACTTAAGAAGCCCCTTTCTACCCTAGCGCTTCATTAAGACTTTTATCGGGAAAACACAGGACGGTGGTGGTCTGTGTACCCAATTCACTTAACGCCGCACGCGCGTAGAGCCAATCTAAAAATGCTCATCAGCAATTTAAAGCGACGAGTGTCGACCAACGACGACGACGACGACGACGACGACGTTGAGGACGACTGCCTCGAGGGATTAAGGGGGTAGAGAAGGGGGATGTATAGGACGATCGGTTTAGATGGAAGAGTATACAGGGATTCGGGAAAAGAAGAGGCGTACCGCTGCGACCAGTGGATAAACGTATAAGGGTGGAAAAAAGGGGGATAGAGAGGGTGAGTGCAAGGCAATGAGACGGATTTTAAGAGCCTCGCGGTTCTGACTAAGACGTCTCGGAGGTTTTTTCGAGGTAGACCCTTAGATTACTTTGGGGAAAATAAAATCTGTGGGTTATCGTAGGAAATTTGGAGAGTGATGTCGATGCGTGTAGATAAGTGGAAAAAGGACGATTAAATTAAGAATATTTCAATATAGAAATAGCGCGAAAATGGTTTAACGTAAAATATTCTGCTGATAGCTCCAACAATTTTAAAGTAAAAATTTGTTGTTATGAGTATATTAAAAATTTTATTAGGCTAAACATGCTAGTATTCTCAATTTTGCAAAACAATGATCAATTGAGTAGTTAGATGTCATAAAATCCATTAAAACTGCATTTATAGAAATTCTAGTTACAACTAGTCAATGTATGCAAGATATAGACATTCTGATATTACATAATATTTATAATATATACACTTGTTTTATTTTATTTTATTTCAAGACTTAAATTGATGCCCACTCCCTGGTAGAAATAAAAAGAAACTAAATAATACTTGACGAATTTTTAACTATTAAATAACTATTTTTCCATAATTCCCAGCTTTCCAGCTATATATGATTAGAAAATTGAATATAGTTTATTTCGAATTCTGCTCAAACTGTTTCACATACAAACAAATAACAAGGACTTCACTCTCTAAAACTAATAAATGCACATTTTAAAACAAATTAAGACATGTCACCATCCTGCTGACACTATAAAGACCTCGCTAGAACATCTCCCCTTCTATAAGAACCTTAAGAAAAATCGATACTATACAGAGCAAAGATAAGACTCCCAGCTGACACACCACAGCATCGTTATCGCGCCTGTAACGGCTACACGTTATAGTCGACACACACGTGTGTATATATATATATATATATATATATAGTATAGGCACACCCCGTAAATCATGGTGTTTGCATAAAATATTAATAAGTGACACGAGTCAATCTGGGATTAGAGAGCGACGTTATATGCGCCTGCGCCCGCAAAAACTCTCCACACACACACACACACACACACACACACACACACATATATATCCGCGCGTACGCGTGCACAGGCCACTTTATCTATCTCTATTTTATGCTTTGTTTGCTCCGTCGGCTTTTCCCACGTGCAGGGGTTGGCGAGAGAACGCAGGCGAGTCATCGATCTCTCTTGCAGCAGCAGCAACGCGTCGCACTTCGGTAAACAGTAATAATGCGAATTGACACGTGACGAGGCTGTCGCAACACGCGACCATGTGTGTATACGTGTGCGTATATATAAGAGAGAGAGAGAGAGAGAGATAGATCCTCAAACTGAGCAAGCGGTGGTGGTGGTGGTGGTGTGTGGGGAAACGGTTTTGGTACAGAGGGTGGAGCGTATATGCGTGTGTATTGCAGGCGGGAGAAAAGTGAGCTACTTCTCATTCAGTGTCTGTGGAGTGATCATCGTTTAGTTTAGGAGTCACCGGTTAATATCATTCGGAGGCTGTTTTAGTATTTTATTAGAGAGTTTATTTAGAACAGTTTCTAATTTAAATAAGTAAGGAGCGTTACAAAAAATAATTAAATATCATGTATAAGAAAATCATTGACTGTATCATAAGTACATTAACACCTAAATATATGGAGGAGAATAGAAAAAGATGCAATAATTATCAATTTCAATCCAAACCTACTTTTATTTACAAACCTATAACTATTTAAATTTAATTCATTTATATTTATTATCAAAAAATCAGTCCTCCAATAAAATATCCAATAAAACAGTAAATTCAATAATCCCCAATTAAAACAAGCATATTCTACTACACATTTAAACTATTACATTAACGAACACTGAAAATCCCTTTACTGGTCAACAAAAATCGCTTGTCCGATTAAAAAAGCCGGAACGAATTTATTTAATTACAGTATAAATAATTCTCCCGTGAACAACGAAATCTCACCCCCGATCATCCCGAAACGCGTACTGTAAAATTTTCCAACTCTCGCATACCCACACACACATACGCAAATAAAAAAAAGGGATCTCTCTCAATTATAAAACGAACACGCGGCGAACAATTAGCAGAGCATATATGATGGTGAAAAGCTCGTATATATACGTAGTTACCTCGTTGAAAAGCTGCGAGTATGCGGGAAAGGGTAAAAAGCGCAAAGCGGACAGCTCGAATCGCCAGTAAATTAGTAGCATTGTTAATGCAGTAATCGAGTGTTTCATCGTCCGATGATTCCATGCGCACGTATACGTGAGAGAGGATGACGTCGTGTCTGTATTACCGTTTCGCACACACACACATGTGAATCTATGTATGTGCTTATATATATATGTATGTATGTGTATAAGCTCGTGTGTATTCAGCGTGTGATACATCGTGTTGGCATTGTACGCGAGAGCCGCGCGCAAGCGTGCGCTACCCGCGAAACTTTCGACCTGTCAGAGGGGGATAGCTATACGTGTAGCTTGGTGTGCATGTCAGTATATATATATATATATATATGTATGTATGTATGTATATACGTGTGAGCGTTCGATTCGAATCATTTGTTTGTTGATGCGCTTTGCGTGCCTATGCGCGAGCTTCGCTTTTAACTCCAGTTTACACGCGCTGTGCTTTCGGTAATTTTGCTTTTTATCCGCTCGTTTTGCCGTACAGAGGGAAAGAGAGAGAGACAGAGGATTGAAGGCTGGTAAATTGGAGGGAACGGCCGGAAAAATACGCTGATTTATTCGCGCGATAGTCGGTCTGATGAGCGTATCATTCGAAAATGGTAATGTTTGCTGCTCTCCGGAACGAGGATTTTTTTTTTGTTTTATTTTTCTCGTATGCAGAGGTATTTTGTTTATTAACAGGGAATCATGATCTCGCTAAAGCATTCGCATTTTTATTTTTCAATCGTAAGCTCGGGCTGTTTTTGTAATATAAATGAAATGCGAAAAATCAGCTGTATTTAAATTTATTTCAAGTATACAGATTTATCCATCATAAATAGTTAATAAATTTATAAGACGTAAATTACAATGTTTTTAATGAAATTTTTTATATGCATGTTATTTTTTCCTTAAAATAATTTGATTATAATAGTATTTCCATAAACTATTATAAGGTGAAATTTATTTTATTACTATCCATAAATATTCGAGAATATCACTAAATAATTATCAGAAGATAGTTGAGCAAAATTTCGAAGAAAAAACTAGATAATAAACACTTAAACACAGATTGAACACCATGATCAAGTACGCCATCTATGAAAAAAGCAGAGTCATCAGAAAATTGTGAACCTTTATAATACATAAAACTGTCGATTGAATTCATGTCTCTTTTATATACAAAATAAATTCTATCAAATTATCTATAGCAAATATAACACATACATTGTTTTACTCTCAATCAAATTAGAATTTTTTGCATACAATCATCAATATCACACCAAAACATACAAAAATAAATCAACAATTCGAAATGCACCAATAAAAAAAATTCCACAGCATTCGATCCAAAATCATTTCCCACCCCATACCACTTGAAAAAAAACACTGCAAAACGCGCATCACCGACCAGCCACGCAATTCTCCACCCACCTCCCCACCCAACACCGGTAACAGCCCAATTCGAAAATCGATGCCGACCAAACCCGCTCGCGTTCACGCGGTACTTCGTTATATACATACATACACATACGCGTACACGCACACCAAGTAAAACCATGCCGCACCGGTGCTGCTGCTGCTGCTGCTGCTGCTAGGCGTGTATACGCTTTCGACGCGGCTGCCAACACCCGTTTCCACCGCTGTAAAACGGTTAAACGACCGCACGGCCGTATACATCATTCCTCTCTCGCTTTCGGCCCGGGACTTCGTTCGCTCGCTCTGCCCGCGACATATAATCGACCGCTGAAATCGCTTCTCCTCTCTCTCTCTCTCTCTCTTCCCCACCCCTAATTTCGATGACCGTCGTTATTGTTGGGTGGCTATGCGTTGTGCGGCTACGCGCGTGGCGTGATTGATAATGACGCCATTGTTCGAATTGCTCGCGAAACTGAGTGTGTGTGAGAGAGAGAGAGAGAAAGCGATTAACGAAAATCTTTATCGGCTTTTTATTGGCTCGTCATGCGTATATAGAGGAACGATGCGTATATATTTGTGTGTGAGAGGGTGAGAGGGAAAGGGAGTATCGTAAAGTTTTGGCGAGTGGTTTGCGATGTTTGCCGTGGCTGTTTTGTCGGGTGAATTAGTTTATTTAGCAGTAAATTAGTGGATGGTTGCATTGGGGCTTTCTAATTAGTGATTTGAGAGTTGTGTTGGTCTAAATTCATTGTATTCTGGTACTGATTGATTTTTCATCAGATTATTTTTTACGATGATAAATATATTAGAGCATATACTTGTCGGTAACGGATAAATATCATAAGTCTTTTCTTAACCTTATAAGAAAATGTACTATAACTGTTTAAAGGAACTGGAAAAATGAAATATTTCAGAAATTATAAACAATATTTATTTATTTATTTATTGAAACAAGTAATACCATTACCACTTTTGAAGCCTATAACCATAGGTCAAGGTAGTAACTCCTATAGAGTATATATAATGGTAGATTATCCCCTTAATCGTAAAAGTAATAAATTTGCGATATTTTTTGCTTGCAATAATGCTTACATATGCCAACAATAATTATTAACTTATATCCATCATTAAATTACTTCAAACAATTCAATGTTCAACTAAATTCATTCAGAAGCCAAAATTCAAAGAAACCAAATCATTTTCCATACCATTACAGAACCAATCCTTTTTACAGAATGAAAAAAAAAAAAAAAAAATAATCCAACCGCGAAAAATTGCTGCTGCACCGTCGACAGAAATTCCCGCCCTCGCCCACCCACTTTCGCATCGTCGTCGTAGTTCCGCTGCACTGAGACGATGCCGACAGTCGCGCGTAAGATATAGCTTCTCCCGGAATCGTAAACGCGCGGTCCTATATAGGTAAGAAGACTTTCTCTCTCTCTCTCTCTCTCTCTCTCTCTCTCTCTCTCTCTCTCACTCTCTGGTAGTACGTAGAAAGAGCAAGAGAGAGATGGAGCACAGTAGCTCATACTCTCCTCCCTTCGAAGGCAATGAATACGAATAGGTTTCGAGATACGATCGCACGGCGCGAGGCCCCGGGAATCCCCCTGGCGGCGTCGCATAGTGCGAGAGCGCGAGGCTAAATTAAATGATTTGCATAAGTAGGTGGGTGTCGACAATGGCAAACATTGACAAACTCGAATGTTCCCTCTGTCTCTCGTGAGCTTCGTTCTATCTCTATCCCCCCCCTACTCTATACTCTCAACCTCCCCTAAAGGCCTTTTATCTCGCGCCCAGTGTCTCGCTCTGTCGGCTTATTCGTCGTTATTCACGAAGTTTTGGTTTTAGCATCGTATTGTTTGTGATTTATTTGTTGTAGTATGGCGCGCACGTGTATGGCTATATATATAGTATGGGGAATCTATAGTTAAAAGCGTTCGCGCGTATTGTTGGCAATATAACGAGGTGCACGGAGAAGGACATGGAAAATTTAGTAACTAAAAAAATATATACTTTTACGGATGCGTTAAATGGTATATGTATTCGCACAGGATTTTTATATTTTTATAAAAGAAATTTATGACAGATATATATAACTCAGAATCATAGGTTCCATTGTCTTTATATTTTGGCGATTCTATTGATAAACGTTAAAAGACAATATTCCAGAAATATAAACTTTTCGAACTTTTTAATAAATTTCTATGATATTTCGTATCTTATATGTACTACATCAGTATAAGAATTTTTACTGATATTATTGTAAAGTGATATCCTCCCCGCTTGCCTCTAAATATCTTAGTATTATGCAGTATTTAGTATTTATTCAGTCAGAAAATTACATACATATATAATACTTATCCATTTTTTAAACTTATTTTTAATAATGGTTTTTGCATTATTTAGTAATTTGTATTCAGCTGTCAGACTATTGAAAATTTTAATTGCATTTATATAACAGCTTTTCTTATTAACTGTCTTATATATTTTCGGCATAGCTATGCTTTTGTTTTTTGTAATACTACTTGACTTGAGGTAGATTTTCTTAAGTGTGTCATGATTATAATTCAAAGATTCATATGCAAAATTGTTTTGAATAAATTAATTTTTATATTATCTTATATAACAAATATTAAAATCCCAATTTATTACACCCCAATCTATCATCCACATTAAAAAAAACTGCCTCTCAACAAAACCATCCCCAATCATTCCCAACCAC
>JAYJLV010000001.1:4144297-4157704 GCA_036873485.1 Torymus texanus | reverse complement strand
ACACACACACACACACACACACACACACACACACACACACACACACACACACACACACACACACACGCGGAAACAACGTATATACCTTCGTTCTGCATCTTTAACACGGGCAATTCGCACGCTTCCACGGTACATAAAATATTTCTCGTCTATTTTTCTTCCTCTCTTTTCTCTTTCCGTCGACGCGATGCATACAGCCATTTAGCTGATTTAGCTGTGCCCTGTACCTCGCGTCATGACACGCGAATTGAATTTGTCAAAGATCTCTCTTTCCTCGTCTTTTCTCACTTCGTTTCTCCTGGTTCTTCTTGTATATATATGTATGTATATATATACTTATATAGGTATAAGGCGAATAAGGCAGCTGTCGAGGAAAAGAGGGCGAGACAAAGAGCCCAATCGCCTAAAAGTCCCGTATAATTTTGGCGTGTCGACGTGCTGCTTGTACGTCTGAGAGAAGCGTAAGAAGGCTATATATATATATATATATACGTGCGCGACGAGAACGTTGCTTGTGTTGTTACTCTTCGTAATTCCTTTATCTTCTTACTTGCTCCAACACCCGTCAATCAGAATTTGTATTGAGAAGTTTCTTTTTTCAAGACCGGAAATTATTTGTGGGGTAGAAATGGTTTTCATTCTATAAGAAATATTAATGATATTTTTAAATAAATGGATTGAATAAAATATTTTATCGAGTAAATAGATAAAAGTGTATACTTTATAAAAGTTCTTTATATAATTAAAAAAATATTAATCTTTTTTTATCACAACGGAAGCATACATATCATTACGTGTTTTCTCGTAAGTAAATCTTCGTTATATTTATATCATTATATTTGTAATACAATAATTTATAAAAATTTAAACAAGCAAAAAACTTCTGCATTTACAACATTAAAAAAACATTGAAATAAGTTTATCATGAATATATCGTTACCCTTCCAATGATCAAACTAAAAATTCAAATTTACGATTTCTAAACAACTCCCTTCCTTTGTTTAATATCACTTAACCACTTCGTCGACTCAATCTAATTGAAAACGACACAAGTCGTCGTCATCGTCATCGCCATCTCGAATACAAAACCCCACTCACTCACGTTTTGCGTATGATACGCACAAAGGGGGTATATATACTCGCTACGTACCGTGTACGCATATATATATATAATCGGATGAACGAGCGTATAATCGAATGAACTCTCGATCGCCCTTATATATACACGCTGCTCTCCCTTTCGAATAAGCATCGCCTGCGAGCGCACATGCGATGTGTTTGCGCTCTCGCGAAAAACGAGTTCTAAACGATGGGTAATTTGAGATTGAACGGGGGTGTGTTACGTGTATATACGAGTGATTACTCGTATGTGTGTATATGTGTATGTTGGATAGAGTACGGAAAGAGGTTTGATGTAGTGCTGAAGGATATGTATATACGATTTGTCAAGAGTAATAGAAATTTTAAGAGCTGTGCGGACTGATTTGATTGGATGAACATACGAGGATCTCGTGTAGTCGAGATGAATATGAGGCTTGTTTGTATGAATGGTATTACCTGATCTCTATTCATTTGTAATAATTTTATAGAGTAAGATGCCTTGTTTTCTTTCTATACAATATTTCTATTCCTATTAGTATACATATATAATAAATGAACGACGAATGAATGGACGTATGGCATATTTACTTTTCCATTTCTTATTCTTTTTTTATTTGATAGAATTATCTTCTAAGATAACGAAGAAATTCAATATTCTCTTACTGGCTAAATAAATGTCCCCAAAAACATTTGGAAAACTACCCATTACCAAGCTATAAACCTACATACGAAGTTATCATCCTAATGTACATGAACTCCAGTAACAACGACCCTCACGTATATATACACACATTGGTAAGGGCACGAATTTGGTCGCTCAATGTACATCGCGTAAGTAACTCGTCGTCGTTGTCCCCCTTGCTTCCGGCTGTCCTACTGTATACTCTCACGGCTCTTCGCGCATACTCCGAGACGGATAGAGAGGCCTGACTCGACTGTAAACCGCGCGCTTATTTGTCTCTCTCAGACGGGTGTAAGTATACGTAAGACTATTTGTCGTCTACTCGGATCGTTGCTGTTGTATTGTTATTGTTATGATTTTGAGACTATGAGTAAGAATGATGGTTAGAAATTCGAATGGAATAATTTGATTTTGGTTTTGGAATAGTTTCTGGTTGAGTATATAATATATGTGAAGCTAAAAAAGGTTACTAAATCTAATTTATGACTGTATGAAAATTTTTAGATGAAAAGTTTTTGAAAATATAGTTATTGAATTACTTATATGGACGAAGAGTAAATGTATAATATTAATAAGATTTTTACCAATCAGATACTTAATGCATTAAAATAAAGTTAACGATATAATAACATTAAATGTAATCAAAATCAAATTGTACGAATTTATGCATTTAATAATACTAGGGAAACGGTTAATTTAAACTATTACTAACATTTTAATAAAGGCAATAAATTATTTTTACAAATTGAACTTATTTAAATCATTATTCTCTATATATAAGTAAAGAAAGTTAGACATTTATTGTTTGTATAAATATAGATAAATAACAGCGAACAAGCATATTAACATTGTTTTACAGGTAAAAACAAATAATATCGTTCGAAGGTACTACACATCTACTTCACACCACCCCGTATAAATTACCAAGATAAGTATATAACGCCCGCGGTGCAGCCGCAGCCACAGACAGCAAAACTTAAAAAAAAAAAACAAAAAAAAAAAAAAACAATACGGATCGCCAGTTTATTCAACAACATAACAACCTTCAATTACGCTCACGCGAAAAACCACGCGTGTCTGTATACATATATACACATATACTCACACACATATATATATATACATATATAGAGGCTAATCGAAAACCCGTTTCCTGCATCGTGCGCGACGTTTCGAGACCCCCAGAAATGTCCGAGGATTAAGCCATCGCTCATGCATCGTAATTCGTACTTTCAGCTCATGGTTAATCGCTTCAGCCGCTTCGACCCTTTCGTGACGCGCGAGGCTCACGTGAAGTAATTAAAAGCGCATCGCGCTTCGCGAAATCGTCAGTCTTCGAGGGAATGATGGAGGAGAGAGGCGTAGCTGAAAATTGGGAAATCATAGAGCGGTGGTATGTGCAATGTGGCCATACACGTGCGTTGTTAAGATTTTCCTTTATTTTTTGCAGTTTGAGCATGGATCGAGTTGCGACGTCGCTTTTCCTTTTTCGAAACGTTGACAGGCGATTTTTTTAGATTTTAGTTTGTTAAAGCCGTCAGGGATATCCGCTATAGATATGCGGTTCTCTATTTTTATTTGATGGAAGAATTAATCGATATAGTTTGTCATTTAATTGTTAATGAAATAAATGACGAATGAAAATGGTTTGAAAAATGAATGTCTATATAGACACTAATGATGGGTAATGAAAAAAAAATGGTTAAAGTATAGGATTTTTGAGACAGTTTTATATTACAGTAACCGTGATACTATACAATTACGATAATCCTCATACTTATTAAAAATATAAAATAAAATAAACCGCGTTAAAACCACGGTTTAACATCATTCAGCTATACCAGCCCTGTATAATATACCAACACACACGTTCACGCATATATACGTACAAGTCAGCGCCGGGGGGGCAACGCATGCCTAACCGCAGAGCAAGAAAACAAGAGTCGAGAAGCGCGAGCAAACGTCGAAAAGAAGACATAGAAGAATCAGCACGCACATACATACACAGCAGCAGCAACAGTCAAGGCGTGCATGTGGAATCGATTCATTCCCCGCGTGAATTCACAGAGTTTCACGCATATACATATATATACCGACTCGTGTTTGACAGACGTGCTGTATATATATATATATATATATACGAAACAAGCGGTCTTTTTCGGGGGCGAGGCATACGTTGCATGAAAAGTTTTCGCTCTCTTCTTTTCTTTCTATACGTCCGCGTGTGACGGGCCGCGTGGCTGCTCGACATGCTAATACCCACCTATAGATGTAACACGGAGCGAGCGCGAAAGGCGCGGATTGTATTATACACTCGCA
Source organism: Torymus texanus (assembly GCA_036873485.1). Taxonomy (NCBI): domain Eukaryota; kingdom Metazoa; phylum Arthropoda; class Insecta; order Hymenoptera; family Torymidae; genus Torymus; species Torymus texanus. The sequence goes on along the minus strand of JAYJLV010000001.1, from coordinate 4,153,602 downwards.
AGCCGTCATGGTTTAACTTGGACTGCGAGCCTTTAATTCATGCGTTAAGGTGATACCACAATGCGTTGAAGTGGGGAATGTTGTGTTGAGAACAATTGAATGATTCTTCGTTATGTTTAATTAAGATGAAAAATTAAAAGATTTAATTTTTAGAATAATTAATACTTGATATAATTTTGTTTTTATGGTAGTGTTAGTCATATTACAGGCTTTTTAAATTCTATTCGTCGGTCGTGACATTATTTTTGTTTCTACTGTATTGTTATTATTTGAATGTTTACCTATCGAGTACGTGTTTACTTGTATCCGAATATAGAATTTCTAGCTTCCTAGTTCTAGCTTGTAAATAAAGTGTTTAAGTAATATACTGCGGTACAAACGGTCGACAGTTTTCTTGAATATAAAATAATTATTAATATCTATAGCTCACGCATATAAAAAATATTTTAAAGTAAAAAAATGGATAATAACAGAGAAAAGTGTTCAATCATGGCCGAAAATTTAGAATACGATTGGTTAAGAGCCGATAGTAATCCGAAATGGACGATTTTTTACAATGATTTGAAAAGTGCTTATGGGGAAGGTACTTTAAAATGTAAAACATATGTGTCCGAAGATGGCGAACCTTATGGAGATATTTTGTATGAGGTGCAAAAATACCGACAATTAATAGCATGGGGCGCTTTGCATATGGACGCTTTTAGACCGTATCTCAACGATCCCGAAGGTTTTTGTCGACTCTCGCATTCTATGTTAATTTGCTTCAAGTACAATGCCACGGTTACAAAGGATGAGCCATCGACAGAATTCATACCTGAATTTTTACGCCAAAGAAATACCAAAAAAGTGTGGGATGTTATAAAACGGCATATTGAATCATTACACCGTGAGTATAAATATTATTCATAGTTTACAAATGGATATTTTATTTTCAGTATACGATATAGATGATAATAATAATATATATTAAATTTCACGGTTTAGGTTTGATTGGAACAAATAATGATATAAGAATAATTGAAAATATCACACATAAATATTTAGAAGAACATGTTCTTCCGTATCACATTCAAAATGCTACGGAGGATATTGTACGTAACATAAGAAGTGATCTGGAAATTTTATCTCGTCCTCTATGCGACGAAACGGTTTTACTATACATTCATAGAATATATGCGTACATGGGCGTAATAGCGAGAACACCGGAAAGTGCTCGACATTTGACTGAGGTCTTAACTGATCGCGAGACGTTACTACAAATATGGACTTGGCCTATGCTTGACGAATACATTAAATTATTGTTTGTATCAGTTTTATTGAACAAGCCACGCCCGATAATTACATATGAAAAATATAAATTGGATTTTATGAAAAGACGTAAATATGAAAATACACTTTTATCGTTATTTATATCTTTATCTTCGATATAATGTTAATTAAATTTTTTCTTGTAGATTTGTGTTTCAACTATAACCCTGATCTTCCAAACAAAAACCTTTGGAGATACAGAATCCATACAACGGTTAAAGAATTGGAATTAAAAGATATGATTTATCGCATTATTGTGAGTGATGAAGAGGATGAGCAGCTTATCAAACCCGGTATTAATCAAAGAAAGAGAATTGCAAGACAATTATTATAAAAATAAAAAAATAAAATAAGACAAAAGGGAAGTTACTGGATGTCAAGTGTCAATTTTAATGCTCTCGTTAAGGAGCGCGTTAAATGTTTGTACAAAAAATGTTTTCAAAGATCGCATACGGTAATGAATCTGAGTTAGTATTATTGAGACTGAATGAAGCTGATGAAGCTATGTATATGTTTATTATCGAATATTACAACCAAAGAATCCTCGATATCTTTTTAGAATATCGATTTTAGAAGTGTAAATTTTGACGTGTATACAATATATATATATAAGAATAATATAAGAATAACTAAAAGTATAACGAAGAAAAATATTAAGATTTGAGAAATGACTATAGGGTTATTATGAACATAATAATCGATAATATAAAGTGAATTAAATTATTAACAGTATAACGAAGTTTATAAAATCATTTACGAATTTTAGTAAGAAAATTTAGTATATTAATAAGTCTAATAGTATAATAAATGATTGTTTTTTCATATTTATTGATTTTCTCTAGGAAAATTAAAATAACATCGAGCCTATATTGATCAACAGTTAATTATGAAATAAATTTGTTACTTGATCAATAAAATACTTATATTTATTACAAATTTATCACATTTTTTAAATTTTATTTATCAACATCTACAATCCTCACTTACCAATTATCCCAAAAATTCAATGTTTCACAATTACCATCAAATACATCCATTCATCAACTAAAAATTCGTACAACCAAACTTAGATCCAACTACAAAAACCACTTTTAAAATCCTTTTACATTGTGACGTACCCTTAAGCCTCTCTCTCTCTGTCCCTATCATTCCCTGTTGGCGCCCCTGCAAGTCTGCAGAACTTGCTCAGACAAACGCAACGCTCGAGCCAGAAGGAGGCGTATAAAGAGAGAAGTTTGGAGCTCGAGACGTGTTAATCAAAATGTTGGACAAGCCACTTACACGAGCCTCGTGACGTTTCTATTTAGGCCTTTGCTGAGGAACGACGAGGAGGGCCGTGCAAGTCTCGTGCAGTTTGCAAAGCGGCAGTCGTGAGGCGCCAGACATGAAGAGAGAGAGAGAGAGAGTTTCTCAGGTGGAAGAGAAAGAGGAAGAATACACGCACAGGGATTAAGGTAATCGATGGTATATAAGGAGTTTGAATGAAGGGAAGAGATGTTGATTGAGAAACAGTTTTCGTGGTGGCTCGTGTAACGATGGTATAAGGTTTATATTGTAATTGATATAAATATGAGGGGAATTTGCTTGAATTACAATGAAAGCTAGGTTGTTGTGAAAGAATGAATACGTACTGTGAAAAATATATAAAATTCTGTTAATGAAATAATGTTTCAAAATAGGTATTGATTTTCTTTAAGTATATATGAGAAGTCAGAACGCTAACTATTGGCATATTTAAATATAAAATGGAATATTTGGTTTTAAGCTAACATACATGATGTGCATTTTGACAAAATATGCAATTTATGATTTTATCAATGATTTCTTTCTAGAATACTATTCAAAACAAGATTTATATAAGTTATAACGTATACCAAAATTGTTCTAAAAAAATTCCCTCCTACACATAGAAAACGTGCTGGAACCGTTGCCCAAAAAGAAACGCGCGACTAAAAAGCGTTGTACTACTTTTTGATTTAAAAAAAGAGAGAGACAGAGGAGAGAGTGACTAGCATCTCCCCCTCTACTCCTACGCAAGCGCGCATGCACATCCATAGCTCTGCGCTTTCGAAGCGCTTTTAATTAAAAAAGAGAAAAAGGATCGATATACGTGTTGCATAAAAAGTTTGTTTTCCTCCGAACACGCAATATTCTTTGAAGATACACGTTCCGTATGGAAATCCGCGCTTGAAAAAAAAGCTCGGCCTTTTCGAAAAAAAAATTGCCTCCTCTCTCTCTCTCTCTTGCACTCGCGCCTCCGCACACGGGAACCTTTCATCAATGCGAACTAGCTTTTTTCAATATTCCTTCGTTCGTTCACTCTCTCTCTCTCGCGCAGCCTACAGCGTTAATTAAAAAACGCAACACGAAGGGCGCCGAAAAAAACAAGCGGGACGAAAAAAAGCCGATAGAGAAAAGCGGAAAAGGCGAGCTCTCACTCACTCACTCTCTCTCTCTCTCTCAGCGAATATAAAAACACAGGCGCGAGACAAATGCACTATATATATACGATGTTGGAGAAAGAGAAGAGAGGGATGGTCACGTAGGCAAGCCGAAAAAAAAGGAGTCCCCCCTACGCGCGTGTGCATGCAGCAGTAGTATAGCGCCGTGGCGAACGAAAAGCATGTGCGCGGGTATATGTACGGCGCCAGGCGCTATGCAGCCCGGGCAACTTTGCTGCGCGCAGACAGTAGCAAAACATGCCCGGGCCCGGGGATTCGCAGCTCTCTCTCTCTCTCCCTCTCGCTCTCTGTTATTTGCTGAAGCGTGAGAGCAGCGCGAGCGCTCTGCAGAGTTGTTTTGGACGACGCGCTAGCTCGACGAGTGTTTGTCAAATGTTTGATCAAAATGTTTGTCATTTCCGCAAGCGAGAGAGAGAGAAAGAGAGAGAGAGAGTTGGGATGGGTGGGTGGCCGAAATTAAATGCATGCGCAGCCTTGCCAATACGGGCAAAGTAGTATACGGCGAGCGGTTCGTGTGTTTTCGTGCGCGAAGAAGGGAAAAACATGAAAGGGAGTGTATATATATATATATATATATATATATATATGTGTATATATACAGTAGAGTAGGGAAACGCGAAAGCTGGTTGACGAAAAATTATTAAATGCAATAGAGATGGGCGTGGTTGTATGGTTGAGTGTTATAGCAGTTGTTGAAATGAAATGTACTTGTTCGCTCAAGTCTTCTACTGAAATCTTAATGTATTACTTAGTTGTTTTGCTATTTGTTTTCACGAGTCAAGCATTAAAGTTCTCTATAATTGTGTCCTTAGCTTTGTTATTTATAGTTTTTTGATTATTTCGCACGATAATCTGAATAATTTTGAATAAAATGTTGTCTAGAATAAAAACATTGTTTATATCATAACCAATAAACAAAAAAAAAAAAATTTCGTCAACGATACTGAAACTATAAACATGATAATAAGTAAGGGTAGGATCAAGAAAATTAAATAAAACGAATCTTAAACATAATGAACCGATTTATTATGTCACATTCATCTAACCATTATACACTAAAAGTTTGCACCAACGAAATATCTTGAAAAAAAACGGTTATAACAACATTTATATTTTCCATAAACGTTTTAAGAAATATCCGAATAAAATAGTGGCTAAAAAAATTTTTTTCAAATCAGTCGGTATCCGATATTATTTTTTTTCCACAAGAAAAATATTTTCCAGCCTCGCTTCGTATGAAAGGATATTGTGAAAAAATACGCCAGGTTGAGCTTCGGCCGCGTGGTGCTAGCGACTTAGCGTCGAAGCTCACGCGCGCAAACTGACGCTCACGTTGAAAAAGCCGGAAAACGAACGAAATTCATATGTATGGATTCCGCCCGTCTGTTTGATTACGTTTCGGGTCATCTGAGTCGTCGCTCGTGGCTTTCAATTGAATTTCGAATTTACTCAGTCGCGAGCCGTTTTCCTCTCTCTTCTCTTTTGCTTTTTGAAACGCACCCGAGCGCCCAGTCAGCCGTTTCTCCGAAAAATTTCGCGAGCCGATGAACTGTTCTCTCTCTCTCTCTCTCTCTCTCTTTTTTTTTACCTTTGCGGGGGAGGAGAAAGAGGGATTGGAGGAAAAAATTCGATATGCGGCGGATTGTAGCAAACTCGCAGGATTTTTTTATTATTTTCAAAGTGGCTGCGATTCGATGCTGTCAGAATTGTGCGTTGTATATATAATGAACGACGTACATGTCTTTAAAAATAACGTGGGTGATGGAAAAATCTTTTTTTTTATGACGGAGGATTCGGTCGTTGGGTTATTCTAAAGAATTTTAGATCGAGCGTTAGAAATCAAAATTCGAGTATTGTACGAGGCGACGAATAGTGAGATAAAATATTGACATTTCTTTACTAAACAATGATTCGACTTTATTTTAAAATAATAATTACGCGAATTGGAGTGAATTGAAAGATTTTTAAGAATTCAGTAACTGAAATGTATGGCATAGAAATAATCTCATTTCATATCAGATAAAAAGTAATCAACGGAATATTTTGAAAAAAGTGCTCGTCAATATGATTTGAAACATAAATTAGAGCTTTTAGTCAACAATATTTTTCACGTCACATTGAAATATCTTCATTTTACAAAATTTTTCATAATAACCCCCGAAATAAAATATACTTATTATACGATTTCGTATTTCAAACATCAACGTCAACATTTATATACCGGATCCATTAAAAATAAAAAGCCAGTGCAATACACACTGCATATCATAAAAAATTCACGCGCATTTCAAAAGTATTTTAAGTCCCGCAATACTTTTCAATACCCTTCACCGACGTCCACACCATATAATCATTACCGAAATCACTCGCCCTTCCCAATCATCATCCTCTCTCTCCCTCCAATCACCAATTATCCTTGAAAGCATCCATCCGTCCAACCATCTACACCCCAACGCTTCAAGCAAAAATGTCTCGTCTACCTTCGACATCACTAAAAAAAACATCAAAATCAACTCATTTTGCGTGAATTATCAAGAACGCCAGTGAGTATAAAAATCGTCAACGACGAAAACAAAAAAAAAAACATTAAAATTCCCTATAGACGTGAAAGGCAGCAGCAGCAGCAACACATATATCGCCTTGTCCATTGTGAAAGACTCGCTTGCCGTCATCACGCAGAGTCCGACAGTCCATACAATAGGGTTCCCGATTATCCGCTATACATACGCATATATAGCCTTCCATGCATCCAGGCAGATTGACTTTTTCTAAACCAACGCGTGTGCGCGTACGCAAGCGAGTCTGAATGATCCGTAACGTCAAGCGTTCTGTCGCTCTCAATTATCCAGTCCATTCGAGCACGTCGAAGAGTAGTAGGGCCCCTGTTATTTGCAATTATCGCATGGATTTGCGTATATATGCGTTATCGGTAGTGTGGCTCGCTTTTTCGTGTTGCATTTTTTTTTTCTTTCTTTTATAGGTGCGTGGAATGACGCAGGATGGAGTGGACTACGATGTGAGGTTAATTTTTAATGTAAATAACACACATGACTGGATGTGGATGGATGCAATTGATGCAGACGTTTGTTAACTACGGTATTTGTATGTGTAACTGTACTTTAGGATAGAGTAAATATTCGAATTAAATTTTACATAGTTAACGTTGAATATTAAAAAATAGCGTTTTGTGGTGGACGAATAATTAGCTAAATTTTTTTAAAAGATTTGCTTTAAAAATTTATAATGTGATCAACAATTCTGTCAAATTGGTCTTTAAAAAACGAAAATTTGTACGTACATAATTGATCTTATATATAAATTTTATATCTTCAAGTGAACAAAAATAAAGATTGATTTTTTAATGATATATACTTGTCTCTGTAAAGTGAGATTCCAACTTTGGTTTAACGATGTCGAGGATAATAAAATTCCGATAATAATTTAAATTTTGTTTATTAGATCATCAAGTTGTCAAACTATTTTATACATCAGAGTTCTCCACTTTCGAATATTCAGTAAAATTTTAGCTCTATGTTTTATTAAACTTCGAATAACACAGTGTCACTTGGAAAATTCATTTTCAATATTCTCCGCAATAACGTTTCAATAAGTACCACTTCTCCAATTCCACAAAAATTTTAAATTCTGCTAATATACACTAAATTTATATTGACGTAATTATATGCCAAATCAGTTGAAAAAGTTAATTTACCGCAGTACAATAATACACTTAAAATTATAGAATGAAAATATAGCTTTAAAATTATTCTACCAAATCATTCCGCTAATCCACCCGTTCATATACAAAATTCCAACGATTACAAATCATTCCATCAAATCGATCGTCAATACTTAACGTAAACCTTCCTTCGCAAATATACCAACCTCATGCACTCGTTCGAGATTCCACGACTAAAAACTTCCTTCACAAAAGCACTGCTACTTCCACACACATCCAACCTCGACTTCCTTCATCCTTTCTTTCTCTCTCTCTCTATATATATATGTTTGACTTACCTCGCGTACCTTTTCACCATCTTGTCAACAATAATTCTCCCCCAGGCAAATCAAAACCTCGATCAGAAAATCCCGTCAACGTCGATGCATCCCTAACAAATCGATTGTTATACTCTCGCACGATGGCAACGCTTTGCGACAAACCAATTACCCGTGCCATAGCATTGCATGAATATATATATATATATATATATATATGTATATGCTCTCATTCAGCCGTCGGACGCATTATGCTCATGTCTCTCAGGCATCAGAGCAGTTCGTTCTTTATTATATATACACACGTACGCTGCATTCCCGTGTACTCTGGGATGAAGAAGATGTCTTGCGAGAATCACAGGTGATTAATATTTGTTTATTGTAGATGGAAGCACTATAGCTGGACTGACATATGATTGATCCCACGCGCATACGCGATGTGTTTACTCTTCGTTGCAGTGGTATTTTAAGGCTAATTCCGGATCGAGAGGATTTATTTTTTTTTATAAGACGGTACCTATACGCGAGGTGCAGCCTTTGTGTAATGAGGTGAAGTCAGTAGGTGTAGGTAAATATGAACGACTCAGGCAGCACTCGAGTTAGCCGATGGGAATATAACAGGTTGGATTATTCGTTTATTATTACCGAGAAGTTATGTACTTTTCAGGTGGCTGTGGGAATGTCGAAAGTATGTGATAGGTTACAGATGTACGAGAAACTAGTACGAAAAAAACGTGTGATTTTATTTATTCAAGGCTGGTATACATGGTTTTTTTAAAAAAAAAAAAGGACACAATGTCACGTGTCCGTCCTTTAAAATCCAGATATTGTAAATATTTGAAACCGTCACGTAGTGGATGGTAAATTACATCCTCGATATACGCTATTTAGAATTAAAAATGTATACACAATCTGATATTAAAAGTGGATATATTTCCGTTCTACATTATATACACACCGGGTGTCCTATGCACACAGGATATAGAATTTTTTTTTTTACATGCATTACTGTTTCATGCATATCAGGTGTTTATTAGAGCACTTCTTTAGTTAGAACAAGCGCAGCGACTTATACCGGAAATATCGGAACGACAGTATATAACAGTATGAATAAATAATGCAATCGTAAGTTTCTCCAATTGTCAAACGGAGTTGTGGTACATAGTTTATTTCCAACGACGATTTATTTAGCCATATCTGTATTATATTCTTAATAATAGTTTATGTATATAGCAGCGATATCGGTTAAACTGACTTATTCAGCTTCTACAAACTCGGAAACAATTGACTTTCTGCTTCCGCTGCATTTCTTGCATTGTATTTAACATTTATATACCAGTTGATATATAATAACTGTATTTTCTCAAGTTTTTAATACTTTACCCATATACTACTACTAAAGCATTTATAATTATTTATACGTTTATTCCTTCGGTCCATTCACACAACATCTTATTTTATACCTACTCTCTAAAGTTGAATTAGTGAAAAAACCACTAAAGATTAGTTAAAATTGCTCCACCGAAACATTAGTGAATA
>JAYJLV010000001.1:4125650-4144197 GCA_036873485.1 Torymus texanus | reverse complement strand
TGTGTGTGTGTGTGTGTGTGTGTGTGTGTGTGTGTGTGTGTGTGTGTATATATATATATATATATATATATATGTATCTAAGTAGAGCGCGCGGTCTATTTCTTTGTGCAAGCGCACCTCACACATATATATATATATGTGGATATGTCGAGTAGGGATTCGCTCGAGTGGAGAGTGACACGCGTGAGATGAGGCGAAAAATCGGCCGACTAATGCGAGAAGAATGTGAGAGAGAGAGAGAACGACATCTTTCAATGTGGTATGCCTATGTCTGTCTTTCTTTTCTTTTTTTTGGGAGGTGTATATAATGCGATTTGGATGTGGCTGACCGGATGCGACAAATGAGCAGCGCTTTGCATGCAAAATAGATTTAGTTTTTTTAGTGTGCGGTGTATAGTCGGCTTTGTTTTCAGGAAGTGCGGATTGTCGTTTAATTTGAGAATTTGAAAAAAGTATTTGGAGAAGGTCTGGTTTTGGACTGGCCGATATATAAATTGATAGCTGATCTGAATGTATACAAAAAAATTTTATAAATAGGGGTTATTAAGGTGATTGATTGAATTAGCTTGTGATATATCGACAGTGAATTATGAATAGAACGGGCACATTTATATATAAATCGTTCTTTTTATAATAATTATAATTAGCGTATAATATTATATAATAAATACTTATTATTTCGCTTGAAATGTTATGATTTGGCGTCAATTATATGAATATCCACTTATTAGCTTAATTATATAACTGAAGAATTTATTCTGTACTTATTTTAAGGAAAGTAAAAAATATATCTTCCGTTTATTAGTTCCAAAACGATTACAATATGATTCTTTTATATTATAATTTCCAATAGTATTGAAAAATTGTATACCTTTGCACGACTGTCAAAATAAAATAAAATAAAAAGTTATTTAATTTTTTCGTAAAAATCTTATCAACTCCTAAAGGCCACTTATTCCAACTGCATTATAATTCTAATATACATTTTCAAATAACTTAATACTCCTTTATAAAATACATTTAATGAAAATTCTTTCAACCATAAAACACATAACATTAAGTACATCCATTATATGACTAACCGATCAAAAATTTTGACGATAACATTCGTTCAACAATTATTCTATTCAACCCACAGTTAAACCGTTATACTCATCCCTTATAGATCCCAGCTTCACCATACCGCACCCGAGCTCATCATAAACTGCCACTCACTATCATTCACAATCGCCCTATTGTAAAGACCTCGAATTCAATAAGACGACTTCATTTTTTACAACCATCTTCCCCTTCAATCCATCTACACTCGATAGACTCGCCGGTCCACAGTCATTAGGCGCATAACTCCTTCCAAAGGATGGGGATTCAGGTCGCTGGCAATTTTGAATTTTCTTCCTAAAAAAAAAGGAGAAATGAGAAAAAATTCCACCCCCACGCTTATGCAAATCATCGTCGCCGCTGACGACTACTACGACCCTTTGAGAGCTATTAGTCAAACACTCGAATTTTCATATAAGAGCTGTCAGTCAACGGGATTATTTATCTCGCCCTCTCTTGCCTGTATGATGAGAGAAAGAGAGAAAGAGAGATAGATAGAAGCCGTGTATGTATGTGTGTTATACGCGTGGTATATATGGGCGGGATTGAGAATATATAGAGCGAGCGTTGTATAGTCGTCGGTTTCTGATACGAGAGTGAACGCGTCGGGACATCGATCAAACTCTCCATAATTGCGAATGTTTGATTCCCCTCGAGCAAACCAAGCTGCTGCTGCTGCTGCTGCTGTTGGGAGATGCTGTGAATGATACTTTGGGATCAGGGTGTTTGTCGTTTTACTTGAGATATACTTTATACGTAGGAGGGAGAAGTTTCTCTTTTATTTTCATGGTTATTGATTTTTTTATGGTGATATACAGTGGATGGTATGGTGGAGTGTGTATGAATCAGTAAATAATTTTATGATTAAATATAAATGTTTCTGATCGCACTGGTTTAGCATTGTTGCCTATAGAACTATAATTGTAGAAAGTAACAAAAACTTGTAAAGTTACACTGATGTGGTTATTAAAGATTATTACGTACTCAAGTTAAGATTATTTTTTAATTTTTCTATACCTGCTGGTCCTCCTTACATTGATAAAAGAATAGAATGACAACTTTCAAAATTCAAATAGAATAACAATTATAAAAAATTACAGTGCGTTGTAGCATTTTTCTCTTCAAATTATATGACTTCTTACATTATAATCCACGAGCAGATGAATTTTTACATTTTATATCCGCTAGGAGAGGAACAACTTTAAATTTACTCAAATTGTGAATTTTAGTTTGGTTAGTTTACTAACTTTTCCTATTTAATAATTAAAATCCATATTTTAATTCAACATGAACGTAATATCAAGATAAACAGTTACTTTAGATGACATTTGATTTGACAAAGTACTTTATAATCGTAATAACTCTGAAGAGTTATAGAATGAAAGAATTATAATGTTAAATACTTTTTTTTGTAAATTATACTGTACTGTAATAAAATTATAAATTTATTTATAAATTGTTTCACACATTGATACAGTAATAAAAAATTGATACAATAAGAAATTTAGAAATATGACATATAACTTTTTTCTTATAAGCCCACTGCAGAAATTACTTCTATTTTGATACCAATAGTATAAGAATATTGCAACATTTCCATTTTATTATCGTTTTCTTTTCCAAAAGTTCAACAAAAATTGTCAATATATCTCTAATAAAAAAACGATAAATCATAACAATGAACTCAAACACGTATCGACGAAATTTATTGTTGATTAGTCAAACACGTTAATTTAATCCATGTTAATTCTACGAAACAAACTTAGCACTTGAGAATGTCAGCATCGTATTTTCCGTACCAAATATCTCGCCTCCCAAAAAAGCGTATACATACACATACACATACACGTAGAGCCTGTAGCACGCGCAACTGCTCGTACAACTATACACAACTCGTCGTGCTGCGCAAGACTCGCTAGCTCGCTCGCCTAATCTCTTACACCCTGCAACACGGCTTCTCTCTCCCTCTTCCGCAATAAAAGCACTGTACCTATATACATATACACTCATGTACAACTCTCTCTCTCTCTCTTTCTTGCCTGTTCCTTCGCACATTTAATAATAATTCGCCTCGCGAACATCTGCGCGCGAATCGCACTACTATACACTAACTCTCTCTCTTTCTCTCCCTTCTTGATACGCTCATCGCCTAATTAATCATTTCGCGTCTAATTGAATCCGCCGTGCTCGAGTCCGCGATTTCACGGGCGTTAATACGAGTTTAATTTAAATCGAATGGATCTTCCGTTGCGCCCTTCCCTTTCTCTCTCTCTCTCTCTATTCTCACACCGAGCAAGTGACGTCGTCGTCGTCGTCGTCGTCCCCCGTAGCGACGCTCTTTTTTCGCTCCCTGTTTTATTGATCTTCGTGCGCTCGCTCGCTCGCTTGCTGCCGCTGCTGCCGGCGGTGCGCGCGCGCGCGCGTGGCTACACACAACGCGCGGTCGAACGCTTTGCTGAAAAGGTGCATGAGCGTAGAGTGTGTGTGTGTGTATGCGAGGGTGCGAGTACGTATTTTTCGGTACGCGCGGAGGAGAGAAGATTGTTAGCGATGAATTGAGCGAGCGATCGTTTCGCAGCGAGCTTTTTTGTGTGCTGCTGTAGCGAGAAAGAGAGAGAAGGCCAATGGTGGAGTTATTTTCTGGTTGGATTTTATGAACTGCCGCTATATATACTTGAGCGGTTTATTTTATTTTTGCTTTATACTGGTTATCACTGTTGTATTGGCGTCGATTTTCTTCTGGAAGGTTTATATGTATTTATTGTCTTATTAACTAAACATATTATATTATTATCATACATTATTTTATTTGAATGACTATACTTTTCATACATATTGGTTAGTTAAAAAGTTACCCATGTTTAGTATACAAACTTATTTTCTGTTATTACTGTAATCTTGAATCTTAAAATATTATATTATGATGTTAATTGAAGTGTCAGAAAGCAGTAACAAAGAAATTGGGTATGTTACGAAATTATATGTAAACTATCACACAAATTAATAAAGTTTTCTAAAGGCCTGTATATTATAAATATTACATGATTTTCTATTTAAGTCATTGGTTACGTCAAAATTTCCAATATATTTTATGAATAATTCGAACAATTTTCTAGTTATCAATACACAAAAAAATGAGACATGAGAAAATAACATTTTTTCTTTGGATCACACATTTTTCACATGATTTATGGTTACAAACAATTTTTTTCCTGTAAAAAAGCCTCATTACAAAATTACACTCGTGCGATTAAAATCGCAATCAAGATTACGTTTACCTTACCACGACTAACGAAGGAAGTCGACGCCCTAATAAATCAGCCAGCGTGACGTATACAAAACAATACTAATTTTCTCCTCATACTTACATAAATTACATTCGCTTGCTCCTCATTATTCAGGTAATAACAATTAAACTGACAACAATCTTTACCTAAACATATATATAGAAGCCTATACAAACATATTTTCGTTAATAAACTCATAAAAATAACGTACATTCAATTCCAACCTCTCACCCACACCATAATACATTACCTCACTACTACATCTCATACAACAATAACGCTGTAAATCTATGTATACACTTCGACCCTTAACAACCTCAATCCAACCATTCTAACCACCACTACTACCACCAATCCAATCCATAACACCAAACTTGCCATACATATATACCTTCACATACTATCCAACCTCACAACATACACATACACCCATACAACGTTATCTCCCCTCTCTTCTCTCTCCACTATATGTGCGTGAGCAACGGGAAGACATCGCGGCTCTCTCCCTCCGCTTTTGCTTGCTTGCGCGCCTTCTGCGTGCGGTATAGGCGCCTCTTGGGGAGGGGCAAGCGAGCGAACGTCGAGCGGTAGCGGCGGCTCGGGAGGGGCCGATTGCGCTCCGCCCCTTGGTATAGTCGCTGGCAGGAGGCGCCCTCGTGCCGGCCGCTTCCGGACCTAAACGCCGGGGAGAGATTCGTAGAGAGAGAGAGAGAGAGAGGAGGTTGTTTGCTTTGCTTTCGGCTGGTCTAATGCGCGCGTATTAATTTCGGTGCTAGGGGGGAAGGGGAGAGGGGGAGGGAAGGTGATTTTGGTGGCTGGTGATGAATGTAAACGACGAGAGATTTGGTGAATCGTGCGTTTGGTTGTTGGAGGTTTTTTAGATTGGTTAGGAGCTGATAATTAAGGTTATTGTGGTAGAAATGCATATGATAAATGTATTCTTGTATACTTTTTATGAAAATAATTATAATTTTCTGATATTGGCATCTTTTGTTCCATTTTCTTGGTAAATGGATTATGGATATCTTTGATGAAAGAGCATTAAAGGTCATTGAATGGCTTACCAGAATATAAATAAATAACATTAACTAATAAATCATTTGCTGTACTCATTCCATGAATAATTCAGCAAAAATTTTATTTCTCCATCTGATTTTGCCTCTCTCACTCCATGTCATAACAGCAAGCCTTCTGATAGCCATTTTCAGAATAAAGAAACTGATCAGTTTTAATACCCTTAAAATACTCAAGAACAAGCTTGTGATTGTCTTCGACAAGCTCGATCTATTTTTCAATCCATTAAATGGACAAATAATGGGAGAAAAAGTGTTACATCGCGAGCTAGAAACTGAACAAGAAAACTTCCAATTTTATAGCCAGTGCTAGGAAAAAATATGTATAAAGTAACAAAGTATTACATTTTATCTGAATAAATTGCGTAGACCAGTAAGCGCACACTTTTAACATAAAGCTTTGTTTTTATACAAATGTAGTGTATTATTAAATATACTTTTGTTTTATCGTGATATTTTATTAAAAATAATCCTTTACAAATGATAACGTGTATTTAAAATACGTTGGATTAATTAAATCGGATGTAATACTAAATTATTAGTAATATTTATCATACACATGAATTATATTCTTTTCTATCATCAGAAAAATATTCGAAAATGGAGTTCATTCATTACAAACCACACGAATAAAATTCTTATACGCTTGTAACATAAGTAAAAAAAAAATTAAATTCTATAATCTAAATAAATGTATCAAAACGTTCCATCTCCACAACTTCTATATTCATCACGCAATATCCATATCAGTACCTCCAACAGTCACACTGCCAAATCCTCATATACCAATATATACATACACAACCCCTTCCTCACTCTCTCACAATTCAAAAATAATTCCCTAATCCTCTTTGGGCAAAACGCGAGAAAAAAAACGACACTCTCTCTCTCTCTCTCTCTCTCTCTCTCTTGCTTCTAAGAAAAGCCAGTAGGAAAAAAGCAAAAAAAAAGACTATATATGCTTCGCATACAGCTCGCGAAAGCCATGCGCGCGCGCGCACAGGCACAAAGCATCCCTTTAGTCGAGAAGGAGGAGGGGAAGCCTCTGATTCAACGAGGCAACGGACCAGGTTATACACTTCTGGCTGCTCCGGGATCTCTTTATTTCCCCGCGTATATAGCTATAGCTCCAAGCGCGCGTGACATTGAAAGCCGAGGCGCTTTTCACGCTTTCGCACATCTCTCGTCGTGCCACCCACACAAAGCTTCGTTCGTTCGTCGTCGTCGTGAACCCCCTTGCAGAAAAAGTATATAAGGATAGCGGGCTTGGACAGAGTCCTGTGAAGAGAGTGGGAGTGTATAAACCTAAGAGTGTAGAAGAAGAGAGAGAGAGGTAAATGTTGAGAAAGTCCGAGAAAAGTGAGTTAGGGTGGCGTGAGTAGAGAAGTGAGGGGAAAGGGGATTGGGTTTCGTTGTGTCTGATTAATTTGAGGTGTGGTGCAGAGAAAAGAGTGAGGTTGCTGCGGGGTATATTAGAAATATGGATTCGAAGTTTGTTGGTTTAATGATCAGTGTGAGGTGATGAAAAATTGTCTTTTTAATAGAATATGGTACATAATTATTGATATTTACCCTATACGTGGATATTTTGAAGATAGGAGAACACATAAGAAAATTTAATTGTTTATTTAAGAATTTAAGCGGATATCAAGGGATTCAGATGAAATATCTAATTGATTTACAAAATTAAAAATAGTTGAAAATCATAGAAATGTATTAATAATTTTTTTCGTTTCAGCGATTTAAACATTTACACCTGTTTATTAAATAAAAATATTGATGTTTTCATGTAAGATGTTGATGTCCATATCGTACTTCTAATCGCTAAACTCAACTGAAACATACAACACTGTGCTTTTCCAGATCACAACCTCCGGTATTTATATATTTTTCAAAACTCTCCCAAAAAATTCTACCCTAACACCATCAAGTCGCCAGAAATCTGTTTTCCTCTCAACCCCCGCCTAACCCATCTCAACCCCCTTCCAAAAAAAATAAAGTGACACCCAGGCTTATAAACCATCGTTATACCAACCATCCCCACCTTCTCTCCCTTCTAACTACGAAAAAAAAGCCACCCCCGAACAAAAAAGCATCTCTCTCTATCTCTCTTGCTCTCCTCTCCACCCTTGTAAGGACACGGGTACACCGTAGCCATCGTCGTCGTCGTCGTCGTTCGTCCCTTGGCCAAGTTTATTCAGTCCAGCGAAACTTTGTAGTACAGCGTGTCCACCGCCAGAGGGCAGACGTCGGTGGCGGCGGCGGCGGTAGCAGACAAGAGATAGAAACCGGAACCGGACATAACCTCCTCCTCTTCCTCCTCCTCCTTCTCTTCTCTCTCTCCTACCTACCTACCTACCTACCTACCATCCGTTCGCTCTGCTCGCACACACATACACGCGTCGCGCTTTGTCCGGTCTCTCGGACGCAATTAGGGTGGCCGAGCCATAGCCGCACTGCTCTGCTCTGCTCTGCTCTGCTCTCTCTCCCCCCCTCAGGGGGCCACGCTGCTAAGTAGAAAAGCTTGTAGCCGAGCTGCCCACGCGCGCGACCAAGGCGATGGTGGGTAGGGTTGGTCAGAGAGAGAGAGAGAGAGAGAGAGAGAGAGAGGGCGACTACAGAACTGACAGCAGCTGACTACTGCTACGGAGGAGCTGTCGCAAGAGTCGTCGTCGTAGTCGTCGCGCGGCTAGCTCTTAGTCGAGGTTCTCTCTCGCTCTTTCGTTTTTTTTCTTTTCTTTCGGAGGGATAGTGTACGGTTGGGGTTTCCTTTTTTCTTTTTTTTTTTGCTTTCTCTCTCTTGACGAGGTTGCGGTGTGATTTGTTTTGTCGAAGGGTTTTTTCTCGTTTCGGATGTTTGGTCGAGGGAGTAGTTTTGTATCGAGGTGTAAGAGGTGGTCGGTTCGTTCGGTGAATTTTTAAAGAATGAGGGTGATTTTGATACTTAGGTGGCCGAATTTATGACTAATTTACGATAATTTAATGTATCATGTTCAGATAGTAAGTATATATATAACAGTGAGATGGTATCTAATTCAAACTCATCGTACCATAAGGTTCTCCTAATTAGACGTAGGTAACTGATGGGACTAAAATTTTAGTCAATTATAGAACTCCCTCCATATTTTTAATTTCTATTGTAGCTTTTACATTTATATTCACTGTGCTACAAGGATATTGTTATAATTTCTTTGAAAAAATAATAATCCACTAATAATCGTTACGAAAGTACGAATATACTCCATTTCTCAAATTACCACATTTATACCCCTATAACAACCTCATTATACTTTTCTTCATATAACAATGTATATCTCTTGTTTAACAAACAATTCATTTTATACTCTTGCTCATACACGCACGTACCACATTTACCACGTGGAACTAATGAACAAAACTTCCCCTCCTAATAAACACCACGTTACCAAAAATTACACACTCACACAAACATGTTATAACCTACAACAGCAGCGCGAATCCTCCTCCGGCAAAATAATCCAACAACAGCAGGCGAACAAAGCGACCCCCGGGACATAAACAAAATTCCCATTACATTTCATTCCCTTCTTCTTCCTTCTTTCTCCCTCTCCTCCCCTCCCTCACCTACATATATATATACATGTATACGATATATATGTATATACACGTGCTCGCACCACTACTACAACCAACCTTCTTCATTCATTTTCTCGCGAGCTCGCGTACAGGCTCGTTTTATCGGCTGCCCCTTTATCTCCGTCCATCGCACGGCTACTTTTATTTCGGCGCACACACATACATACACATATACATATATACATATACATGTATAGAGAGAGACTCGTCCGCCCACGCGCGCAAACATCCGCAGCCTCTGCGCCCCAACCATATACCGCGTGTATATATAATCCTCGCGCGATCGATCGATCGTCCACCGATAACGAGAACCTCTATACACTACGCGTATTTTACGCACATGCATGTGTATATATATACACACACAGGTGTATATATACGTTGCACATATCTACGTATACATATAGGTATATAGTTTCTTTATCTCGCGAGGAAAATCGACGTCGTCGTCGTCGTGTCACGGGCCGTTGCTCTTTCTCTCTAACGCGCGAGCACATATACTGAAACTGGCGATAAACGTATTTATAAATTCGATAACCGCTGTGTATTGCCATACGCATGTATGTATGTATATATATTTATTATGTATGCCCTTTTTCGAAAGTTAACGCGTGTGTCGACAAGCCGAGAGAGAGAGGGAGACGATAAGAAAGATGAGGGGGAGAGAGAGAAAAATTAATTCGAATATGGCATGGCTGGCAGTTGTAGCAAGGAATTTATTAACGCAAAAGAGTGAGAGAGAGGTCGAAGTTTTGATTAGGGACTTGGATGTGTATGTATACCTATATATATATATAAAGTTTCGCGCGCTATATGTATATATAATACGAGAACGCGTGCGCTATCTTATCCCCGAACGTCGAAAGCCGCTCGTTAATTACGAGTGTTCGCCCCGCACTCTCTCTCTCTCTCTCTTTCTCTCGTGCATTATCTTAATGTAATGTAGAACACATGGTATTGCGTAACGCACGAGGGCGTGGTGAAGTGTGTATATACCAACGCTGTAAGTAAAAAGCCATGTTTAAAACATTTGTCTAATGTTTTCGTTACTTTCTTTTTTTTCTATATATTTTTGTATATATATATGTGTGTGTCCAAGGTCTGACCTAGAAAGGAGAAGCTGACTGCGGTTATTATAGTTCGGCGTTCAGGCGTTTTTTTATCTCAATGCTAGAATGCCTCAAGTCACGAGGCAGGTAACGATGACTTCGATAGCGTTGAGTCATTAGCGAGATATCGCTTTAATTTAGTTTAATTCATTGTTCATGGAAAAAATGGTGGTAGGTGGCGGAACGAGGCATGGCCTAATTTTAAATTCAAAGGTAGGTTTATTCGTTATATGACGATTGTTTACTACTACGTTTGATATTGGTTGGGTCGATGATTTTATACAATTTAGTATTTAAAAAAGACAGTTACTATATAAGTTTATATTGAGAAATCAAAATTCACTTTTAGAATGACCACCGCCAACACGTATCTAACTTTATATATAAATACATTAGACATTCGATTTTACTAAAAAACTAAAAGTCCACTTGATCTTCACAAAAAATATTCCTCAACTCTTCTTGTCAATTCAACCACCTCCTCTCTTCTTCTTCCAAAAAACCCCTTTCCCCGTTAAATTTCGTTTACTCCTTTTCACTGAACCCAGCACCATTTACACCATTTACTCACGCATACTCCATCAACATAACACTCCTACACCACGTATGCACATATAGCGAATCGCTTTTCGTTAGACGCACGTATACGCGGCTTTTGGAACACCCCACAAGAGTCTCATTTATCTAACCATTCTCCCCTGTTATCCCCACCGAATATATAAACACACACGTCTTTCTCTCTTAGGCTTCGCTTTTCCTATCACCCACTACCTCCCTTCGGACTTTTGCAGACATGTGATAGTATAGGCGCGTGACTCGGAGAATTCGTTACTGCTACTGCTGCTGCGTATATATATCGAGAGACGATTCGCGGCCGAATTGATTTCCAAGAGAGGGTGGAGATAAACGTGGCCTCGAGATAAACGATATGCGCCTGTGTTTATACGGAGCATGGTAAAAGTGTATGTTTCTATAAAGTGTATAACGTGCGTATTTTATTTTTATACAGTGTTGATATACTGAACGACTTTTCAATTTGTACCTTACATCGCTATTTATAATTTTCCAAATACGAAGCAATAAATAATTCCCTTATATAATCTGCAACACTGGTAAGGCTACGTTTTATTCGCCTTCCATGACTATACGCGACTACTACGCGAGACTCGTATAGGCGAACGTGAGTCGATGCTTCACCAGCGCGTATACGTCGCGTGTCCGCAGTACCTGTTATCGGTGGTATTATATACCTTATCCGACTTCGTGCGAGGCCTGGAAGGTGTTCCCGCACTCTCTTACTATACGCGTATATATATAGTGTATAACGTTTCTGTTTTTCTTCCGGGGAAAGGGTATTAAGGTAATGGATGGGTTTGAGGTCGTGGGTGTAATGGAACTATTAATGTTTTTATTGATAAGTGGTGGTATATATATAGTTGGTATTGTGGAATATAACTTTGCGTGCGATATAAAAAATGTTGGAGCGATTGGAGTACGAGCTGGGTACTCGTCGCTGAGTCATCATGTATGTATCATTTTGTACCTTCTTCATTGTTTAAGGAAACTGCCCGTAATAGTAGCTGAAGAATAATAAATACCTTAACCAGCTTAAAAAACTAATTAAACATATTAACAAACAAAGTAGTTTAAAAAAAGCTATACTATACGTAAAATATTTATTCATCTAAAAACTATAATATGAACATAGATATTACATCTATCGTACAAATTCCCCACCCACATCAACCACCGTAGCAAAAATGTAATACAACTTTCGGAATTTCTTTTCGTCACCCTACTCTTCCCGAATAAAAATTTCATCACCCCCTTTTCCCCATCCACGACATTTTCCACTCGAAATAAACCAACTCATTTCGAATAACAAAGACTTCTTTTCTCACGCCTATATCTATACCATATACATATCCCCAGTCCCATTACGCATAATTTTTTCGCATCTCTTCCTTACCACCGTGTATTAAACTTCATAACGACGATAACGCCGCATGGAACACACATACTACACTTGTATAACCAGCCGGAGGCGTTCGCTCGTTCGCGATTTCCCTAGTGTAACTTGCGTATTATATACCATCCTTATACTCTCGTACGGTCTCTACCTAAATTGTGAATAATGCTGATTATGTAAAAAGAGGCACAAGGAGCGAAGCTATATTCCCGTAGTCTTTTACGTTCCTTATTCCGTTTCTCACTGCGCATACTCCTTCGAGCTGTGTTTCACGTTTACGCTGCTTTCTCAGTACATCCTTATGAATATCGTATAGAAGAGGGTGAGAAAGAAGTGGAAGTGAGAATACACGTGTGGGTATACGTACGAGCGGGTTTTTTTTTTGGATTGGATGTTGTTACGAGGCGTCGGGCAATACGAGGTTTACGCGAGGTTTCTTTTTATGGCTCCGGTTGTGTATATTGAACGGTGCAATGAATTTCTTTTGGGGAAGGCGATTCTTGCTTCTGTATATAGTTTATATACTTTTGATATCGTATACGTTATTATTTTCTCTTGGTTTCAATAATCACTTCATTGGGTTTAAACGTTTTGTTTCATTATTAATGATCACGTATCGTATATTGTTTTTCAAAAATTACTTTTAATAATTCTTGGTTAGGCTACATACAAGCTATGATGCAGTTTTTATAACATTGGTATTTATCATATATGAAAGAGGTAAAAATATAAACTGTTAAATATAGAAATTTTTCTTTATTAATAGTTTTTCATTCATAGACTAATTTTGGTTTTTGTTTTACATGTGAACTTCGTAGCAATATGTATTATCAATCACATAGCTAAAACAAGAGTACAACCGTCCACAATGAATTAAAAATTACATGCAAATAACATAATGTATACTCATGAACATAAAACCTAAACTTCCAGTAGCAAAGATTTCGCATATATATCTGTTTCATTATAACATAGTAAAAGTCTGTATTCCCAGCTCCCATGTACCTCCACTGTATTAACATCACTGTCAATCCCTATATATACATATATAAACTCTCACCCTCGCGTTCACTTTGCATTTTTCTTTCATTCACCCTACGACAACAACAACGACGAGGACGACCAACAACACATTTCACCTCCCCCTCACATCGCAACTCCTCGGACACAACCAGACCAACTCCTCTCCGTATAGTAACAGAAGCAACAGCAGCAGCTACAATTCCAAGACCACCAATCCGCGCATAACAACCTCGAAAGACCTTTCCACTATCTCTCTTCCACTCACATCCACAGAAGCTAACTCGCGCGCTAATTAAGGTCACATAGCACCGAATGGAAATGTGTCTGCGGTGCTGTGCGCGCGAGCGGCAAGCAGAACATACCGAGCAGTATATAGAGGATATAGAGGGTGGATGGTAGAGGGGGGGTTAATATAATTCGCGAGCGCGGTGTCCGGGTAAGATAACAGGAAAGGCTGGCGGGTAATAGGACGCGCCCGTAGGAACATACGCTTCATTAACGGATCATCTCGTGTTAATATCTACTTTATCCGGGGCTGACCGTATCAGCGCTGCCCAGGCGCGAATACGCTCGTTGGTGTGAGGGTTGCAGAGAGAGAGAGAGTGAGAGAGTATCTCGGTTAGCGCATCGCGCGTTCATGGGGTGGTAGTAGAGAGAGGTGGAAGCTGTGCGATTTCCGGTTAGTTCGGAGGCTAGTATAGAGGGATTGCTGGTTCGATTTCTTTGCTAGAGGTTTCTTTCCTGAACGAGGGAGAGAAGGAGAATGTGGTGGTGAAGTAATGAGTCTGCAGGTTCTTTATGTCGAGTGAAATAATGGTAAGTCGATTTTATAGCGGAGGAGAGAGGAGATTTTGCGAGAACGAGGAGGCTGGATTAAGGTGGGTGGGAGTCATTTGCATTGATATATGTATAATGCGGAAGTTATGAAAATTCAGTGATGATCTGCGGAATCGATCTACGTTCTTTTTTTTTGTATTTAATGGTTTTTTGAGTAAGTGCAGGAGCGTTTAGAAATGATTTAATGTTGACTATAAGTTATAATCTAAAAACTAAAATATTTTTAATTAAAATTGCAGGTAAAATTATCATTTTTAATTAACAATTTCAAATAAAGAAATTTCTGAAATGTAACAAGAAAACAAAATTTTATCTGTTTTTTATCAATCTCTTTTACATTTGTGCGAAACGAGTCGTTGCTTCTTCTAATATACTATAACCGAGGGAATATGCTAAAATTAATTCCCGCTTGAAATACAAGACGGCATGTCTTACAACTTTTTCAAATATATGATACAGCTCAATTATATAATAAATAACAAAAAAAGAGCCTCATAGAGCGGCGCCGGAAAAATAAATACTATACACCAACAAGCATCTGCTTACTTCATGAATGTAAATGTTAGCCATTTAGATAGCCTATTCCTATCTAAAAAAAAAAAGAAAAAAGAATTCCGTTTTAGGAATTCCTCATCGTTAGACCACGAATGAAGCTCTATCGCCAAAAGCCACCGACATCATCGCTACTGTTTCATCATCGTCCACACATTCGAAACAGATGCTTATCAACCGTCACATAAACCACCTCTGAACTAACTGTTTTCAAACTCTCCGGTGCCCGCGTGCAAACCTATATATATATGAATATAAAGGCAATCGAATAAATATCCATATCACACCTGGCTCATTCTTTCAACAAACCCATCGACCAGCGATAATTAGACGATCTTTTCCGGCACAGCTGTATTATACATATAATATAAGCTTCTTTAAATATTATGCGGGCGCGAAAGCGCCGTGTGCAAGTCACGCGGTCCCAATAAATTCGCGTATATAATTATATATCGCGAAACACGAGGAGCTCCGTCGGTGCCATACACACACATACACACACACATACACACATACAGGAGAAAAAGGAATATACATTCGCGCAGCTAATAATCGAGAGAAAGAGGCTAACGAGGAGGCAATAAAGATTCCTGGGTACAAGTCGGCTGATTAGGCCCGCGATGACGTACTGCTTGCGCGAATCTACGAACACGCGTACGTACATGCGAAAGAGAGAGAGAGAGAGAGAGAGAGAGAGAGAGAGAGAGAGGCTGTGGGTAAATTTGGTATACGAGCAAAGAACTGAGGTTGCGGCTTTTCGCGGCCGGTCTGTTGCGTGATATTAATTTATTGTGATTGCGTGGTTCTTGGGATGTTGCCCACAGTCGTACAGATGCTTGTGCGCATGGTTGACTTTGATCATGGATGAGATAAATTATAAATGGTGATGATTTAGGATCGGATTTTTCAATTTTATTTTTAAAAAGAAGATTTTCGTTTTCAAGTGGTTTAATGTAAATGAAACGATTGTGTGGTATTGTAATAAATTTTGTATAATTTTGATTATTTTTAATAAGAGTGGAAAAAGTAGTTAAAACCTCGTCAAAGATGAACTTATCCATAAACGAGTTAAATCCATCACACACAACAGCAACAACCCGTCATTCCCGATCCATCTACAAGAAGCCTATGATTCGTCCATCCAACCCGCATAATATCCATTCATATCATACAACCTTGTACCATCATTGAAAAGTCAATCAACGGTGCACTCCCCCAGAAGCTTATATATACGTACAGTGCAACAGCTAAAAATTCCCAGCTCACCCGACACTTTACATCCTCTTACACTCATGCTCTGCAACCGCAGCCTCTCTCAAGTTACCTCTCTCTCATATATACATACATATACATATACCTTGTCTACACACGCAAATTAGTCGAAATTATAATTGAGCGCGTTATCTCTGCTCACGCTCACACAAACCCGTCCTCACTATACACACCCTTCGCCTATACTCCCATCATCACTGTATATAACCGCACGTATGCGCACATATGCATATAATACACGTTCAACTTCCTCCGTTCTCCTCTCGATAAATCCGTGCTAGAAAGACGCTACTGCGGCAATCTGTCGCGCGCTCAATGCCATTTCAATTACAGCGGGCCCGTGCGCGAAAAGCCTCCCCATAAATCTCTGTCATCCGCTTCGTTCTCTCTCTCTCTGTCTCTCTCTCTCTTTCTCTCTAGTTCGTTATTCCTCTCTCTTATACTGAACTGCAGCAGCAGCAACGACGAGCTTTCGTAGCATTACTATATACTGTAGTGCAGAGAACAGAGAAAGAGAGAGAGAGAGAGAGAGAAAGAAAAAAGAAGCGCGATCTAATTACACCGCGCGCTTCGTTGCAAGAGCGCGGCTCGCTCAGAGAGTCGTGAACGGACATGTCTTGCTCGCCGGCACTGACATACCGAATCAAAGCCAACGATCTTTCCTTTCTGCTATATACGTGTGCTCGGCTATGTGTGTGTGTCTCGTTGAGTTTCTGTCTCTTGCCTTTCATTCCTTGCTCATGCGCGTATAGAAGGTAAGGCTTGTGTTTTCCGTTTTTCGCCCGCGCTATATGGTCTATGAGGCTGCGCTGCTGTATGTATATAAAGGGAAATTACTGCTATTATATAACTGTATATGTATAAGGTTGCTGAGGCTTTGTTATAAGGAAAGAAGGAAAAGTATAATAATGGCAATAGTTTTTTATGTGGTATTGAAAAAAAACCTACTATTAAACAGTAAAATCAATAGAGAATTTCAGCACAAAATCAATGAACATAAAAAATATAACCAGCATTTTTATCAAGCTTCTACACTGCAAAGTCACTAAAATATCTTCATACGCTATATCGTCGCTCCTAACGAAGATTAGCACATTTCGCGGCTCCTATAGTTTTAGAAAATTTATGAAAATCAAAGGGTATATAAAGTCTTAATGTGTCTAATTAATATGTATATTGGTTCCCATCGATTTTTTAAAACAAAAGATTCAAAGCGAATAATAAAAAAATGATTTATTTTAATAAATTAATTAATTTCACTTATTCACTTTAATTGTTGTTTTAAAAAATCAATAGGTACAAATATAATATATGTTAATTAGACACATTAAGGTTTTTTTTGTACGCAAATATTCTTATATATACCATTTGATTTTCATAAATTTTCTAAAATTATAGGAGCCGCGAAATGTGCTAGTCTTCGCCGGAAAATTGCGAAATGTGCTAGTCTTCTCTGGAGAATCTGAAATGTGCTAGTCTTCATAGGAAGCGACGATATATTCCCTCAGCCATCAGCTACAATTTCATTCATCCACGCAGCATACCCATACTCCGTGCAACCCCATCGTACAAAGACCTCCGTCCAAATCGAGTATCAGAACTCTTTCGCGACTACACCTCCGCTGCTGCTGCTGCTGCTGCTGCAAAAAGGCGACAATGAAGTCCCTTCCTCTCTCTCTCTCTTTCTCTCTCTCTCTCTCTCTCTCTCTCTCTCTTCACATACACACACACCGCATCGATTAAATCTTACAAGCCTCGTTGTGAACGTAGCCTCACCTCTTCTCTCTCTCTCTCTCTCTCTCTCCGCGTCTTCGAAAGAGCAGATAAAGAAACGTTGGCGAAGGAAGGTCGAAAAGGGAGAAGGTGTACAACGTTCCTACCGCCGCTGTTGCTGCTGCCGCCGTCGCCGGCGGCTATCAAAGCGAACATCTCTCGCCTCGCTCTCACTCGCGTGAACGCGGCGCCAAGGCCGCGAACGTTAACGAGCCATCGTCTCGCCATTCAGCTTCTTCCATTCACCTGGTCGACTCGGCCAACGAGTGTAGGCGGATACTGTTTGTGTATATGTGTATATGTGTGAAGGGAAGAGGGTGAGAGAGAGAGAGAGTTTGTGTACACGAAAAAGTTTGAGGATATGCGCTGCTTGGGAGGCTGTGTTTTGCTGCGTTGTTGCTTCTCTTCGTGTGTGGATGTACTCTCGGACGCGATGCGTGTACGATGGAGGTGTATATATACGTGGATGGAGTGTACGTAGGAAATGTAAGAGGCGAAGAGTAAGAGAAGTGAATTTTGGTAGCTCTGGTGTACACCTTAGTTAATAAGGTTTTTGTTTGTAAAACTTTTGTGGATTTGCTCGGGAGTTTATGGCGGTTGTATTGTGTATTCGGTAAGAATATGTCAAATATTGTATGCGGAAAAGGTAGGAAATAGAGAAAATATTGTGATGTAGATATTATATAGGGAAAGTTACAGTTGTTTAAAGTAAAATTATTGATTGAATATACAGTAAAATAACGTTATTACTCGTATGTCATTAATGTTATGTGTATAACTATAAGCAGTATATAATTGCTCCAATCCATCTTTTCCTTTGAATAAAGAAAAAAAAAGAAGAATTTAATGATGTTTAAGCATGTGACCAACTCACCTGATCCGCAAAAGGCAACGATTAATTGGCGATTTAAAACGTTAGTACGGAATAACAGTTCCAAA
>JAYJLV010000001.1:4113953-4125550 GCA_036873485.1 Torymus texanus | reverse complement strand
TGACCAACTCACCTGATCCGCAAAAGGCAACGATTAATTGGCGATTTAAAACGTTAGTACGGAATAACAGTTCCAAAAAAAATACATATCCACTGCATACGACAGATACAATGTTGCACCTTACCAGGTTAACACGCGTTTCACCTTGACGTTTCATTTACTCCACACTGTCGCGTCGCACTCCTTGAATTATCCTGCATATATAATGCACCGTTGCAAGACGCGATTACTTGCTTCCTGTTGCTATAACGAAATATATAAGCACCGAAACTTTATATTTATGCCAACCACATCTTTTTAATTTTATATTTGTATGTAAAACCCATACACTTTTGTCTCTGTTCGTATTTCTGTTTACGAGAACGAAAACGTGAAACACACACAGAGAGAGAATAAGAGAGCGAGAGAGATGGAAAGACAGGCAAGAGATAATAATCGAATTTGGGAACAGGCCGGAACGAGCTTCTGAAGCTGTTGACAAAGGTCCTCTCATAAATTCAATGGCGGAGGAGTGAGAGAGAGAGACTTTCCAGCGTAAAATCAAGTGTTCGAAACACGAGAGAGAGAGAGAGAACGGGTTTTTTCGTCTTCGTTCGTTCCTTCTCTTTCTACCACTTGGTGAAGAAAAGAGAAGAGACTTAGCTTTCTTTCTTGTTTCTCGGCTTTTGGTCTCAATGGCTCGGGATGAATGGGCCACGTGAATGAAACGGCCTTTTACGACTCCGATGGCGGTGTGTAAGGCGTGTTTTGATAGTTCCGATAAAGTCGAGAAATTCTATTATTTCTATTTATATTTACTTTTATTGTCTCGATCGAAGATATTTTTGTTCAATTTCAATATAATTTATAGTAATAGTCAAACATAAAGTTAATATAAATTTCAATATTATTCAATGGATAATTGAGTTATATTTTCTTTGAAATATCGTAACTTGAAATATGGAAACTTTTTGTACATCCAATTGCAAAAGTTTATTGACGTTGTTCATATAATTTTAACGGAAGGTTAAGCTATACTGAAAGTAGAATATTTTTTTGTAAAATTATTGTTCTTTTTTAACAAATTATATCTAAAAAAACTCATTATTCTACCTTTTTACATATTTAAATTAAAATTGAATAAATATACACTATATAAGTCGTCTTATGAAAACACAATTATTAAAATAAATATGATCCATTATCTCAGCCATTATCTATATCTTAAAATATTGAAAAATTATATTTTGTTCACAAAAAAATCAAAATACATTGAACAAGAACAACTATACGATAGTTAAGTACAAAATCAAAGTGTAAACCAAAAGATTAGAATAGTCTACCCGTCGACTGAACATCGCTGATCACCTGTACGTGTGGAACTTTACAAAAAAAAACCAGGAAAAAGAAATCCCCGCGCACGTTCATTCATACAAAGCTCACGCGAGGAAAATCTCCTCCTCCCTATCGCACAGGAAGCCAAGAACACTCCTAATAAAATTAAAAGAATCTCCTTGTACGGCTTCCCTCTCTTCCTCTCAGCTAAGATCCTACACTCAAAAAAGAACTGAGAGAAACTCTTCCGTCCTCGTATCACCGTCTGAAATTGAATTAACCCAATACCCATATAATATTAATTCACTTTGTCTCGCTCTCTTATACGCTCTTCTATGCTATATATACACCTTCACCAGCAGCAGCAGTAGAGTTAAAGCAGCAGCAGCAGGAGAACAATACGAAGAAGAAGAAGAAGAACCGGAGAGACTTCGTAGATAGGAAGATGAGATTGAGGAGCGCATAAAAGGCTGACCTGTAAAAAGCCTCGAGAGGAGGGAGAAAGAGAGAGAGAGAGAGAGATGGGAAGGACGATAGGGTAAACTACGCGAGAAGGGGATATAACGGAAGAGGCGAAGGTAAGTAAAAAAAAAAAGAAGAAACGAACAGACAGGCGCGAGAAGAGCTCGCCATTCACTGTTCGCGCGGCGGGCGAGAGTCGCGTGTATACCTGGAAACGAGTCCTAATGATATGCCTCGAGACCTGAATGGACCTTTCGGGAATTCTCCGCCGGTTTCGGGGAATTAGGAATTCCGAGCTCATCGTGTCGCCCGCCTGTACAGTGTATATACGTATATATATATCGCTTTGTACGTGAACACGAGCGCGTGTGAGAATTGTGCGGCTTTTTCTCCATAGCAGGGGAATCCCTTTTCGCAGTCTGATTTATATATATAAGCGGGAGAGAAGAAGTCGCTCTTTTCAAGAACCAACCAACCGCTCTCGCCCACCCGCGCGAACAATTTGGCGTGGTGGTGTGTATATTGAGGAATGAAAAGAGGGCGCGTTCATGCGAGTTCTCTCTCTCTTTCTCTTTCTTTCTTTCTTTCTTCTTCTTTTTTTTTCACTTTCTTTAATTCCTTTCGGCTACGGAAAATTGCGCGAGGCACAGTGCAGCGTTTCTTTCAAGTGTTTTTCCGCGTTTATCGTTTCAATTAAGCGGCGGTTAAGAGAGAGAGGGAGTGAATTAGAATTGAGGAGAAAAAAAGAAAGCCAGTGTACAGTGGATGAATGTGTGCTGTGGACTTTTTTGCGAAAGCAGATTCTTTTGCGCGCTTTTTTGCGTTTGTTCAGTGGAGAGAGAGAGAGAGAAAGAGAGAGGGTGACAGAGTCAATGAGACCTTTGTGTCTTTTTATGAATTTATTCGCGGAACAATTGGAGATGCGAAGGACAATGAGGCGTGAGTGGATTGTTAATAGAGTTGGAAATTGCGTGGATTTCTTCGCGCTCTCGTTTTTTTTTCTTCTTTTTTGTTTATTATTTGCGAAAGAGGCACGGGTTTTTGTTGGCAATTGCATTATGTTTTATTTCTGTGTATAAATATCACAATGAGGCATTCATTGAAAGTGACTTTTCATTACCGTGATTGCCGCATTCTTTTTGCCTGAAACAATCATTTGAAAAACCATTTTGTGCCAAAGAACAATTCCGTTTTGTATTTCGCAAACTCTTCTATTTAATTTTTTTTTTTTTTTTATTCATCTCTTTAATCGTTATTATAAAAAAACAAAATGAATTGTTCGCGCGTTTCGTTTACGATGTCAATTAAAATCGCCGGTGTCTCTATATAAACACAGAACGAACCTACACACACGATAGTTTTATAATGACGAAAAAAAATCGTTAAAATATATAGATTTCAAGAGACGAGCTTGATAAACGGACTATACGAAGCCAAAAAGTAAGCAAAAAATATATGAGCTACACAATTCCAGGAGAATGGAAAACACATGCGCCAACTACCTATATATGTATATATACAAGCGATTGCAAAACAGCCGCTGTTTTTTTACACCACGCGCGGTTATACGAGCATCGAATTAAATCGCGAGTGAGTGAGAAGAATGTCGGTCGTTCGCTAAAATTTAAAATTCAATTGACGGATCGGCTGAGATTACCATCGACGAGCGAACGGATTATCGGGTATATATATGTGTGTGTGAGTGTGTTGGATTTGTTTACGCGAAATGATCGGTGCCGCGTGAGCTAATGAGATGCGTACGAATCATCGGACGCCATTAATTTTCACGGAGAACGCGTGAGAGAAAAAAAAAGGACGTGAGAGGGGAAAGGAACAGGTTTGTTGCTGCTGCTGATGCCGCCGACGACACGCCGCTCGTGTTCGCGCCCGCGTCTGTGCGTCAATTGTTTTATTGCTTTGTATACATATATAAATTTCTTCTCTCCGATCGTTCGTTCTCGTTCTCCTCTCTCTCTCTCTCTCTCGCTCTCTGTCTCCGACGGCCGCGACCGCCCTGGCCATCGTCAACGCGTTACAAGTGTGGGACTGCTCGTTTTTTTTGGTGCGGGATTTTGCTTTTTGGAGGTCTTGAACGAGTTCTTCTTTTGAAACAGAACAAGACTGTTGTTAACACTCGATTGTTTAATAAGTTTTTATTTTCAGGTTTGGGTTAAGTATTTTTTTTAATTTCTGGTACTACTCATAATTATTTTGGTATTGAGTATTTATACTTCTAATAATTGCTGCAATGATTCTAAAATCTTTTGGTTATTAATATATGATCAGATACATTTGAATTAGAGCGATTAATTAATTTTATAGTTTTTAAATTATATCACTAGTAATTAAAATTTAAATAAATAATTAACATACTTTTTATTCTAATACTTTATTAGTGATGTCAAGTAACTTTTTGAAATAGTTTTTCACCATTTTTAAAACAGCATTTACTATATAGTGACACTTCGCAAGCGCGCCTCAATGAACTGTATAGACTTTCTTGTACGCTTACCGCAAAATAGATGCTAACGCAATGATTTACCGTAAATCTTTATATTTTACATTCATGTTGTCTAATTATAAAAATTTATAGTTACGTCTTTTCTTATAATTTACCTGCGCGATTGTTAAGAATCTAAGCACACATTGTATACTATATATATAATTGTAAGTTGAGATCTTCAATCATTCGCAATTGTTTTAGAATATTTCCATGATGAAAGACTTGATCGACTGACGGACGTAAATAAAAATAATTTGTTTCAACTACAGAAAAGCCGACGACAATCACGACCATATAATACCCATCCACAGAGCGCCTGCATCAGTCGTCACGGTACAAAAATGCAAGCGCGACCAACATAATGCCTCTCTGTCGCAATAAACGCTTCGCTTTGCTCTCAATACCCTCTCAGCAACTTACTCTTTCTCTCTCTTTCTCTCTCTCTCTCTCTCCCCTCGTTGATTTTTCTTTGAGATCGTGAAGATCCGATGCCGCCTAGGTGGCGCCACGTCAGTCGGCTCGAACGAGGTGCGATTGTCGTCGAGAGAGAGAGAGAGAGAGAACCGCCGCCACTGTCGTTGCAACTGGACCATGTCTCAGCCACCGCGTTCTCCTTTTTTCTCCTCTCGATCGTCCTTGCACGTATATACGGCAATTTCGAATTCCGCGAGTGTGAGAAAGAAGTAGAGAGACGTGCGCACGCGCGGGAGGAAAGAATGGCTGCTGTTGCTGTTATACCGCGCGTACTTTCGGCGCCAGGTGAGTAAAGTGGCGACAGTGGTAGCGGTGATTTTTTTCCCTGAGACTGAGACTGTGCGCATGGACTTGTAAGTTTATAACGAGCCTATGAATATGCGACGAGATCCAGTGGAATTATATAATATCACGATTTTTGTATGGACAGACTGAAAGTTGAAGGTGTTTTTCGGTGGTTATGCGTTGCATTTTAACGAACGCGCGGGATATAAAAACTTGGTCGTGCCTGTTTCTCTTGAGAGAGAGTTTTTCGAAGTTTGAAAAAAATACAGTCATCGAGTTTAATTTGCGCGGCCGTCGTATTTTTTTAATTGATTATAAATGGTTCTTGTATCTCGGTCAGGATTCGTCCCAGAAGTCGATTAAATTATTTAAATTTTTTTCAAAAACATTATCGCCAATTATACAAATTTAAATACACGTTCTTTCGATTATTTTATAGAGTATATTTTGAAATGGATTTTTAATTATTTTACGGAACGCGTATAACAATAACTTTTAATGAACATGGTTCACTCGTAGGTTTTAGTTTGATGCGGTTTATCGATTGATCTACGAAATGATTGAAGGCTTGTCTTGAAACTTGGTTTTAGATAAAACCAATCACCTATGACCTAAGGAATAGAAACAGACAATCTGTTCTCAGCATAAACGTATAAAGCGAAAAAGAGCAAATCTACCGAAGAGATAAGAAATAAACAGACATCAAACGTATATACCTTCGAGAATATCGGTTATAAAAATGTTTGAATGAAGGTAATAAAAAAATATGAAACAAGTTCTTAATAGAATATGTAATAACTTAATCTTATCTTTAACATTCTTTCCGGAATGTTAAAACTAATTTCAATAAATTCACAGTTTATTTGTCTATTCAAGTTATACAGCTCAATAGACTAATAATAGATTCATATTTTTCATATTTTAAACTCCAGTTATCCGCTCAACATTGCATTGTTGTGCGAAATGGCAATATTTATTTTCTTGAAATTTATAGATTACTATAATTAATTTTAACGCTTGAAATAATAATATTCATCAATAAGACATTATAAATAAGAATCCCAATTTACACCTCAGCTCTATTTTTCTAAAATATTATATTTCTTTCAATTCAACGATACTTATATATAAGTCCTGGAAAAAGGCATTCACGTCGACATATTACGACACTTTACAAGACCAATCGTTTTCATGAAATTCTCATTGACGTCACCGCGCAACCGATCGCACTGACTCTTTCTCATAACCCGCGAAACCGATTTATCTCCCATCATCATCATCATCATCATCATCCACACACACACACAATCCAACCTTTATACACAACAAGCCCTCGATACCAAGATAAGCATTGCTACCACACTGAGATCTCGACATTACTTCTATATACTGCGAACATGCCAACTCCCAGCACTTATTACGCAATCCTTTCCCAGTGCGACGAGAGAAAACTATCCGGGGCTATAGATCGATTAACGATCACAGCACGCTTGCAACAGCAACGTCTCTCTTTCTATTTCCGGCGCATCTATAAGGCGGTCCAACTCGTCAGTGTGCACAAGCGAGACACGTGTCGTACACAGACGCACATATATATATATACTCTGAAGTGTAGCCGATTTTATATACACGCACTCTCTACTCGACGTGGCGCGCGACCTATGCGAAATTGCCATGGCACGTGGGCAAAAAAGTTAGGGCCTGGCGCTTTGTGGCGTGTGCCCGTCAGCCTCTGTAATTGAGCTATTGGGTATTTTTACAAGTGTTTCGGGGCTGAGCGATGCGATGGAGCTATGCGAGAAAGAGAGAGAGAGAGAGGAGGCTCGGTAATTATAGACCCGCTGAAAGGAGGTTATTTCGATGTGAGAATGCTTTATGTTTACAGCGAATTCCCGGTCGACGGGGATTGAAACTATCGTAGAGTTAGAGGGATATGGGGTAGGCGAGAAAAGATTATGTTGTGGTTTTTTTTTTTATATTTTAATAATAAAAAGTGTGTAATGAAAGAGAAAATTCTTTAGTAGTTCTTTTTAAAATTGAGTTATTATTAGATTTCTTTATAAAAGGTTTACAAAAATATTTAGAACTTGTACTAGTTTTTATGTACTATATTATTTGGTCATAATTATGGTCTTATTATTTTTGTAATTGTCATTTACGACTGCAGTTATAAATTGATATTAATAACGATTAGGAATAATTTTATTTTTATATGCGGTATCTAGTAAAGAGTTATGGAAATTAAGATATTGTTTTTAATAAAAAGGCTTTTTGTATAGATTGATCACTGTAAAAATTGCATTAAATTTACTGCATTGCTTAGTTATAAGCATATATTTATACATTTATACTATATTTGAATTCGTAATATACCTTTATCATTACCAAAATTATTTTATCTTAAAGAAGTTCTTTTTTGTTAAAGTGAAAAAAAAAAAATTATTGAGATAGTATAAAATTGCATAAAATTTCGTAAGTAATCTACATTCTATTTTGAACTATGGTCATTAAATAAAAGGAGCAAATAAGCCAATGTACATAGCTACAAAACTATTAACAAAGGCAGCATATTTATTTCTTCAAGAGAAATTTTAATTATCGTATTTGAAAAATATGTAAAACATTTTGCAGAAAAAACCAAACAAATTTAAATATGTTTAATAACTAAACCTTTTTTCATGACCTTTTTCAATCTTTTAAGAATTTTTTCTAGATTTTCGTTTAATGAATTTAATTAAATAACACATAAAATTTAAGCAAACTAATTGACAATGGATTAGCCTATTTTTAAAGGTATCTGTTTATTGTTTTCTTAATCCACGAGTATTCAACTAGCTATTATAAATTCTTCTATAACTTATAATACCAAGATTTGGTTTAACAGAAGTTCTTGATGGTCATACAACACTCCACAAATAATATATGAAAGTAAATATAGCACTTATTATTTTTATAAATGCATATCGGGATAAACTTTATATTTTTCTAGATAACATCAACAAATTATATACCTTCTACATTATAATGTTTGAAATTCTTCTATTTCATTATATATACAAATAATATAAATAAAATAAGACCGGTAACTCTAACCGCTGCTATAAATAAAGCTAATTTAGCTCAGACCAATCTAAATCGGTCGAATTAACTAAATTCCAATTAGTTTAGCTCCTTTTTCCGAACGCATTTACACACCCGGTGTGCAAGCCCACCTCTCTCTCTCTCTCTCTCTCTCTCTCTCTCTCTCTCTCTTTCGACTTTTCTTTTTTTCCTCTTTCTGGCTCCAACGCTACCACGCTCGTCTCTTCTTTATACTCCAACACGCCTACCTCGTTCTTACACGTCCAAATAATTCCTCCCGACGACGACGGCTACGTCCTTGCGCACAGATCGAGCATGCGACACTCGCTCTTACGCCCAGCCAACAAATCATCGACACGGCTTTTCAAGTCGCGACATATACGAGAAGAGGGCGAGAAAAACGGACGGGAGGAGTTGCAACTGTGTGCACACGCGTTATATAGTAGAGACTCTTGGGCTTTTGCCGGGCTGATGAAGCGCCGAAAACAGAACACGAGGGCGGCGAGAATGAGAGAAAGAGAGTGAGAAAGTGAGAGCGTAGAACGATGCGAAATTCCCGGGTGGATGCGCGAACGGTCTATTAGAGATGCTGTCGGCGACTTTTTGAGATTGATGAAACTTAATATAGTTTATATACGGTAAGAGGTATGGAGATGTTGAGGTAGAGTGTATCGCTTCGTTTGAGAAGTGGAGATTGTGGGTCGTGACAGTTTTGATCTTTATGTCTAGCCGATAGTAAATGCTTAAGCGGTGAATTTTATTCGTTTGGAGTTTAAAAAATGGTATTTAAGATGGGAATATATTACAGTGAATAGCAAGTTTATATTGATCTAATCGGTTAAAAAAGATATCCGCGAGTTATATTGAAATCATGTCGCTTCATTTTTAGCTCATGATATAAAAATTAGATTCTTTCATTATTATCAATTTTTTGAAATTTCGTAAATTGCATTCTTATTATATTTGTTATTCGAACTTTTGTTAGTTTGAATCAAGATGAGAGAGTATACTACCTAAATTTCAGGATATGTATTCAGACGCATATGAAGATATCAACAATATTAGACCGTACCATACTATAAAATTCGAATTAGGGATATTTTTAGTCTCCTTTCAAAAAATGTTGAAAAAGAGATTCTTCTTCGAACAATCGAATAAAAATAGTAAATCAAACTAGAAAAAGAGATCTTTCATCCACTTTCCTTATGATTTGTTGAGCACAGAAAATGTATTAAAATATAATCCAAATCAAGATGCAGATTTTAGCAAATTTTTAACGTATTTTCATGAAGTTTGAGCAAAATCTCTACAATAAACCGGATATTAAATTTTCCAAATAAATCATAACGAATCCTACATCATAATATTACCTCTAACAAGTCGAAATAAAATAAAATTTCGTAAAATCCACTCATGACCGAATAAATATATACATGTACACTTAAAATAACGACATAGAGAGTCACTCGAATACGTAGATCCACCGTCTTCACTCACTATACGCGTTGCACGGCTCGTTATTCTCGTACGCAACGTTCTTCTCGCTGCAGGAAAATGTGTCTAATTGTGGAACGCACGCGTACCCGAAGCTCTTTGATTCGCCGCGGTGAGCGAGAGTAGCGAAAGAGAAGAAGAAAAAAAAAAGCTTGAGCTCGCGCATCGTTTGACGACGTCGCTCTTGAGAAGCTTTACTTAATTGAGAAGGATGTGGGAAGCTCAAGTGTGCGCCTGCATGTTTTTATGAACTCGCTGTGTATACTGTTTATTGATATTTCGCGAGTGTTTGACGTTTACGCAGAATGAGTGTATATAGTTTGGGATGGTGTGATGATTTTACGAGGCAGCGATGGCACTTTGTAGATTGAGCGTTGATGGCGCTTTTAATTTGATAGATTTTATTTTATGGAGAGAAAATGGATGGTGGTTTGGGAGATGTATTGAGGTTTTTGTGTGGACGAGGTAGTAATGGTTTTGTTAAAAGATTTTTATCTAAGTAGTTTGTTCTCTTTTAGTGTCTTATTACACTTTGGTAAAACTTATCAAATATTACGGGATTCTTTAAAATAAATAAATATCAACAAACAAACAAAATATACCAACACACAACCACTCGCATTAACCTTATAACCATCCTCTCACGTTTCCCATTCACCACAACCATGCACAACCGAACAATTTGTTAACAAAAAGCAACATTTCCTCTAAAATTCTCAACCCTCCTCCTCCCTGCTCACCGCATTTTACTTATCGTCCCATTCTCTCTCTCTCCCATTGGCTTTCATCCTCCCTTTGTCTATCCTTGACTTTTCCCGGCGCCGCTCGTTTTTTCCTTCATTTCTCATTCCGTCCTTCGAGCTCGCGAACTCGTCGTATTTCACGCGATTCCGCGCTATTCGTCAGTTGACTCGCAACTGGAAAACGTTCACCTGTATTATACTTCTTCGGGCTATTCAATGGCGGTATATACTGGCGTACAGTAGCTTACAACTTGAAAGCGTTCGCGCTACGACTAATTGGCTGGATGCTGTGATTTAAGATTTGGGATGGTTCGTGGTTTAGAGTAAATTTTATTACAGTACTTGTGTGTTTGTGGATATTGTAGTAGAATTATACAAGTAAATTCGATTATTCTGTTGAAGAATGAATGATATGGCGAGTAACTTCCCAACAGTTATATTAGTTTAGTTTTCTCTAATCATTATAGATATTGTAACATTATATTCTTGTAAATTGTTTTTTATAGGTCAGAGAAACATTCTAGTCAATACTTAATAAATAGTGTGAATTTAACAAATTTTTAATCGATATAAATCCTATGTATACAATATTTCTAATAACAATCAATTTACAATTCGAACAAGTTCAATCACTATCATGTAGAAAAATATCACCTCTTATTCCTTAAATCCACCATACTTTCACGTGCTAAGCGTTAAATATAAAAATATATTTCACCCTCGATCATATCTAAGATTTAGTGTAATCTACCCTTTCAACATCCGAAGGTTGGATGGAAGCGCGTCTCGTTCTCATCCTCCCATCCGCGAGATTTCTGTTGACGCGACGGGAATTATTTAAATGGATTACCGTTGCGCCGGTGGTAACGTCGTCATACCGTTGCCGTCGTCGCGTTCTCTTCTTACACGGGCCTCTTGAAAGTTTTCCCGTTCTTCGCTGATCCGCTCCTCTTAAAATTTAGATAGATTATAAGAGAACGAAGAGGAAAACGGAAGCGACGTGTCCGTGTATATATGGACGGTTCCGTTTTGTCTTGGATTCGTCATTAAAATATTATTATTATTGATTAAAATAGTTATTGGATGATTAGAATTTTATGCTAGGTAGATATTTTTTGATAACCTTCTTTCTTTAAAAAATATTGTTCAAGTAAAAAGAGCGGAATAAATTGTTGGTAATGGGAAATATCAATTTTACACTTTTATCGAAATAGTAAATGATATACAACTTTTTTTCAATT
>JAYJLV010000001.1:4104970-4113853 GCA_036873485.1 Torymus texanus | reverse complement strand
GGGCACACCAGGGATGCGGGTCCTGAATTTGGCTCAAATTCCTGGAGGCACTTTCTTTTTATAAATAATAAGACACGGGTCTCAGGATTTTTCTGAATGGGCTTTATTTTTTGAGTCCGAGATCATACAATTATTGAATTTTTAACATTTTTGCTATGTATACATGGTTTAGCACATAAAACTACTTAACTTGAAATAAAAACATGAAATATTATATTTCATATACAACTTGAAATATAAACAATTTTTTGTCTATAAATGGGTGTACAATTAATGATAGCGATACTTATTTACTTATATTAATCTTTTTTTTATGTTAGAAATTAAATAAATAAATGTTAAATATAGGTACAAAAAAAAAAATTGTTACCTCGATATCGACTAAAGAAACTTTTAAAAAATCAATACTTGGAAACAGTTTAAGAATCTTGTTTATCGAACCTTTATAGGGGCTATTTATCAATAATTATTATAAAATTAGGGAAGCTTATAAATGTTTTGCAAATCAATATAGCAGAGATTAAAGTTTCTTTGGTCGATATTGAGGTAACATTTATATTTTCGTATATTTACCATTTATTTATATTTCATTTATAACATAAAAATAAGATAATTATAAGTAAATAAGTAGTCATTATTAATTGTACTTCCATTTATCGAGAGGAAAAAGAAAAGTAATGTAATACCCACTGTTTTTGTTTCAGATTAAAATTAAGTCGTGTTATGTTGTAAGCCATCTAGATGTTAAAAATTCAATAATTGCATGGTCTCTATAGCCCAAAAACTAAAGGCCATTAAGAAAAACCCTGAGACAGGTGTTTCATTATTTATAAATAGAAAGTGCCTTCAGGAGTTTGAGCCAAATTCAAGGTCCACTTCCCTGGTGTGCCTCTTGTCGGTCGAACTGGCCCCTTCGCTGATGCATCAGGGCTCAAATCAACAATATTTAATGGAACCTTATTGTATAAATAAAAAAACGTCGGAACCAAACAAACTATTGAATCTTATTGCATAAAGCAAAATCAGTCTCGGACAACCATACTTAACTAACAATTAATTCCACATCGTATGGAATACCTCATGTACAATAACCTCACGCCAAGACTCGCTCTAACACCGAACGAGCGCTACATCGCGAACCCAAGCAAAAAAGACGCTCGCTCGTTTCAACGCCATATAGCCTGCAGACAACGACGACGACGACGACGACGACGAGGACGATTCTCCAGCTCTCTTCGTACTTATTATACGCGGTGCGAAAGAGAGACGTCGCGTCCTTTTTAAAAAAGACGGTAGGGGATGGAACTCTGCGGGCTACGGCGCTAACAATGAGGGATGGGCAACGAAGGAAAGATAGAGTGAGAGAAAATGTTTAATGCCGCGGAAAGTAAGCTTCGGGCAATTAATATCCATTATATCCGAGGAGAAAACGCCTGACGACGACGACGA
The DNA here is from genome assembly GCA_036873485.1 of Torymus texanus. NCBI lineage: Eukaryota > Metazoa > Arthropoda > Insecta > Hymenoptera > Torymidae > Torymus > Torymus texanus. The sequence goes on along the minus strand of JAYJLV010000001.1, from coordinate 4,112,404 downwards.
CGACGACGACGGCGCGTCTAATTAAGCCGACGTGGTCGTCGTCGTCGTCCTCGTCGTTGCGCGAATTCCTACGTGAGAGCATAGGGACAAAGAGAGCAGCGCTCGTTTGCGCCGGATAGAATATATAGAGAGGCTGGTATATAGCCGCTGTGGAAGTGGAAAACGTCGATTGTGCGAGCTGCGAACAACCGCGCGCGCGTTGAATTTCAAAGGAACGATTTCGAGCGAGTATTATGGGCAAGGTTGGATGATGGGGTGAGAGAGGAAGGAGAGAGGAAGAGAGGTAGATTATTGTGCGATGATCATTGTGCGGTGTGCGCTTGAGGAAAATATGGTAGAAATTAAATGAAAAATTAAGTGACAAGCGATAGTGGATTCTTTTGTCTTTGGGATCGTCAGAAATTTTGATGCATTTGGAATATAATTTAGTATAAGTATAGTAGGCTGTAAAAATAAATAATATTATTAATAATTTACATGAATGGTTGCGGAATTATATATAAGAAAATTGTTTACTGTACTTGGAAGTGGTCCATTTTTTCTCTTATTTTTGAAACGATTTGTGGAGCATTTTCTAGTGATTTAATGACGATTTTGGTTAATATGATACGAAATGGGGAGAAAATGTTTCAAAAGCGTTTCACAAATGGGCGAAAAATGGATGATTTCCAGCTGGGATATTGTAAAATTTTCCACAAAATGTGGTAATACTTTTGGTTTATACAGTCTGTGATATAGCTTTACGAGAAAGTATGGTAAGTTTTATAAAACGATGTAATTTTTACTGAACTTGATTTATAACATTTGTATTACGGAATTACTGGAGTTTTGAATTAAGAGAATAAAATTCGGTAAAATAGTAGTTTTGAACTACTAAAAAATATTAATTCATTAACTACTACATAGTTACTGAACCAATTAGTGATCATGTCTCAAAAATCGATTGTCACTTATATGGTTATTCCGGGAATGAGAACAAATTTTAGTGGAGTTATAGGTTTCTCCAGTTTCAATAGCATTTATATTGTTTTTCTATTAATTAAAAAGGTAAAAAATGTTTTAAATTGTAAAAAGATGATTGGATAAAATAATTAGATAATTTATAAATAATTCGTTTATCTAAAAAAGTAGAATTATATGGTTTTTCTGGGAATTATTCTTAAAAGAGACGCAGGTATAGTATTTTTCTTTATGTTCATGCGCGAAACTGAGTGCATCTTATCAATTTATGTTCTGATTACATGATAGAGGACTATTTAAAAGTACGAAAAATCGCATAAAATCGATTTTCAAAAATTTTTCACTTATATCGTTATTCCGGGAAGCCACAGATATTATTTGTTACGTAAAATGTGATTAAATTTAATAGAAGCCACAAATAAAGTGACAAGGAAGAAACTTAGATCATTAATGTCTGCAAATTTGTATATTATGGGATCTTCAATGTTCCATTGGATTTAAAAGAGTAATTCAATAAAACGTGAATATCTGGCGTTCAAAATTATGGAAATATTACTGATTGATTAAAAATAAAGTTGCCGAACATAACTTATTTCATCGTTCGTAGTACCATTCCTTCTTATACAACAGTTTCATATAAATTTCATACATAAATTTCCACCTTCACTTGAAGCTTTCCACTTCTATTACGTTTAAAAACTATCACCTACCCTACCAACGAAAACCAAAACGAACCTCATACTCTCCATTACAATCGTGCATTCTAAAACACACAACGCGCACAGTTGATATTGCAACTATACGCACAACGATACACTCGTACTCTATACTCCTATTCTATTTTGCCGACTTCGATGCGCACAGCATAGTATACATACACATATACACAGACACAACGGGTATTTTCAAAGACGATCGCACACCGGTCGCGCGATAACGCTAATTGTCGCGTTACGCCAGAAATTACTGGTAAGCGGCTTCGGGGCCTCTCTCTGTACGTGCTATATATACGTATATATATACGTATATACGTATACCGATATACCGCTGTCGGTATATATGTGTATATAGCACGAGTGCCCGCGCGCGCGTAATTGAACAGCACTGGTGTACATATGCAGGACAATCAACGGCGTGCACACCCGAGCACATTATGCCCTGCTACTGCACGTATAGTGCAAGTGAGAGTTTGCGTTGCTTCCCATAGGACACGAGGTTTGGTAAAGGGAGGAGAGAGAGAGAGAGAGAGAGAGAGAGAGAGAGGAAAATGCGTATTGGAGTGTGTCAGAATGATTATGTAGCGATGGAGAGTCGAAGTGGTAGTAGCCGTAGTAGTGGTTGAGTTTTCTTTTTTTCGGAAGGGAAAAGGCGATGCAGCGATATAGCGGTGCTGGAGGTGATTGAGAAACGGATGAATATATGGGAATGGGTTGAGTGTGTATATACTTATGGTTGTATTTCGTTGGGTGAAAAAGAAAATGAGGTACACAATTAATTAATGTGCGTTTTTGAAACAGAACCTTTATGAGTAGAGCTTTATTTCAAATTATTATTGGTTCACTGCAAGTTTATAATTTAAAAACTTTTCGTATTTTTAAAACCATTTTCTATAAGATATAAAATGCTTCATATTTGGTTGTTTAATGCTTAACAGAGATTAAAGAAGTATTTAATTGTAGACGTTGAATCATAAAACTTCAACAAATTGTCAAAATCTTTTACTAACTCTGTAGAAATGAAAGTGTTAAGTATAACGAAAAATAATCCAAATTAAAAGTATATAATCTTCTAAATATAGCTATAAAAATGAAGTTCAATATGAAATCTGTCATTTCAATAGTTCCCCAAAAAAAAGCAAAGTAGAAATAGCACACACACCCGCACCGCTCTATACCTCACACTTCACTTCTCATCCCTCTCCTGCACCTTTAAACAAATGTATAAACCGTCTAAACGGCCTCGCGAAACACAAGCGCATAAACGTTAGACACAGACGCTACCTCACTCTCACATACCCACACACATCGTCCCTCTTCTCTCACCCAAGGCGAAGGTGTATGCGAACACAGTTGCGCACACACACACACCTATATACAGAACTTCCCTCTCTCTCTCTCTCTCTCTCTCTTGCTTGCTATCTATCCGACGGAGGTTTATACGCGTGTTGCCGCTGTAAACTCGCGCTCGCTCTCGCACGCGCGCGTAATCGTACGAGATCCCCATTGCATGAATATAATTTGCATACAAGTTGGTTATACTACGCGCGCGTTCACGCTCTCACAGCAGCAGCAGCAGTAGTAGTAGTAGTAGTAGTAGTGGTGGTGGTAGCAGCGGCGGCATCAGCTGGCTTGCCCGTATAAACGATTATGGTGCCAACAGATGTAGGCGGACTCTGCGAGTGCGAACGCGTTATAATGCGTGTGTATACGCGTAGATCTTTCTCTTGCTCGCTCGCTATACGTATATATAGTATATATATACTCGTGCAAAGTTTAATAGGTTTCTTTTACGTGCAGATGTGTGTGTGAGAGAGAGAGAGAGGAAAGGGATATTAAAAGGGAGAGGTAGTGGGTTTTCTTTTATACATTTATTTATTGAATTTATGATAGCGTGGAGTGAAGAGGGAGGAGCGATTAAGCATGCGAAGGGGTAATGGCGCAACGATATACTATGTATGTGTATATGAGTATACGACGACTGAGTGATACCGTGAGCTGGTTATTATAGGTTTTTGTGTATATTTCTATATAGCGAGATGAGCATTGAGGTACGATTATATTGCCAATGTTACTTCATTTCGTTTGTATAAAGATAAGAATTATATACGTATACAAAGTAGTAAATATCACATTGCTTGTGGTATTGATTTTGAAAACTCACATGCACGGATGCGCAAGTAGTATACGTTTGATAACCACTACTTGATTTTAAATGGTCATTCGGGAGATACGTTACAGCAGGGAAAACTGTGTTGCGATAAGAATATACTTTGTTGGGGTATAATATTCACGTGGTTTCCAACTTTTTGAATGACTGTATACTTTGTAATAACTTGGATCGTTTAGATTAATATATACATACATGCGCGTTATGATATGTGAGTGCCTGGTAATTTAAGTGTAAAATCTATTTTATATATTAATAGCGGTTTTTACTACCAGCTGTATATTTATAATTATTTTAAAGATATAGCTATATAAATATACTTAAATATACATATACTTTATATACCTTATAAATGAATCTATTAGGATTTTCAATTCTCCATGTACCAAACTCCAATCATCTCCAATCTAAAAATCCACAAAAAACGACACCCACATTTAACCAGAAAAATCCTTGTCATTCTCTAAACGCGACCTCATTACCTGCTATTTTATTCAACAGTCCACCCTTCTCCATTTCCAAGGTTCTTTTCGACAACACACCGCATCAAATTAAACCTCGCGACCTCTCTCTCTCCTTTTCCAACACACACACACACCTGCACCATGTCAGCATACGATTCATCAATCAAGTAATCGGCAGGCAGTGTGCGGAGGTCCCATCTCTTCTCCACATTCTCTCTCTCGTTGACAACCACAGTGTTGTGTGTTATATGCATCGCGTCTATACGGGACCGCCTCATAATGAAATGCCCCCGCGCTTTCGATAACGATCGCACGCGAGGATTTCCACACTACTATATATATATAAGCGTTCGGTAGCTCTTTCTCTCTCTTTCTTCCTCTCTCTTCGTATATAGCTGACAAGATATCCACCTCGCTCGTTGTCCATCGATTAATGCTTGCGCGAGGATAGGTAAAAAGGGTTTCGAGGTAAAGGGCCAGAAGCAGTAGTAGTAGTAGTAGTAGTAGTAGTAGTGGTGGTGGTGGTGAGAAGCCTGTTTTTCTTTCTTTCTCTCTTTGTCGCTCGTTCGCCTTCTATTTCTCGTCGATTCTTCGCAGCCGTAGTGCGCGGCCTTCGAGGATTTCAGAGGCCGCGCATCATTAAGCCGAGTGGTCATGTCGCGCGTTCGCTTTTTTCTCTCTCTCTCTCTCTCTCTCTCTCTCTTCCCTCCAACGACGACGAGGAGCTGCTCTCGTGTCCATTCATTCTTTCACGCGCGTGTGTGTATGTGTGTGTGTGTGAGAGGCTTTTACGCTCAGGAAGCTGTTCGTCTTCCTTTGAGATGGCTTTGTAGTTTTAGGTGTGCTCGCGGTAAGAGTTAACTTATTCGCAGGTGCGCTGTATTGCTTCTTTTTGCGGTCGGATGGGGGAGAGATTCGGATTGTTCTTCTGTGATTAGAATTGTATTGTAATTGCGTCGCTCGGAATGTTCATTGAATGGAATGTTTCGTTTAAGGTATGCTTCTTTTTTTCTTACAATTTTTTGTAAATTAATTATTAAAAAAAAGGTAATTATTATAAAGGTAATTGCGAATGAAGAGAAACTTGAAAAATTCTTGTTAAATACAATTTTTCGGTGTTTTCTAATACTAATCTAAACTATTTGTAATAATTATTACACACGTGACATATAGTTATATCCAATTTTAATCATCTATAGAAAAAATTTTTTTCTCACAACCACAGGTGGCTTCTCACATGACCGACATATATTTCCTGCTCAACCCTAATACCATCGATAAATTCAAGATGTCCCTTATCGCGAGCTCCTCAATTAGACTAATCCAGCGCTATCTACCTCACATATAAACCATCGTCGATCGAACCTTGAAACTACTGAAATTTCACGGCCTAGCTATTAGTTAGTCCCTCCTCTCTCTCTCTCTCTCTCACTCTCTCCATATATATATATGTATATATAAAATACATCGAGCAACGCCTAATCTAATGGGCAGGAGACAAGAGACGCGAGCGCGCGCGTGTATATATGGGGCTAGAGGTATTTCGGCGGACGGTGGGAAAGACGAGAGGAACCGTATATATATATATATGTGTATACGTTTGAAGGAGCCGACAGCACTTGTTCTTCGAGCGCCGAGGTAAAATCCGATCGCCACCCTATACACGTTTTGTATGTGTATATATATATCTCGCCACAAAGAAACGTGTGTGGGTTGCGAATATATTTGTGTGTGTGTGTGTATGTGTGTGCTGGGCGCTTTAGCGATTCTTCGGTTCGCCATTTTACATGTGGTTTTTGGTTTCCTCTTTGGTCTATTAGAGGTTTCGTGATGGTGATATTTGATGAGCAGAAATTTATGATTCGTGAATCGTGCGGTTGGAGGCGATATGCATTTTACATATACAGGTCAGCATTTCTTTCAGCCAATTAGGTGTTCGATGATGTCATGAGTTATTATAATTTTTCATAATCTTTTAAATAATGTATAAATAAAATGCCTTATTATATAAGAGAAAAACATAATTTTTCAACATTTTCAGGTTCTTTGACATTCTAAATTATTTAAATTATACTAAATTCATATAGTAACAATATATACAGATATAAGACTATCCTCACTATACCAATCTACCTATTAAAAGTTCTATCCCCCTACCGCAGTCATACACCATCGAACCCTCACCCCCAAAACCAACCCAGCCCACAACCCAACAACAGCAGCTCACCTGTAAAATGTAAAAACAGTATCAGATAAAAATCCACTATATACCTATACGTATATAGGTGTGTTTATGTAAAAAGCGTCCGGCGATTGTTTCCGCAGGCGCACATATAGCTCGGTAAAAGATGCCGCGCGACGTTGTCCTCTCCGCGACCAACAAGACCAAATCCGACACGAACCACGTCTTTCGCGTCGTGTCTCGTTTCCTTTTTTTTTCTCTCCATCTTCTCGTCTCTCTCCCTTTTGAAGATGCGCGACGCCTCGTATACCTCCACCCCTTGAACGCAGTGCCGCGGAATAAATTTGCCCGCGTGCGCGCGCGCAGAATGGTACGTGTTTCGGCGCGAGCGCGTGAGAGGAATATCTCGCGATCTTTTGGCGCCAGTGGGCCTCGAGTATATGAGGATTTTGTTTTTATTTTCTTATACTTTTTTGTGAAGAGAAGGAAGAGCAGAAGATGCGTGATGTAGAGTGACGATTAAGTTTCGCGGAGAGTTTGGGGTTGAGAAACGAAGGTGGAGATGTGAAAGGTGGAGGAAGAAACGAGGACGTTTTATTGGATTTTGAGGATTTTGATTAGCACAGGGATTAGGATGTTGTTCGGGAAGTCGTTGAGGTTTTTAGAGTCGCTCGGTCGGATAATAGTATGGGAATGTGAGGCTGTGGCGATGGAGATTATATAGAGTTTATTGGACTGTATTAAGATATGCATTCATTAATCGGTGGATATATTTTAGAGTTCTGATTTTGATTCGCTTTACATATTGCGAAAATTACATCCGGTCATTGAAATAGATCTGCTTGTAATCTTAATTTTTGACATGGATACAAGTTTTGTCGCATTAATCACAAATACATTTCTCTGCGTCCTTAAAATAATTTACCTGAAATAGATGTATGA
>JAYJLV010000001.1:4074565-4099870 GCA_036873485.1 Torymus texanus | reverse complement strand
AGTCTAAAAATCACCTTTGAGAGGTGCTTAATTTTTTTCTAACGCATTCAGTGAAGAAGAAAGAAAATATTCCACTTAAGATAGCCGAATTGCTATAAGTTACCTTATTTATAGTCGCATGCCCTGAGAAGGTATTGGCGACATAATTTACCTATATTGGTATAGATAAGGTACATGGTTTATTTTTAATCTTGTGACTGCAATATGGTCATTTTTGTTAAATTTCATAGCTCCATTGTTGATAGTATTTTTAATTTTTTCTCACGGGGCAATTGTTAGAGCTGCTTGTCCATCGTTTGTTTCATTCTCTTTGAATTTTTCCGGTTTCGTTTTTATAACAAGGTTATTATTGCTCTTTTGTATACTATTTATTACTATACACTAGTTTACAGAAAAGATTGGTTACATTGAATTATGGATCTAATATTATTTGTTTAAGACAATGTAGCTGATTACGAGTTTCCTGTTGTGTTGATTTGATAAATGTGTAGTGTATTTGATGTTAAAGTATTTTATTTCCTTGTTTTTTCCAAATGATAATTAGATGCAATGAAACGATGTATATGATAATGTATATGTAGGGGCCAATTTTTTTCAATTCTCTGAATTACTAGTAGTTTTATGGATTCTTAGATTCCATAAGATTTTGATAATTTTTATATCGCTTCCTCCTAGAGGAAGCTTTGTGATAGTAATTTTTTGAGTTATTGTAAAAACATGTTGTAATTGTTTTCCGATGTGTACCTATTTGAAGATACAAATTCCGGGGTTATCTCAATTTTTAAAAACAGTGGACTTATTTGGTTATTTCGGGAAGGCACAGAATTATTTTCCGATTTTTGAAAAATATCTGTATGGATGTATGTGTGTGTGTATACGCCTGGATCTTATAGCTTCTACTTGGTCAATTTTAACCGACACGTATCACTTATTTGTTTTCGTTTTGTGTGATGGCGGGTCAAAAATCCGTTTTTTGATTGGGTTGATTGGTTTTTGTTTTATTTCGAATTTTCGATTTTTTAAACATTCTTTTTTGCTTTTTTTAATGATAGGATCGAGATATTTTAATCTGATAGATAGCATTCGGAAGAGAATTTAAATACCTACATTTTCTAAAAAAAATTTCTAGCTATCACGGTTCTTTTGTTATTAACGAAAACGTATTTTTTTTAAAAAGCTTATTTTTTTTAAGAAAAATTATGATAATGTAGAATATAAATAGCTGTAATCTGTAAAAATTTGAGTTCATTCTGTTGGTTAGTTTTTGAGGAAAAAATTGAAAAATGAAAAAGTTAGTTTTGTATGTCCAACGATTACGGAAGTAAAATTGACTTAATCACTTCAAAATTCCTTGTAGGGGTAGATTTTGGATAGTTCTCGGTCAAGTTCTTTAGGAAAAATAATTGGTCCATAAATTTCAGAGATATTTGAGGTTAAAATTATTTTAACTTTTTTACCAAATCGTAATTTTTCAAGAACGGCTCTATATATCTGAATCAGATGGATAACATTCGAATAGAATTGAAGTACCTATATTTACTAAAAAAAATATATTTTCTAGCTATCACGGTTCTTTTTTTATTAATAAAAACGTAAAAATTGAAAAATGACAAAAATGAGTTTTGTATGTTAATCGCTGCCAAATTTCTTGAAGAGGTAGATTATGGATCGATATTATTTAATAACTTTATTGCGGGTAGTTCTAACATGATCCAACTATTTCAATGTTCTTTCTTTAACCCCCTCGGGCGCCTGGCGGCGTTACTGAAAGAATTTTTAATAGAATTAAAATAACGAAAATTATCGTTAATGTTGATCTTATCTTAGACTTTCATAAAGTAATAATACTGTATTTATGTTAGTGTACTCAGATATAATTAAAGTTTATTTCGAAGAATTACTTATTATATCTGTAATATGTATATTTACTTCAGTATCTTTTCCAGCAGCCTGACAACTGGCCGCTAAAACAACAGCCACACACAGTAAAAGGAAACAACGGAAAACCATTTTCTACTCGTGATACGTTTTTATTACTGTAACAAACTGATTTAATTGTTGTGTGATCAATTTTTATACTATAAAAATGGTATGGAATCTAAGAATCCATGGAACTACTAGTAATTAGGAGAATTTGAAAAAATTGGCCCCTACATATATACATTATCATATACACCGATTCATTACACCTAATTATCATTCGGAAAACAAGGAAATCAAATACTTTAACATCAAATACACTACACATTTACCAAATCAATACAACAGGAAACTGATAATCAACTACATTGTCTTAACAAATAATATATTAGATCAAGCATTCAATACAACCAATTTTTTTTGTAAACTAGTGTATAATAGTAAACATTAACCAAAGAGCAATAATCTTGTTATAAAAATGAAACCGGACAAATTCAAAGGGAATGAAACAAAAGATGGACAAAGAGCTCTAACAATTGCTTCCTGAGAAAAAATTGAAGATACTATATACATTATAGGTAAACTATGTCGCTAATATCTTCCCAGGACATGCGGCTATAAATATGGTAACTGATGGCAATTCAGCCACCTTAAGTAGAATATTTTCTGTCTTTTTTACTGAATGCTTTGGAAAAAAATTGAGAACCTCTCAAAGGTTATTTTTAAACTATTAAATCATGCTATTAATAACAACAATGGGACACTGGACAATGTTAATCTTCAAGACAACCGCCATTAAAACAGTTTTTAGTCCGTTGGAAAAATGTTAAAAACGTATTATAAGCTCTCAAATTATATATGTAATTTGCTCTTTCATACTTATTAAATATTTGAATTAATAAAGAATTTCTAATTTCAAAATTTACTTCAACGTCTTAAATTTAAGATCATAATGAGCAATCTAAAATTTTCTTTTAACTAATATAATAATTTTAGTAAAGTTGATAGATTTCATAACTAACCATTATTACATACATCACTTTTTCATCCAACTATCTATAAATTCAAACACGCTTCGCGCATAATATGTTTTTTTTAATTCTCTATCAAAATGTTCTGTGTGATTGTTTTTTAATTATAATTTAACATTTAAAATAATTCAATATTTTTTTAAAACAAGGGTAGTTTTATACAATCTTTTTATACAACTTTATTTTCAATTATTCATATTTTGAAATATTGTAATTCGAAAATTCTGGTGCGTACAATTACATGCCAACCAATTAAATCATTGATTATAGAGCTCCTCATCATTTTTTAAAGAATGAATTATGTCAACCTTCAAAAAAAAAGAATAATTTTCAAAAACATACATTTTTCAGTCCCTTCGGCATATAAGACAATTTTTTTTTTCACCATCAAACCACGAATTTACATTATCCACGATGTACATGCAGAATTTACATTCTACTATTTCACGAGATGTCCTGACTCATACACTACAATACTGACAACTTCTGTATCACTATGTTTTATTTATCAGACAAAGTAATAAAATAATTACCTTATCTCTCAAAGCGCTTCTAATAAATTTAATCGCGACTAGACGCGCGTCCGCGCTTAGCTCTCACATAATGATCCATTGGATAATTCAGCCGCTCTCGCTCTCTTGGCTTCATTAAAATTTTAATTAAATCCCGCGCGTCCACGCAGGCACTGATTTATAATCGCTCGTGTATATACACATATACATAAGCGTTCACGTCCATATACGCATACATATACGTATAAAAGCGTCGGTGTTTCGCTGCTTTTCGAAAGAAATTAATCGATACCTCTCTATATATCTCTCGACCAGTGCCTTATTAATTCATCTTCGGCAACGACGCTTGGGTTTCGCGTAGATGTAGTGACGTTTACGAGGGTCGGAGGAAGAGAAGAGAGAAGAGGAGAGGATGAAACCCACCTCGTAAACCTAGAGCTAAAGCCGTGAGCAACGACAGACGTTAATTAAGTTCCGTTAAAAGTCTGCGGAGTCAGCTAATACGTCGTGCTTCTGTCTGCTGTGCCGTAGCTTTCTGTCGTTTGGTTAGTTACTTTGGCTTTTCTTTTACTTTCTTCTTTGCCACTGTCAATTATTATTTTGTCCTCAAAATTAACTTTTATCCTAGATTCATTCTTCGTATTCTGTTAAAAAAAATTCTACAATATAGAAACATTTGCAATATGTATATATTTACAATAAATTATTCGTTTAAATTTCTGTTTAAATTACATTTACTCCCTATATCGCAAAACAGAAACAGAAATCAGTTCATTGTTACAAACCATTACTGAATTTCAAGTGAATATAATGTTGAACGTTTTAAAAAATACTATAAAAATTATTCAGTAAAATAAATATGTTGCCACATAACGCTTACTCACTTGTATTTACTACTCGGCAACAATCTCGCCGCAAAATTACTTCGAAACACGTACGTACCAACTTTCAACTCGGTAGCCACTAAATTTCCGCACCGCACCTACACACAAACCACATACACCTATCTGGAAAATTTTTCTTCCTTACCATCTTACTCGCCATCTCCGAATACTCCACGTACACATTTTTTCTCTCTCTTTCTCTTGCTGCACTCTATACGTGCTATCGCATGGCCTGCTTTATTAGCCTCTGATAGCTCACGGGTTACGTATATACAGGCGACGCATTCACGCGCGTACGTCTTAACTATCTAGTAAAGGAGAGGGAGAGACTTTATGGGACGCGTGTCGGAATTAAAAAGCGGAAGTCTCGGAGAGAAGCAGCGCGAGAACGACGTCGATTCATGCGAGTATATAGCGCGATATATACACATATATATACACATGTGCGTGCGTGTGGAGAGTTGATTTCATTCATCGCTCGCAGGCGATCGTGTTTTGATAAAGTTTTCAAAACTTTATTAGGAGGAGGATGACGATTGATGAGAGTGAAGGGTATATACTGTGTGCTGAGAGCTTTTATCGGCTGATGAAATGAAAGGCACTGAGAATATATCTTATGGGGTATTTTACAAGAGCTCTGTAAACTATATTAGGAGTGCACATGTACATAGTGTGAATGTATTTAATAGTAATGGGTTATTTTAATTTATAAAAGCATTGAACTTAATTGTTGCGTGATTAAAGAGAAGAATTTTTTAGGATGAAAAGTATATATATGTTTGAAATGCTATTTTGAATAGTCATTTGAAACAAGAATAAATTATAAGACGAGACGTGATAAGATAGCATTAAATTTATTGGATGAGTTTGTAAAAAGGAAACGTCTTGTATAGGTTTGTCTCTACATAAGATAAATTTTTCAACTACTGATCTATAGTATTGGAGAAAAACCGATGTCAGAAATCGAATACGGTATCAGTTGGAAACATCGAACTGATCAATGATTTAAAGAAGCTGAAACATGAATAAAAATTAATTGGTTTAACATTTCCTTGAATGAAAACTGCTAACTCTTCTGAGTAGCTTTTTATATGTTTATCATTTTTCTTAATGTCAACATCAATTTCAAATGGAGATAGAATATTTATATTAACCAAGACAACGGTAATTGCTCTTAAAGAGAAACATAAATGTTATTTTACAAGTAGTTTTTTTACCTATAAATAAAATATCTCAAAAATCATTAATAAACTGCGACATTCCAACCACGTAAACGTTTACTTCCCACGATTCCGCTTCACGATACCTTAGCCGATCAGGTGTATATACCCTGCTTTAATTTTTCCAACCATCAATTCTCCATCCCGTCGTACTAAAACATTTGTACAAAAAGCTAAACCTCTAAACCACAACCCTGCCCCCTTCTAAACCTTCTCTTTCCTCTGCGCGTGAATCAATCGTTCCGTAAAACAATGCTCTATACTCTTCCTCGTCCTCTTCCTCCCTCTTCCTCTTCTTCCTCCTTCTTCGGCAGTACTCTCGAGAGCTCGATTCGCTCGGCTGGCCGCGATTGCAAATTAAAAGACAAGATTTAGGATGACTTTTCATTAAAGCCGGGATTGTCAGCGACACTCCCCGAGGCCAGCATGAGAGAGCGAGCAAGCGACAAACTGTGCGGTAAGGGTTGCAGAGAGAGAGAGAGAGAGAGAGAGAGAGACGCGGTGGATACGTGCGCTGTGGCTCTCTCTCTCTCTCTCTTTCTCTCTCTCTTCGCTATAAATAACGCCACGAGTGACTTAATGCCGACGACAAACTTTGCTCGATTCCGGGGCCGAGTATATAGCGCGTTCGCTCGAACTATCTCTCTCTCTCTCTCTCTGCTCTCGGGCTTCCTCTCTTTTACCGGCTTCGTATACGCCACCACTAGCCGTGTTCGCTTATTTACTTATATTCCCCAGGCTGGTTTTCGAGTGTCGAAAGAGAGAGAGAGAGAGAGAGAGAGAGAGAGAGAGAGAGAGAGAGAGAGAACGAGGACTTTTTGGGTGGAGAAAGGATGGAGTTGATAGACTTGAATTAAGCGGTAAAATTTCGGTTCATGGGTGTGATGCTAATTTTCCTGAAAGTATTATTTCATACGAAGATTTATGCAGTATAGTTGCAAATGTATATTGAAATAATTTTCGGAATCAATTTGTGTCATTATATACGGTAATGTACGACTATATACCGTCAACCCAATTAAAATTTTCATTATATTCGTGGTAATCTGACATTCAGTGTACTTAAAAATATAGCTGTGCATACCATTTGATTGATAATTTCTTTATAATTGAATGTATTTATATAATTTATAGATCTAGAAAATAAATACGAAAATTATCATTATGTAGTCACGCTAATTATAATGAAATTAATAAAATCTCATTAAGAAATAAATAATTTTTTTGAGACGCTTTAAAGTGCGCCGTCGGAACAAACACAAAGAATCGTTTACAGAATTTAACTAACGAGGCAAAACAACCGCGAGCATGCACGCTATACTACTTCTCGGTCTCCCCTTAATATAAATCATCAATTTATCAGTACACCCAGTTCTACATGGGCATCAAAGGAGTCGAGTAAATCAAAGCGTCAACGAGCCGAAAATTACAAGAGCTACAAGTGTCACTGAGAAGGGTAAAAATAACTAGGCTGCGTTAATCAATGAAAATCCCTCGAGCACACATACATACACATATCCGGGGCGTCGACAAGTGAAAATACTTCAGAGGCAGCCGCCGCTACTGCACTACTCTTTAACAAGCGCTCACGAAATTTCTCCCTTAATCCGAGGGATTCACGCCTAGTAATGACCGGGACGACGAATTGGCTATAAATAATTTGGCTCAAAGACGTTGGATTCCATGAATCGGCGATCGTGAGTAAAGAGATATTATTTATTGTGTTTTTATTCCGAGAGAAACGTTTGTTAGCTGTCATATTTTTATGATGGAATTTGTTAGGATTTTCGTGGAATACATTATATACTTTGTTTCGAGAGATCGAAAAATAACAGATTCTTTGTTGTTTATTTATAAAAATTTATGAATTATCGTTTTTCTACTGAAAAATATAAATGTTGGAATAGTCTCTGATGCTTCTTTTTTAAAATATCATAAGTACCTTGAACTTGAAAATAGATCATTGAACTTAAGAAAGGTATAGACAATTTAATTTATAACTTATATCTATATCGTTCAGTCTTTAACAGCTGTTATTTAGCTTATCTAACCTAATATTTTATAATTTTTGTAAATTAAATAAAGGATTTCAATTTTTTATCAATACAGAAGTACTTTTTAATTTATTTAATCATATAAAACCATAAATATGTATACTGATATTTTTAATTAAACAATCCTGCTCCCTTGATTTCTTCTTCAATTATATTATTAAAACTCTTCAAAAATCTATAATAACCCTTTAAAAAAAAAGTATCAAAGAACTCACATCCCGACAACTCTTACGCACGTGTGCTTTGGCCTCTCTCCAACCGAATCGTTCACTCCGCCGCGAAGCCGCTGCAACGGCGCGCGAAGTCCCTTCCGAGATGAAGAACCTACAATACTCGACTTCTGCTGCACACATCTCTCACGTATGCCTATTAACCTCCGCGAATGCAAATATATACTATACACACACACACACACATATATATATATATATGCATCTTGAGAGAAAGACAGAGCTTGCGTCACTGCGCACGATATATATTACGCGCCTCGTGGCCACTAAACGGCCCGCGTGTTCAACGAAGGCCGACGCGGCCGCGAGCGAAAATTGAAGGGGATGATCGCGCGGCCTTTTATATATATATATATATTTATCTGCGTGCGTACGCCTCGTAAATTTTCCTCGGAGCGAGAGTGATTAACGCGTCGCCGCGGGCAATGACGCGCGAGCGCGTTTATAATTGTTGCGGCGAGGGGCGCGAAGAAGAAGAAGAAGAAGAGAGAGAGAGAGAGTTGAGCTTGCGTCACGAGGTTTTGATTTGATGCCTTCGTAGAAGATCTTCATCACACTGTACTTGCGGAGAGAGCTTGTAATTCGTCTTTGAGTAGATTTTGGTATGTTTGATTTTGAGCAATATTTAATTTTGTTTTCCTGCTAATTCTGCGATAGTTTAACGATTCAGAGAAAAATTAGTAAGTTAATAAGAAGACTTATGTATATAATGTAATTAAAATTCATAAAAAGAAACATCTTTCAAGATCAACCATCTCTGCAGTTAACTTTCTACACATGACAATTTTTAAATTCATTATCAAGTTCTTTCATACCACTTTAAAAAAGACACAATTTGTTTCTGTTCATAACAGTTTAGAATTAAGAAACAAATTAATACATATATTACAATTCCTTCGGATAATGAGATTATTAACTCGGATGTGATTAGTCTTTTTATAAATATTCACAAAGATCTTATCTAAAAACCATCCGGCTATAATTAAAACTGTAAATAAATATTCGGCACAGTAATGCGAAATCCCCTCAGCACTATATATATACTTATTGATATAATAATGCATCCTCTTAAACTTGTATTCTAAGTCCCTTTTTTATTATAGATATTTTCACGACATATATTAATTTGTGTACGAAAAGATTCTGTGAAACATATACACATATAATTTTTAATAGTTATAGGAACCTCCTTTAATGTATACTATTGAAACTTCAGTTGAGAATAAAATTAGTTTTTCGAACTTGTTAACTATTATTAAGACTAATAATATTTCAATCGGTTAGTATATAGAATACTTTCTCTAAACGACATTTAATATCAGCAACTTTCATAACTAGTTTTAAATATAATAATTTTACTTTATACATAAGTAAAAGTATTATTGTAAAGCATAAACCAAATTTTGTATTTTATTTCGAAAATAACAATATCCAACGCCTCATATTTAAGAAAAGACTTTCAATACTACTATAAAAATTCCCTAAATTTAAGAACTGTTGTTCATACTCCCAATTGATACCAAAATCAAAAAAAATTTTCTTTCAAATACGCTTCTATAATCAACATCACCTTTCCTGCAACCAACCCACGCCATTACCTTTCTCAATCGATATGCGAAATCTGCTCCAATAAAACAGCAACATTTGCACGTTAACTGCAACCCTTCCTCTCTCACCTCCCTACACCATAAATTATCTCTCAAGCGGTGTGCGCGCATTACAGCCGATGGGCTTTCCGCGTGTGTAAACCGCGCGTATAAACGTTCCACGCTTACTTGCGCACGCGCACGCGTTGCCCTGCAAAGTCGTTGCAGTCCGAAACATGCGTTTCCGCACGCGCACCTCTCTCTCTCTCTCTCTCTCTCTCTCTCTCTCTGTATAATGTGTGCACGCTCGCATTTAGCGTCGCTGTACACGAGCGTTCGCATTATAACGGTTCGCGTATACACTCCGCGCAACTGTGTGCATAAACGCGCAACGCACGTGAACATGGGCCATTCACTTGCAAGGTGTGTGTGTATGTAATCGATGCGAGAGCGGCCAAGAGGTGCGATTTCTGTTGCCGCGTTTGTTATTGTCCGGTCGTTGGTTAGGGGAGCACATGGGTGATAGTGTTTGTGAATGTGGGAAATTAAAAAGCGTATAGTAGTTCGGTTGTCTATTTGGGCAAGTTGTCTGTTAAAAGGTTCATAATAATTTACAATGATTGAGGTATCTCAAAGAAAATAAGTTTTAATTGCGGTATAAATATTTTGAATTGATTATAAAGAATAGATGGAAAAATTTATAGTTAATCTAACTTTTGTGCATTAACTAAATCAACTGATATACGAGTAGGTAGGAAAAATTTATTACGGAAAAACATTTCGTTTAAAATGTTTTTTACAAAGAGGTATCCGCCCAAGGACTCGTATTGAAACGTATCTAGACTCCTTTTCAAAAAAAGTAGAAACTTTATTTGTTTTAAAGCACTTTGATACAAAGATTTTAACATCTGTCTCTTACCGACATTTTTCTAAGTAAAATAAACCTTATATCTAATATTTAATCAACTCTGTAAATTTAGACTTACTTATTTATTTTTTCCGTGCAAGTAATTGTTAAAAACCCAGATTATAGAATGTAATAATCTACCTGTGAAAAGAAATTCATACTTTACAAGAAAATTAAATCTACATTAGCATTTTTCTTCAAAAAAGAATCAGATTCAAGTTAATTTTACATCGCACATGGTCCATATATATTTATCTGAGATTCATACAAAATCCATAACCTCTTTATCGAATAATTAATAATTTAATCTTAAATAAATCTTATCTCTATTTCCTCACACCATCAACCTTTCCATCCATTCAAGTGCTTTCATAAAAAAAAGTCTTCTACACGAGTACAGTTATATCAAATATCTGTGATACCCACCCGACAGTGTCCGTCATCACTCAACCTAGGCTTTCTTCCTCTCTGCCACCTCGCAGCATCTCTCAAAGTGGATTTTAAACTCTTCACCATCGCATACTCGCACACACCTAAATCCTAAATGCATCGCTTGTTTTCTATATCCTCTCTTTCTCTTTCTCTTTCTCTCTCTCGTGCACACACACATGCACTACTCTCTCGCGTTGACGTTCATAATGGTCATTTCTCATGGACCTTTGACGCATCTCTCGATCTACAACTCCTTTGTCCGATACTGGATTCCTCGCCGGCAGTCAGATTTATATATATATGTGTGTGTGTGCGCATGCACGTATGTGTATAAGGAATTATACGCGTTACAAAAGTTTGGTATATACGAAGATACATCGGCTAATGTGACGACGTCTAAGGTGTATTATACATCCGGTCGTCGCTGTAGAAGAGATGTGGACGAGAGGTCATCAGTGATTCGATTCGCGGAATAACGCAGAGGAAGATGCGCGGGTTGATGCGCGACGGTGATGATAAATTCATTGATTGGAGCGACGGATGAACAGTTTTGTTGGTTGGTGAAGTAAATGTCCTATAGTATAGGGTAAAAATGAATTTTGTTTAGTGTACTTTATATGATTGTTTAAAAATATTGATAAAATTGAATAGATAGTTTTAAAGTAATAAAGAAAAAGTAAGATGCGTGTTAGCATTTTTATTTGATCGTTGTAATTCTATGTACTATTTTGGAATAAAAAAAAGATTTATTCGTGTAAATATATGTTTCCGTATTTATATTCAACCCAATAAGACTTATATAGATTTGAAACGACAAAATAAAAAATTCTCCAAAGTTTAATTCAATTCATAAATATTTAAGCGGTGAAATTCCATAGCTATCAAAATAGCAGCAACATACATACACAAAACTACAAAATATCTCAAATGAAAAGACTTTCTCTATATATACATACACACAAGCTGCGCGCGGTAGCGCACACACGACGTCACATGTATACGCGGATGATAAATGCGCTACAGAAAACGTACAAAACGTACCACCTCGTGCTCTCACCTCCACTTCATAAATAACAAAATTCTTCGCCTCGAAATTCTCACACATATACAATCTCCTTCTCAAAATTCAGCCGTCGTCTTCAACCAGCAATCAATTCACATACATATACACATACACTCCATATGCGCGAAAATTCTTTGGCCACATGCGATCGTGTAATTCGCAAGTTCCCGTTAATTTAGCGCATCTCTGATGTTGTCGTCGTGTTATTTATCGAAGCGATAAACGCACACGGCTGTTAGAACATGTCACGTGTATAGGCGCATATAAACATCGATAAGTCGCGACACAAACCAGATGCGTAATGCTTCTATACGTGAAAAGTGAAAGAAGAAGAAGAAGAAGAAGAAGTATATATATACAGAGTGTCAAGATGAGAAAGGAGCCGAGAAGGCGTTTGTCTCTTACGCGGGCGCGTGTGTTTCTGGCTCGTGTCCGCTAGCACGCAAACCGAGCAAGCGAGTGAGAGCTGTTGAATGTTGGTGGGCTACATGGTTGTATGTTACCATTATAGCGATGCGTACGTACATATAAACGTGCCCGATTGGTGATGTTTTAGTCGAGTGTGTGTATGTATGTATGTAAGCGCTGAAACGATGTGTGTTGATTGTAACACATTATATATGCGCTAATTTTAATTGGTCTTATTATGTGAGAGTGTATTTATTGTTTTGGAAATTGATATGGTTATAATTTTGGGGATAGAATAATAGATGGTAGAGGAATTAGTTTTTAAAAATTACAGTTTAATATATTTTGAAGATTAATTAATGAAGGTAATAGAATATCTACAGTAAATTAACGCATGCGTTTATGTAAACAAAAGAAAATTTAGTATAAGATTTAACTTCCACTATATTAAATATAAGGATAAATTTGTAATTGACTACAATTGAGTAGATTTTCTGGAATATTGTTAAGAAAAAGGTAATTTTCCATTAAATAATTCCCACGTACCAACTGACTCTAATAATATAGACCACGAATGTATGATTAAAATAATAATGAATAAAAACGTCAATTTATCCACCTATAGTTATAAAAATAAAATTCTGCTTGTACACAGCTGTGATATTACAAAATGATAATAAAATAAAAATGTTCTGTTTTTAAAAACAAAAATGAAATGATATTTTAAAATATCAATGTTTTCATTAAAAATGATCGATGACAATAAAACACCGAATGCGCGCGCAATAAATTAAAACAACCACGTATATATATATATAAAATATATACTTGCTATCAACTCTCCAACATTCAACAACTTAATCCAATCGAAAAATATATGGAAAAAAAGGGCTCAATCAGCGCGCCTGTACTTTTTATCAATATCCAATTCGAAAATACATTCGCGCAATAAACGAACGACATAAAAATAACGTATACAAGCGAGTGATTTCGCGCCACCTCGATTTACACGTACAACACACGCATGTGCGCACATTGTCACGTATATATAGTATAGCAATGCTGCTACTGCTACTGTACGTTCAGTCAAGCGGACGTCTAATTTTAAAATGCCATACAAACCAGCGCGACTCGTGTAAATTTCGCGCGAGCGCGTTATACGAGGCGATGTTTCAAAGTAGCAGTAATATTATTTCAAGCGGCCGCCCGTCTTTTCCACCCGCGATATATACCTAGAGAGTAGTATAGTAGCTAGCAGCAGTAGCAGTAACGCCCGAGGGACATAAATTCGGTACGTCGCGGCGTTTTCTCGCCTTGTCACCTTTGTCATTTGTTGCTTATAAATACAGCAGCCGCGTGGCGGCAGCGACGACGACGACGACGACGAAAGTGTATGTTTTGTGTGTAGATGTATATAGATATATATATATGTCAGTGTAGGTGTGTTGTATATGCATATGTGATCGTTGGATAGAGAATTTTCGGCGTGTACTTTATATCGTTTTACATGATGAAAATGTTGGAGTAGCGAATTTCGGAGCGTTGGCAGAGGTTTTGGGAAGATTTTTATTTATTGGAGATGAAATGATGTGTGAATTGTGAGACAATTACAAACGATGTCATATTTTTGTATTATGAATGTATATTTTGATTTTAGATTCATTTATATTCACGTGTAGGTAATACAAAGTGGGTGTGTAATTATGATATATTAATATGCATCGTGAATTCTCTAATGAATTATTTAAAATAAATCTTTTTAAATTGATATGTAACAATATATTATAGATTTAATGTATGTTTTGATTACTACATAGTACAATGAATTAAGTGTAAAAATAAATCTCTTTTCTGAAATATAAAAAAAAATTTTGCAATTACAATCTGCATTTCAAATACCATCTTAATAAAGTTGCTCTTTTGAAATAAAAAATTCTGATTCTTAATTAACGACTTACTTACTTTAAACAAAGCTCAATTTATTACTGGCGCTTTTTAGATACCACCATACTTCCACATAATCACCAGCTCCAAAAAAGCGAAGGAAGCGCCACGTCGACATATCTCAAAATAATGTATCAAAATACAACTCTCTCTCTCTCTTTCTTTCTCTCTCTCTCTCTCTCTCACTCACTCACGCATCATCTCCGACTTCCGTTAATAAACTCTTGCTTGCGCGCACTATACTCGCACCGCCACGCCTCGATAGGCGGTAAACGCTCTTACTGTCAACGCACTGCGCTATGTCTGCCGAACGTCGACTCCAAAGTCTCTCTCTCTCTCTTTCTCTCCCGCTCATTTACGGCCTTGACGTACTTTACGACTTTTTGGGGCCCGTTCTTGGAAGAGGAGGCTCCAATAAACGAGGGAGAACGAGTTGTCGCACACGCGTTTTGTCACTAGATAGCAAGAACCGTGCATACAGTTCTGAAATACGATCTCACACACGCGCGTGTGTCTCTGCTTTTTCAGGATTTTCCCGGAAAACTGTCCAAGCACTACTTGAAATGTGTAATAGAGCGAGAGGTTAGGACAAATATATATATGTGTGTGTCCCTACGGGGTTGAATCCAAAAGGTTCCTTTGGCGGCGATGAGAAGGACCGATGTCTCGTTTTGTAGTGTGCGTTATACGAGTGATACAGTTTTTGAGTGGCTGCTCGCTCACTCGGCGTGTGTGGTATGTCGAAAAAGTGTGTTTCTATATGGTTGTACGGTTGTAAATGATTTTGGATGTTTCGAAGTGGTGTGCTATTACGTTACAGTTACCGTTGTATAAGACTGCAGCTGTGGTTCATCTTATATATGTGTGGAAACAGACTGTTTTCTGTATGACAACAGTCGCTTTTGAAATTCGATTTTTATGGAGCATTTTATATTTTCGGAATCTTTGTATACATTATATGTGAATTTCAAAACTTAGTTTCAATGTCTTTTATATGGGGTACTTCAGAGCAAAATTGTTGAAGAGAAAGAAAAGAATATACAAGCAATGCTTTCTTGGTATATAAAAAAATAAAACGTTTTATTTAACAACAAATTTATATATGTATAAAATAATATTACGGCAAATTTAACAACATCTTAATCGACTTTTAAAGTATTACATAAATTTTTAAAAGCTTTTCACCAGTAAATAATTTAAGCATATACAACAATTATTTAGTTATAAACTTGCAATCACCAACGACGATGTTTCACTTCCATACCACCTTTATATATATATAATATATTCTCTTCACACCTCATATTTCTCAAACCCCATCACGACGTCCAATACCTTCGCTACACTTATTTAACCATCGTCGCGGTCGCGCGCAACGACTGCCGATGTCTTACAACGCATGGAACGAGCGTCCGTTTTTACTACCTTCTCCTGTCGCGTTCTCTCTCTCTCTCTCTCTCTCTCTTTAAAACATACGCGCACACGCATAAGACGACAGTGAAAAAGGTAAGGATCGGCTTTCGAAAAATCCGGAAAACCAGTAAAACACGTGTCCGTGGGCGACGATATTGTTTCGGCCTCTGCTTGCGCCTCTCGTAAAATCGGTATCAGGTTTCACGAATAAATCTCCACGTATACGTGTGCTGACTTTTCGCGAGGACAACTATAACGACGACGACGACAAGGAGGATATACATATATACGAATTTGGTTACGCTGGTACGCGAGGGACTAATTAAAAGAACGAGTATATATGTGTGTATATATTCACAGAGTCGTAAAAGGTGTGAGAGCGGTTTAAAATAGGTTTATTATGCATTGAGAAAGAAGAAGTAAGTATAGGTTCTTCGAACTGGAGGATTGGGATATAGAGTGTAAGTCTAGTACTCGGTTGTGTTAAAAGTATATTAATGGATGTTACGCGAGAGTATTCGGGAATTTAAGTAATACCGCTGGAAAGGAAGTTCGTATCGTTAATTAAATTCTCGTGTAGTTCGATTGATGCTGTGCTGGTAGTGGTACACACGAAGAGATTAAGAAAAATTTAAGGATGCATCGGATTATAACTGTAAATTTTTTAACGATTTCAACAAGTTCACATGATTGCGCCACTACATCTTTTATTTATTTCCAGTTCTTAATTCTAAAGTAAATGAATTTTTTTTCTTGTTGTGCGTAATTCTGTCGTTTAAAATTCAGGGCATTTAATTTAAAAATATTGGTTAGGCATTTACTTACTTAAAAAACAAAATCCATAAAACTTGAGAATTTCGAACGGAAATTATCAAAATGTCCCAATAGCAATAATAATTTAAATGTCGAAAATAAATAAAATTTTTACATCCAAAATAATAAAGATAAGATAGGCCATGTCAAATACTAAAGACAGATGCACAGATAAACCGCAAATATATAACGAGATTCCTTTTTTCCCTCACAACCTTTCCAATAATACCATCAGCGCGCACGGTTACGGCAACCACAAAGGAAAATCTGGCTAATCCAAAACCTCAACATATCCTTTATCAAAATTCAAACAACTCTCTTTCTCTCGCAAGCGCATCATAAATGCGAGCGCACGTAAAAGTCAGTCTCTCAGTCCCCCTCCAAACGTCAAAAGTCAAAAGCTAAGTTCAAACATCGGTTCCTCTGCCTTCTGTACTATATCGGAACGTGCGAGTAGCTGTTTGCCAACGGATCTCGCCCTTTCCATACTATGGGTCTTTATATTTGCGATTTTTCTCGAGAGTTAGTTTTCACGCGGGGATGTATATACATGAGGATATGGCTCGTTTGGGACGCATATTTTCCGCATCTACGACGCGGCATCACTTTTGAAATCTGAGCTGTTTTGGTGTTCGAGGTCGCGGTTCTAGGCGATGTAGAAAGCCTATAGCGCGTGCGAGTGATGGAGAGATGGGATAGGAGAAAGTGTCTATGCGTGCGTATGTATGTATGCTGTTCGTATTAGTCGATAACAGATGTATTTTTGTGTGCGTAGGATTAGACAGTTTTGGGTAGGTTTGACTGTGGAGTGTAGGAGACTAGGAGTTCGTGGAAAAAGTTAACGTTAATGCGTTGCGAAGAGATGACAAGAAAAGCTTTCAATTTGAAAAAATACCTGGATACGGATACCGGTGATTATTATTGATACTTTAAATCGTGACTTTTAACGGGATGTAAGATGAGCGAAGTTATTCATGCAATAACATTGTTTTATCTACATGATTTTTGTATATGTTACATCAGATTTATTAGATTTTATAAATGGACGTAAATACGAATTTTTCTATTCTTTTTGAATAACGCCTTTTTGGAAAAGAGTTTATCTCAACTTTTCTACGGTTCTCCAAGTTATTCTAATTTTCTAATACGTTTTTTTTCTGAAAAATATTATTTAACATTATTTAAAAATTAGAACATAAAGACCATGAAACAGTTACCTTCATTTTTCTTTTAATTATTAAACATACAAACTCAAATAACTCATTCGAAATATTCTCTATACATAAATATCTTTTCTCTAACATAAAATAAGCATAGGTATACTGTTAATTGCTCAGTAATCTAATCTCGTACTTCCCACGCAAACAGATCGTACACTCTTTCATTCACTCCTTCATCGTCCCCACCATAAAAATACTCCAAAAGCAGATGCACCGGACAGATACAATCCACATCACGGGTCCGCTCGTAAACGTCGTCCTCGCACTCGTGCATGTCCGTCTGGCAGACGAACTGTATAATGACAATTTTTATTAGTGTACAATGATTCGACCGTAAATGTGTCTCCTCACCCGAAAACGTCTCGACGATAAAAGGTCCGTAAATGGTCTCTTTTGAGCTCGGGACTTCGTGTTTGGATCTCCCTTATCGCGCCTGTCATTAATTACGACTTCAACGCCATTCTGAAACAGAGGGAGAGAGAAAGAGAGAGAGAGAGAGAGAGAGAGAGAAGCGTTGGAAGACAAGTGCCGCATACTCTTTCTTCGATTTCTCCCTCGATTGTACCTACGACAGATATTGTTACTTGCGCGCATCGCATCTTTTATCTTTCCCGATGAAAGTTATTAGAATAAACTGTGAGTGTGATATAGCGATATTTACTTTTACATGTTTATTTTAGAAGTCAAAAAGATATTCAAATTAAGAATAATTCTTCTACATGTACGTTAAATTTCATTTGAGAATGTTCACCGACCGAAAACAAATGTATGAACAATAATTTATACAATACTATAGTTACATATATATACGCGCTGTGCGCTCTCAATTTTTTATAGAAGACAACTTATCAGATATTGTTGATTACATGAATACATTTTTTATTAACATTCTCAGAAAGTATGTATGTATTTATACTAAATAACAGATTGCAATAAATTCTAATTTCTGAAGTTATGAAACAAGTCGTAACTGCATTTATTTTGTAATAAAATTATCAAGTACAAAATTTTTAAATAATTAGAGTATTCAATAACTTAATGATTTGTCTTATTCATCTATTGAAATGCACGTATAAATAATTTTATTTATTCATGTACTCTGTTTTACCGACAGAACATGGTGAGTTCTATATTAACAAAATAAATATATTGAATTACGTCTTATAAGGAGATAGTTACCCTGCACAATATAATGATCTACCATCCTACGCAGTTTTGATCCCAACTTTTAACGACAACCTAAACATTTTTTCGAACAAATATAACCGAAATTTCGTTCAAAAAAAATTTTTAGGGTGCTGTTGATATGGGCTCAAAACTGAGTAGGATGTTAGATGGTACATTGAGAAGGGCAATTGTTTTCTTATAAGATGTAGTTCGATATATGAATTTTAATAATATAGAATTTATCGTCTTCTGTCGGTAAAACAGAGTGTATGAGCATAACATCATTTTAAATTATTTACAACATTCTGTTACCACTTTTTAAAGAGAGGAATAAGTGCAATAGTTTTTATAAGTAGCACGTTTTTCTCGTATAATTCTAAGGTTTTTGACAAGTCATGAAATTTGTTGATTAAAATTTAGAATATTGCGCCAAGTTATTTACTAAAAAAATTATTAGTTCAGTATGTAAAGATTTATTTATGATCCGACTTAAATGGGATTCGAGGTAAATAGCGAATAATCGTTTACCTAAAGTGAACGTTTTCTCAGATCTCCCTTACTATTATTTACTGTTGTTTGTAGTATGAAAAAACATAATTTGTTTTAGAATAGCTATATAAAAAATTCCGTACGTATGTATTGTACATCACTGTAAATATTCTTAAAATATTTCATATGGATTTAATTGTTTTAATTTTAACATGAATATTTACTTAAAACTTACATTACTTTTTTTTTTCGTCATTCGAAATATTTTCATAAATTTTTCAAATTTGGTAAGACGCCATACTTATACATTTTATAACTTCTTAATTCTTGAAATGTATGAATTTCTAATGCTATGCTGCTTTTAAATTATTTTGTCCCATTTTATGATATAACGAACTAGAAATATTAATTTCTATTAGTTAATATATTTGTTGCCAGATGAAGGTTTATAAAATTATTAAAAACAAGTCGATATTATGAAAGGTGATGAGGTTTTTTGTGTTTTAAAATCTAGCATAACTCCAAATACGTATACTACTATTTTTTATATTTGATAGAGAACGGTATGTTATGGGAATTATGACAAGATTTAGTATCAAGTACAAGAAAATATTTGAAAAGTCAAGTAAAAATACAATAAAAAAACACTTATTTAAATCATTTAAGTAAAAACTTTATTATTATCTGATACAAATGATGTTTATGGATGACACATAAATAAATATATGAAGTATTTTTAAAAATATAACATTTCATAAAACTTGAAACAACCAAATTCGTTAAAGATGATATTAAATGATTAAGTTTCATGCTTGCCGTGATTAAGCAGAAATGGATCATCAAGAACAAATGAAATAACTAGTATACATATAATTATAATAAATAATATACAACACGAGATACAGGCCATAATTTCTTTTGTCTCGAGTTTGCGATAAACAAAATTTGGCTTAACGTTCTCTGCAGAAGAACTTTCCATGTCCATTAAAACCATTGTATTTGTAAGTCTCGACAATGCATCTTCTGTTCTCAATCGTAGAGGATTGACATTCCAAATGAGCGAATCGTCCGAGTATAATTCGATCCTCAGCGTCTCCAGAAAGTTAAGAAAATGATTAATATGAAGCATATGTCTTACATGCGATGTTCGAGCAATTTTTCGCTGCCGTTCCTTCAATGTTTCACAGAATTCCGGAAACGTCATGAATAGCCAAGTTCTACCAAAAACAAAACTGGTTTTCATGCGATATTTGGAGCCTGTTGGCGCGAAAAGAGAGCAAAATTTTAGCCATCTGTTATACCACAGTTCGGCAAAGAACTCCTCTTGTGCATAGGGTGACTTCTTCATCTCTGGCAGCAAAAATCGATGGACATCAAAGAGTTGCAAGAATATCTTACACGAATCACGCATCAATTGGGCCTCATTTGTTCGATCCTCAAATCTGTTTGCGATCCAATTATCTAAAGCTTCTACTATTGTTGGCCTTTCAAACGGCGGCTGTCCCAATTCCTCTGCAGTGGGTAATGTTCCTCCCTGCATGGAAACTCTCACATCCACATTCCTGGTCAAGGTACTGATTATGTTACCCATATCGAAATCCAAAAAGTTGACTTCTACGTATCTTTATAGTTATACTGAATGTTGGTCCTGTTCGTTATCCACTAGAACATTGATATTGATCATTTGTACAAGACACAGTTTTACACGCAGACTAAACGTAGTAGACGGATTTGAAGTGCTTAGCTTCGATCCGTGTTTCACACTGTCCGACAAAATATTAACTACTAGAACGTTCGGAAGTTTTGGAGACGAGACAGAATCCTGTACGGGGGGAAATGCATATTGTATGTGCACAGAGGGCGGAGTTAGGTTATAAAGGTTCTTCTGATGGTCGAGAAGGTGCAGACTACAAATTGAAAACTTTGACACTTAAGATGCTTCAGGTACGTTTTGTAAGAGATTAACCGTAGCATTTTCTCCTAAAGGTAATAAACTTAGTATGAGTGCAGGTCAAAATTTTGGAAGCTACATTGAAATAAAAACTTCACAATTTTGCGAATTCCTGTAGATTTAAATAATAAGTCTAGTTACACAAAACTACAGTCTATAAGGGTTTTTGGGGTGGCTGATTTAATTCCCAATGTTATTGTTTGTATACGGAATCCCTAAGGGGTTGAAAATATAAATTTTGAGCTTTTTTGCGGATAAATTTTTTTCCTGTTTTAATTTTTAAAGATATTTTTATATTTACAATATGATATTTTATATTTACAATATATACATTAACTTTCTGAACCTGCAAGTACGGCAATGCTTAGATTTTGCTTGCTCATAGAGGAAGCTTTGTAACGGTGAAAAAAAATTTCAGAAAAAAAAATGTTCAAAAAGATGTTGTATGGCGATATATGTGTATATTATTTGATACTGATGATTTTTGTTTTCGTGGATGTGTGTGTGTGTGTATGTGTGTATATATATATACACACTCACTAGGGGGTTCCCCCCTGCTCGCTCTGCTCGCCAACCCCCTAATACCAATACAAATTACAAACAGTTATTGTTCTACTAATAATTTTTATTTTCGAAAAGAGTAACAATACAAATTACAAACTGTTATTATTCTACTAATAATTTTTATTTTGAAAAGAATATATGTATAAAAAATGTATATAAAAAACACAGAGGTAATAAAAAGAATAATCCAAAATAAGAATAATTCAAAAAATTACATTTTTTTAAAAAGTTTTAAATATTATTGGTGTCTTCTGATTTGCTACACTAACAAGGAGAGTGCATAACCTTTGGGTCACGGATTTGTACCAAATTGTAAGGTCGTGTTTTAGAGCAAAAAATATTGAACCCCTGTTCCAGGATTTATTCTCATAGGCCCCTCTACCCGAGATATGTGCTGTATTATCTTAAAAATGCGTATTTTGTTGAAAAATGATGTCTCTTCTATTGTATGTAACTCTGCTAGTATCCCCATTACGAAAATGAGCGAAAAAATTATAAAAGTAGACAGAAAAAGCTTTGTTTTGAGCACTGTCTTATCTAAAAATATCCATTTTTCAGAAAGTTATGAGAAATTGAAAATAGCGTAAAAAAATGATTGAAAATTTCCCCCTTTTTAACGGATTTTAAGAGTGCTATTTTCAATGATTTTTTGCTCTAGCTTCGTAACATGCGAGTTACCGCACCCGCACTCCCATCCCCGTTCTTGGTATTTGACGCTGCCGCGCTCAACATACATTTTGCTGTAACGGTAAATTGTCATCAGCCAGTCACTGAGCGTGACTTCGAGGCTGCAGGGGGGGGGATGGACATGGAACTCATGAACTCTTTGAACGCCACCGAGTTCTCCCAACGCAACTCCATGACTTTCAAGCTGAACCTACGCATGGAACAGTTTCGTCGCGACCTTACTGAATGGACCACGCGAGTCAGAACTACGCGTTTGTCGACTAGCCTGTGTTGCAGCATTATAAAAGAAGAAATTGATTGTCAAAGAGAACTATTACGGTTCTGTATTGTACCTTAATTACAATTATTATTTTCTTTAGAACGTGGCTACAATCGAAACAGGTATAATTTACAGAGAGCAAATGAAGTCGCTATTGTGTTTGTTCCTGAAGCAGATGGTGATATTCCTGAGTCATATGCAACAATACGTACTTTAAGTCAATACTCATACTTGCCGGACGCGATAAAAGAAAATTAAAAAAAAAATTTATTTATTTGAAAATATTGTGTTAAACAAATATCGTTACGAGATTTTTAAGGATTCCATAAGTATAATAAAAAAATTATGAATTTTAATAGTGATAATTACTAAAAAAAATTGAATAAAAATTCTGATTGTTCACCTAAAAACCACAGAACAACGAGCCCGGCAAGTACGCGTATTTAGCAGAAAATCAGCGAAAAGTCGACTGATTTTTAAATACTTGACAATTTGTTGATTGATTTCATGACTTTCTGATCTTTAATAAACGTTAAAATAAAAGAGAGAGAGAGAGAGAGAGAGAGAGACAGAGGGAGAGAGAGAGAGAGAGAAACAGAGGGGCAGAGAGAGAGAGAGAGACAGAGGGAGAGAGAGAGAGAGAGAGAGAGAGAATCGGACATACTTACTCGCCAATATTTTTACTTTTTTTGTAAAAAGTAATTTTAGAGAGATTATTTTGACCTCTGATTTTGGCATATCGTTTGCGTATTAAAAAATTTAGAGGAGTGCACTCTTCGTTTTGGATAATTCATTGTATTTATTTTTTTACAGGACGAAATAGAGGAGTCGATAAGGTAGGACTATGGTACCCTCTTAAAAAGTGAAAAAAAAATTGAGTAACAGTATTCGACAAAAATTTCACTGCAGGAAATGTTATGAATAGATGCTATTTTAAAGAAAAAGGGAAAAATGTTTAACTTATAAATTAGAGCTCAGTAAATAAAATATATTGAAATTTTAGTACGATATTCGATATCTTATACCAAATACGATATCAAAATTTAGATTGAGACTGAGCCAATGAAAAAATTTAGCCAAAAACGTAGAGTTTCACCTTAATCACCTAGAGAAAGAAGGCGAATTATTTTAGTTTAGTTGTAAGTTTTTACTGTAATTTTCTATGCATTATAATTTTTCAAAGTTTTGTAATCAAATGGAAATCTTTTTTTGGAGTTGTTTTTATTCATACTTCAAATTAATGAGTGAATCAAAATCATAATAAAAGCTTAGGTCGTCATGGAAATAATTATTATAATTTTTATTCTTGTTTTGAAAAAAATCACAAAATTATCGATCTCACGAACGATTTTACTTTAATTTCTTTTTAAATAAACAATGATTACTGTTTAATTGAGTTTAAAGATAAGCAGAAATATCAAAAGTTTTAATATAAATAGTATATTCTCTTTTTGCAGTATCTTTTTACAATTTTTTATAACTTTATCTTTTACAGGATTTTTCTCTTTTAGCGACAAAATTAATTGAATGAAAGTGTTTAATCAGTATAATATGTAAGATATAGAAATAGATAAATTAATACATTATATAAATAGTAATGTTGAGTTGAAGTTTTGGCCTTCGCATAATAATTTCATTTCAGTTGAAGATCCAATGCAGAAATAGTATACCAGAAGAAAACTTGCTTACCTTTTCATTTTCATAAATTTATCGAATTGATGATATAACGGTTATATAGGACATTGAAGTTTTCATTATCTTAAAAACAATAACATTTAAAAAAAAAAATGTTTTAAAAATATTTCAATCATTATGCAGTTGTTATACTTACTAATCCAAAATTTTCCATATTCATTACAAATAAGCCTCCTGCTGTAAATTGACATGGGTTCAAACTTCTGTGCATTATAAATTGAATTAACTTTCTTGCTTTTATTGACGTAGTATACCATTCGCAGGAATATCTGGTTAATCATTTTAGTTAGTGCATTTTATTACAATACTTGAAATATATTTATATATTTTATTCGAGAATTGAAAAAAATATGATAATTAGTTCAAATAGATCTACTATCAGTATATCAAAAGTTATCAAAAAAAGAGATAAATATTTCATTGAATCGAACACATAAATAACTTTCTAAATGCAAATATAAACATATACGTATGGCCGATTCTCTCTCAAATCGACAGGTCAAAAAATAGATTTTCTTTAAACTTTCAGAAAATGTTCTGCTACTTATTCCAGATACTTCTGAATTTTTTCAGATTTTTTTGGCCCATAATTTTAGATATATCAGATGTCAAAAACTGAATTTTGATGATTTTTTGCATTTTTTGCCGAATTTGATTAATTTATAACTCCTTAGGGAAGCATTTTTCACGATAGATATAAGAATAGTATTTTAGTAAAATTTTCTTAGTTTTAAAAAAAAAAAAATTCAATAAAAATTTTGATGCCGTACGTATATGCTTATATACACGGTGACCCATTTTAATCTATAATGCCAAATATCTCCCAAACTACCCCTGCTACGGGAAAATATTTAGG